>CM038216.1:186509950-186834673 GCA_021442155.1 Cymbidium sinense
ATGATTGTTAATATTAGAACTTTAGAAACTCTTATTAACTCAAGGCTTAATAAGTAAGGTTCTAAAGTCCTTAAAAATTGAAAGAAATAATAAAATTATTGTTTATGAGATTTTAAATTATTTACCTAAAAGAAAACATAATATGTTTGATAAGTCAATCAGTAGTATCTAAATTTAATGAATTAGATTTCACTCTCTTTAAAATTGAATTTTATAAATTAAAATTTTAAATTCTTGAATTTGAATTTTGTCAACATAAGAGTGGACGAATTTCGAAGTTTGTAGAAATAAAACCTTCAAGTTTCCTTCATGGTGGAGGAATATTCTTCCAGTTTCCTTGATTACTTTATTGGGGAGGAAAGAATTTGATATTAAGAACACTCATTGTGTTAAAAGGAAGATACTCATTATCTAGAGTAAGAAAACATCAATAAAGTTTTATTTATTTTTCATCAAGCTTTACATTAAAAGCAAGCAGAATTAAAATGAAGGTGAATTTATTGCAGAATAAATAAGATCAGCTCGATCCATTTTGCAAAATGGAAGAATCTCTATGGTTGTTGGCTTGGTCAAGTTATAGGATCTAATCAGCAACATTATCTAACTTCTCTGCTCGTCAATTTTATAAAAATTGCATTTTTTTTTACATATAACTTCAATTTTACTAATATACATATATTTACTTAAAAGAGAAGAAAGTAATTAAAAAACTTCAATAATAAAATATACTTTATCTTATAACGACGGAATAAAAAATTTACTTTTATCATTTAAAATACTATACCAACTTATGACAAAATTTTAATTTACAAAGCAAACAAAGTTTCTTATTTGTTTTATCGTTAATATTTTTCATAGTTAAAAGTCTCTGTGACATCCTTATCAATTAACATTTAACATCACCCTTAAAAAAAACATAAAAGAAGAGAATTCAAAACTGTAGTATTATTAGTTTATTACTAAACCTCCACGTGCTAGCTTACCTCATGCATGACAAACCCATTCTTTGATTTTTCCTTCCAAGATTTTTCCTTCCAAGATTTTTTTCAAGCTTGGTCAGGGCAGGACTAAATGTTTTAAGAGGTGCCTCCTTTTTATGTTGCACAGAAATACAAATATTTATTAATTTAGGAAAAAATTTGTACAGCTGAACAACAGAAGAGGAGATTTCAAATCATTAATGAATGAACAAATACGATCAAAGAAAAATATAAAAAGAAAATCATATCTAATCAAATACAAAATCTTAGTCAAATTTTGTTTCAGTTTAGCCAAATGAATCAACATGCCAATCTTGACCACCAATAAATGCTTAAAATTGATATTTATATCAGATGATCAACACATCAAAATAGATAGATGATAAGATTCGACTATAGCAAGGCTATAAAGCCTATTGCATTTATTATCATTATGATTGATTATAAATATTATTATGTAGGTATGAGGTATCAACTTTAGCCTATAAATAGGAAATTAAAGGTTGATATTAGATAACACAAATCTATGTGATCTCATACAATTATATATACTATGAGCTTTTAATGTAATAAAACCTTCGAAGTTTTCTCTCTCAAAGATTCTCTATTTTTATTTCTCATTTACTTATTGCATTCTCACCTTCTCACCTTCTCACCATTGGTACTTCAATGATTGAATGTAATTTTATGGATAATTTGGAAGCACCATCAAAGATGTGATAAGATTATACCAAGAATTAGAAGAGAAGCACTCATGGAGGAGATGACATAGAAGATGAGGAAAGTTTTTAACAATATGTAAAATAATTAAAAAATTTATTACAATAAAGTAGTTGAATGACTTTGTAGATAGAATAACAGAATGATTTAGAATGTTAAAACACTCTTAGGTGACACCAAAGGTGGAGGTGCCAAAAGGGTAATGTGTCTTTATCAATCAACTAATAGGGCATAAGTAAGACATTAATGGCTATATTTCCATCAACAATAAGAGAGGATAAAACTTACCGTAGACGGAAAGAAAAAACGACTCATTATCCTATCAATAAAAAGAGAGTAACAAAAAGGGCATAGTTAAAGAATGCTCATCCACCCATCCATCAATTGTCACATGATGATAAGAAAAATTTTGCTCATGTTGTCAAAATTAAATATCATTTGCTCATATTCTAATAATCTCATGAAGGCTTGCGCTCTCTGTCTAGGTTTTTATCGCCAAACAACACCACTAAAATGTGGATTCAATCAAAATTCTCGATGGGGTGGCTTGACATCTATATAGCCCACTATTTTCAGGTTTCTTTATGTTAATGGTTATGATTTTTGAGATATGAATTATGAAATATATTTAATTGGCAATTTTTATTATCTAAAGTTGACTTAAATTTGTCACCTTAAATAAATGTCACCATGTCTATAAAAAATACTTTTAATATGCAACCCATGGTCTAGATTATTCCATTAAATCACCTCTAGTGATAACACTACTGAGAGATGAAACCATGGATCTTGATCACGCTATCATTCCCTCCAACATATGCTTTAAGTTAAAAGAGAATGATAACTCCATTTTATTTGACATTCAAAGTGTAAGTCCAATTCTTATTCTCCATGAATTCTACTGCATCTACTACACCAATAGACACCATTATATATTAGAAAGATATATTTCTGTTATATATCATAAAGATATGTTTGTTTAACCAATCGAGAGTTCTCTAACTCAAAGAAGAGGGTACTAAACTTTTATGCCCATAGGAAGTAGAACCCAGATCTAGATAAACCAACATAATATTAGGAAAATCTAGTTATAACATATATATATATATATATATATATATATATATATATATATATATATATATAATATATATATATATATATAAAAAAAAAAAGAACAACATACTTACTCATCTCAATAAAGATGGTAGAGAATCCTCAAAGGTGTTTTTCTAAGCTGCTCATATATGAAGAAGAATAATATGTTATGACAGCTTTTAACTTGTTTGTTCAATATTTTCAATGTTGTCATGTTAGTATAGCCTTTTTCATGTTATAGAGTTTATTTTTCTCATACAATAGTGATTTTTTTCTCATATTTAGTGTTTGTTCGATCCTTTAGTTTTGTTCCAATTTAATTTGATTTTTTTTTGTTGTTTCTGGCTTAATTAGTGATCTAGATTTATTTGGGTGAAGTCTTATTTTACACCCTCAATAAAATGATGAATACAAATAAAAAATTGAAAGCATATAATTGAAACTACTTTCCACCTCCTTGTTCCTGAAAATGAAGGCTTTCTCCTTCAACGAAGTGATTATATAAAATATTAGATTTCTTCCTCTTGGAGTGATTTGAAGGAACCGTAACTAAGTACATCCAATCTTCTTCTCATCAACATACTCAATATGGAGTAATTTTAGTAATCATGCTCAAAAACATGAAAATGTTTTAGGGTATTATTTGCCAAAAAGATATGGTAATTTTCATGATTATCCAGAAATTTAATTTAAAGCTCGAATGGATATATGAAAGATTGAGTTTCAAAGAATCATTAAATTAATCAATTTTAACAACCAAGATTTCAAATGTGAGCGCTTGATACAATAAATTATAAGTCAAAATTAAAAATTCAAAGCATGTGGAATGAAGCTATACATAATAAAAAAAAATCATATTTTGAAAATGTAAGTCAAAAAGAAATAGTTGTAAAATAGTTGTTGAGTTTCACTTCATGATAAAATATATTATATAGACTGATTTAGGAATGTAATTAGAAATACTTATATTGTCACCATTGAGGGTTTTTTTTATTTAGTTTGCTTCTTTAAACCAGAGATCATTAAGGTATATATCATGGTAGTCTGCTAAAATTTACAACTGGACTAGCAGTTATCTTCTAGAAGAATTGTAGTATTCGCCAAGATCAAAGCGTATTGTGGCAAAAAATTATTTTACTTGATATTTTGATGTGAATAGGTGGTTGATTTCAATTTTTTAAGCTTATTCTTAGCTTCACCCTCTCATGATAAGAATGACTATTTATAGAGTTTTTTTAGAGCTTTTGATTAATTTAAAATCTCAAAACATTATTTTGAATCATTTGAGATCATTCTAAGCAAATATGCCTTTTATCAGATTAGTGTTTTGTTTGATTTTTCTTAGAGCTACTTGATTTGACTATAAGGCTAAATTTAGATATCAATTAAATTTAATCAATACTTCAAAGCTTCTAATTACTATAATGGCTTGATTTAGGTTTATTTATTAATCATAACACATTTGATGATCGCCATATCAAGATGTTCAATTTGACTATAAATTTGTTAAAATTGACAAATGGATGTCTTGAATTTACTTTAGAAATTCTCAACATGAAAATTACGTGAAGATTCATGCTTATTAAATGTATTTTCAATGATATATCAAATTTATATAAAAATACATTGAAATAAAAAAAATGAATATATACAAATTATAGTTAACATTTTGGATGTAATAACCATATCTTGGATTATAGTTTTCTATAATGAACAAATGTGGTTATGTAGCTCATTATAACTTGTTGATTTGAAGTTTAACTTTCAAGCAAAACCTTGGATTTGAGATCTGTAGTAGTTTATATAAGTTTATGAAAATTAGTTCAAAATCTGTAAAAAAAAATAAATGTCATTTGGTGTAATAAAACATAAACAAATATTATGCATATGTTATTAGTTTTTTTTGCATATATATGCTAATCAGATAATAGAGTGACTTGATATACTACTTAGACAAGAAGGTTGATCATATTAGGCTTAAGTTATTTGATTATAGCAAAATATTATGTGATTCGGTATAATTAGTTAATTATTTTTATATTTAACATACTTTAAACATCAGATAATAACTTATTCCACTAACCACTCTTTGTACTTCAACATGAATAATAAATGATATATTAAAGTGAATTTCTTGTAAAATTTGAGGAATTAATTAAGCGGGTTTATTAACTTTAATACGGCCTCTAGTATATATGGGTCACAAACTTTATCAACTACTTAAAACATAAATATAGAATTATAAATTAATTGATAATTAATTTGATGATTATTTTAACGTCATAAATAAATTTATTATCTATGAACTTACAACGAAATCATCTTTTATCTTAGTCATAAAATTGTTAATATTAGATTTTTATTTTTAAATAAAGTGTTTATTGATATATCTTTGATATAGAAATAAATATTTATAAAATGATATATTTTCTCATTATTTTACTAGTTGTATTTCTAGATATAATTTTGGAAAGTTTCATGATTTTGAGACTTTTTCATATTTTATAGACTTATATTTTTCATCTCTTATGTCCAAAATGCAAATCTTAGATGCTTGCTAGATGGTTCTGTCAATATGTAATGAATTATGCATTAAATTCATTTTGAATGTTAGAAAAGCCTAAAAATTTTAAAGTAATAAGAAAAAGACAATACTAGAAAGCAAATGATTTAACAGTAAATTATACTAAAAAAATGAAAAATCATAAAATATTTAATAACCTATTTTGATATAAGTTCTATAATAACAATGAAATACACAACTATTGTTTTGTTCTAGAGTTTAAATTTAAATTTGTTACATAGTTATTTATCTTTATTATGCTTAAATGATTGCAAGTTGGTTCAAGAAGTAAAGTTCTTTATGTTCATAAGTTAAGTTAATTATTATCATTGTTCAAAATAATTGTTTATTTATTGTTTAGATTTGTTGTCATGCCAATAACCTATTAGCATGACTTATAAGGTCTCACAAACTAAAAAAAAAATAAAGAAAAGATTGAATTAGAAACAGCAGCAGCAACGAAAGAAGAAAAGAAGAATAAGAAGAAGAAGAAAAGAAGTGAGAGAGCACTTTAGAGAGAAACTTCAAGATTTCTATTTCCAATATAAAATGCCATAAAGAGATCTATGATATCAAAAAATTTTACCCTTGACCTTACACTTGTAGGATTTTGGGTTGTATAATTAAAGTCACACCTTAATTTCCTTGAAAACAAAGAAGTACATGATGATAGTAATACCTAGAGATTCATAATGCTTGTGGTGACTACATTGTCGAGCTGATGGAATGAATCACTGATTAAGTAGGTGAGGTTGTAAGTGAGGTCTCAAGTTAGTATATATGATTGATGAATATCTAATGAAGTCTCTAACTTTGATGGGATGTACATAAGTATCTCTTGAATGTAGGCAGGTGATCCCCATGATGAGGTAGGTGGTTTCAATGATGGATAAATGATCTTCAAGATACTTACAAGTTTAATATGATTTTGTTGAGTTCACTATAACTTTAGCAAGCTTAGTATGATTCTATTGAGTTCAATATAACTGTTGTGAGTTCAATATGACTTTGTCTTTATCGAAACTAATAAAGTCAGCATTATTATACCAATGTCATTATGACGTTCATGATTTAAGCAATATAATTCTGCTTGAAAATATTTATAAACTTTAGGTGGATGTTTTTGAGAAGTTTTATAAAATTTAGAGCCTTTGTAAATTTTTCTAACATTTTAGAACAAGACTAAAAAATTTAGTCAACTATTAGTCCAAGATGGGATGTTTGGCTTTGAGGGAAGGGTTTGATGCATAAAATATTTTAAAACACTTGTTGATAATATCTTGTAACTCACTATTTGATTTAATGATAAGAAACTTTGTGCAATAAAGATGAATAGTTTCTTCACAAGTTTAATTATTTAAATAAGTCATTTTGATTATCATTATAAATTTAAAATTTTATTGATGGCAAATATATGCTTAAAATTATTAATGTTTATGAGCATTTTAGGAAGTTTATCAAACTTAACAAGTTAGGACAACTCATGTAATATCACTTATATGTTTGGTTAGATTAGAGTCTTGTTTTATATTTTATAATAAATTTGACAAGTGAGCTCACTTTAATTAAATTGAAATATTAATCATCATTTTATTATTTCATTGATTACATTTTATTTTAAAATTAATAATGTCAAAATTTACTTTCTTTATATTATATTCATATAATTTACTTAATGATTGTTTTGATTACAAAATTCATCTTTAAAAAATCTATTTAAGTAAAATTTAATTTTATGACAGCATAATTTTATTTATTTCATTTAATGCTTAATTAATTTATTATTTAAATAATTTATTAAATTTATTTTGACTTGAATTTCTTGTATTTACTATTTTCTTAAATTAAATTAATAAAAAATTAACTTTATCTAATAACATTTAAATTAAATTAAAATTTACATAAATTTGTATTACATCTTTCTTATTCATCTCATTTCTTTTCATTTTATTTGAGAATTTTTAGTTATTTAATCACGCATCTGTAGTTTTTTTATTTATATTCTTATATTAAATTATACTTTTTAATTTAAATTATCTTATTTCCTATCTTATTATTGATTTTTCATGGATTATTTCAGGTTTTAATTTTTTAATTCCTTCATAATTAAATTCAATTCCTTCTTTTAATTTCATAATTAAATTCAAATCCATTTGAATTATTTTGCATTATTTATTTTCATAATTACATAAATTTAATGGTGCGCTACTAATGTTTAATTAATCATTTTATTTTATTTGGAAACCTTGAAAATAAACATATTTGATTGTGGATCACATTAGGAAGCATTTAAAATAATTTTTTAATACTTGAACCTTAATTTAGACAGCCACAACTCCAATCCAACCTCAAAACTGAGCTCTCATCCTCTTATAAAATTTGCAGGTTTTAGGAATTGTGTGATTTCATGATATATTCTTCTTTGAGAAGATTCATTCCAAAATTCTTTTCAAATTGGTTCAAATTTTCAAAATTTTGAGTGAGATCTTCTTCCTCCTAATTTCTCTCTTAATGTTTTATTATAGATGCTTAATTCATCATTCTGATTTTAGGAAACCCCATTATATGGGGTATTTTATTGCCACAAAAAGTTACAAGTCCTTAAAGGGGATAAACTACTACTAAAAGAGCTACAATCGTAAGGAGTAAACCCCAACTAAGTACATCCAAGAGCAAAAGAAAACCATAAAGCAAACAAAAGAGACAAGATGATAAACATAATAAGCTAAAGAAGAGATAATACAATGCTCTGATGGTTGTAATAGTACTTGGAAAATGGAGCAAACTCGAGCAAACCATTTGAAGGCAATGAGCGAATGAAGGTCGAAGTAACGGAAGGAGAAAGAGTCCATGACACTGCGAAGCAACCTACAAAAAAAACTAAACACCTGCAAGTTTAAATACAAAAGAAGTTTGATCCAGTTAGATAGTGCACAAAATATAATTGAATGGGATAAATTGGAATTGATAGTGAAGAAGAGGATAAAGAAGGCTCTCACCACAAGAATTTGGGGCAATTGCAATTAAGAGCATCCAAACAAATAAGGATACCACAAAAATGCAACTACCAACCAAAGAGAAGTGAAATCCTAATCCTATCCACAAACTCAGATAGAGCTATTGAGGGTCATCATTTGAGACATCATATCCAAGGACAAAGACAATCGAGACAAGGCCAACACAAAAGAAAGAGAATCGAAATGAAAGTGATTCCATTCCAACACAATCCAAATACTCACAAAATGTAATGGGATGAGCAAGAAAAATAAGAACACAGACTCAAATAACAACATAGATTGCACTGTAAACAAGAGAATCCCAAACACCAAAATTCCATATAAGAAAGGCACCATGGATCACCAAACAAACAACCGTAAGCCCCAAATAAAGGAACCAAAAGACAAATAGAAAAAAAAAGTAGAAGATTGAAACGAGCCATGGAAAGCTCCAATCAAAATCAGTCACCAAAAGGCATGTAATAGGGTAGCACCAACAAAAAACCCGAAGACATATACATACGATTAATAGTGACCAACCAACACCAAAAGCTAATGCCGCCCAAGGTCTCACTTGCATACAAGAGAATCCAAACACTAACAACCTATAAAATTCCATAAGGTCTACGAAGGTTCCACGGTTCACAAACAAAATCCCAAATTAAAGGAACAAACCAATTAAAGAACAATCAAGAAAATGTGGTGGATAGAACCGAATATGAAAAGCAGAATGTTCCACGGACCAGCAACAAGCCCCAAATAAAGGAGCCCGAAATTAAACAAAGAATCGAACTATAGCAAAGGATGAACACCCAACGAACATTACGCTGAAATAGGATCCAACAAACCAAAATAACAAATACCTACGATTAATATCAACCAATAAAAGCTTATCTGCCGCCATGCACTTGCAAAATACATTAGAATCCAAACACCAACAACCCATTTAAAATTCCATATAAGTTATAAAGAAGGCTCCACAACCAAACAACCGCAATCCCAACTTAAAGGAACCGAAAAACCAAAGAACAATCGAGACATCAATTAGTGGATAGAACCGAACATGCAAATAAATTAAGGGGTGTTGGACCAAGCAATACAAACCAGAAGACATGTTAAATCGCAATAGGGTAGCAACCGATCGAGGTTAACTAGGCCTTTGAGATGATGAGGTAGAGTTAAGTTATCAAAGATAGCTCTATTGTTCGCCTAGCACCTAAGTTTGCTAGGTCGGCATGCATTGCCTTCCCTCCAAACATGAGATCTGATAGCGAATTTAGAAAGGAGGGTTGGATATGCTTGAGCACGAAACAATTCATCATTATCGATTTAGAAGTTAAGAGGTCAATAATCGAAAGCATCCACTTCAATCGGATGTTAAACCGCCATGTTGAAGGCAAATCTCAAGTGCATAGTACACCATAAGTTCAAAGATATGGAGTAACGGTTTGTAAAGGAAAAGCAAAAGCATAAAGAACTTTACCGGTGTAGTTTCTAAAAATACCACCACAACCGTAACCATTACTGCACAACCATCCAGATTAATTTTAATAGAGATTGTTTTGGGTTTAACCCAATAAACACCTTTCGTAGAGACATATAGTTCGAATAGGTAGCTGAAGACCTAATTTGGCAGCCACAATAATACAACCTTTGAAGTGTTTCTGCTTAATTAGGTTGGCATTAAATAGCTCACTAATTTTGTATTTTATTCTAGCCATAATTTTTCTGTGATTCATAGCTATACCGTTGTGTTTTGCTGCGTTTCTGGCCATCCATATAAACCAAATAATAATACTAGCAGTTGTAATTTTGATGTGACCTTTAGGGATGTTTTAAAATAAATATCAAGAGTTGGTATATGGATAAGGAACCATTGAAAAGGTCATTGTTAAAAGATCATCATACCACAGCCACAGCTTCGATGCAATGGCCCCATTCACAAAAGATGATTAACCTCTTCGATGTGAAAACAACAATAACATTTAGAGGGTAAGTGGAAGCCTTTGTTCCACATTAAAGGAATCAACCGGATAAAGTTCTTAAGAATACGCCAAACAAGAATGGAGTAAGTAGTAGGAATATTGTTATGCCATATTTTGTCATAAACATTAGAGATTTCAACATTTCTTTTATTATATATCCAAACATTTTAAAATTAAATTCACCATTAGATAGTTTAAATAAAAGGATCGATCCTTGTTGGGCGAGATTTGAATGAAATTAAGCTTATCAATTATAGAGGATGGGATGTATTCAAGAGTTTAGACATATTCCACGCCGAATGAGTTAACTCTAATGGTATCGGTAGAGCGATGAAAGTAATTCCAATGGACCCGGTACCAATCCAGGTTATCTTGCCAAAAATAAGAGTTGCCGGAATTTATGCCCCAAGTAATTTGTGACTCAGCCATCCATTTGATGCTACATAATCTTCTCAAAGTCGGAGAGTCTCTAGAATTATAGGAACAAGTTATAGGGTGCTTACCTTGGCAATATTTAACATTCATGAAGTTTGCCCAAAGATTATTTGCATCTAAAGTTCCACCAAAGTTTGTATGAAAATGCAATGATTGTATCTTTAATAGTCTTACTACCAAGACCACCTTCCTCAAGGAGCCACAACATTTTTGCCAACTGGACCAATGCATTTTTTTGGTAGAAGTGTTAGAGCCCCAAAAAAATTTATTTATAAGCCTCTCAATCCTGTTGATGATAGAATTGGTAGGCACAATAGATTGAATGAGATAAATAGGTAAGGAATTGAGGGTGCTCTTAATCAGGGTAAGCCTACCGCCAAAAGATAGAAAGTTATATTCCCAAGAAGAAATACGATTAGAGATCTTTTGGATTATATCATCGAAATGATGTGACCTTTTATGTCCTTTGAAAAGAGGAGCACCAAGGTATTTAAGAGGCCACTGATGTTGCTTAAAATTAGTGATACGTTGAATATGGTTAATCCTATTGATGGAAATTTTGGATGAAGGAATAAAGCAACATTTTGTCTTGTTAAGAAATAATCCACTTTCCTTTCCAAAATTCTTAAGTAATTTCAAGATTGTTTTGATATGTGGGATAGAAGCAGAAGATGGTAAAGTCATCAAAACTAAGATGAGAAACGGAATTCCACCACGAGTTTTATAAAGCAATTTAGGTTTATAAAGAAAATATCATTCAAACACGGAAAGGTAGTCAAGAAATGATAAAAGAGTAGGAGAGAGGGCCTCCTTGTCTCAAGCCATGGGTAGATGTGAAAAACCGGTCGACTCACTATTGATGATCACGAAAACCAAGCATTGGTGGCACAATTTTAATAAGATGAATAACGCAGAGAACCCAAAATGCGAAGAATCTTAAATAAAAGTCCCAAGATAGATTGTCAAAAGCTTTGGATATATCAAGTTTGAAGATAATGTTTCCACCTCGTGGGAACGCGTGTCATGGATTAATTCTTGGGCAAGGAGGATGTTATCGAAATAGCTCTACCTTTCATAAATCTGATGAGAGAGATAATAAAGGGCCTAATTGATTGGAGATTAGTTTAGCAATTAATTTATTGAAAAGGTGCAAAGATGATAGGTCTAAAATCACCCTGTTTCGGATTTGGATTTTAGGGATAAGAATGATGGAGGAAAGGCTCTAGGAAGGGGTTTCTCAAAAAATCAAAACCGCATTAATCAAATCGGTTTTAATAGTGGACCGAATGTTGGAAGAAATGGGTAGTAAACCCATCGAATAGAATCCGAGTTCATGCTATTAAGGGTATCACTAATCTCCCGTGCACAATGTGAGTGAATTGTTTTGCTCAGGTGATCAAGGAGGGAATCAAGTGAGGATTGGAGATATCAATAAGTTCGGGGTTGGTATTAAGTAAATTTTTAAAATGGTTACCGACCGAGTCTTGTAATACTTTGCTGCCAGTGATCCAACTGCCATTCTCATTTTTAATTTTTTTGATAGAGTTTAGAACTTTTCTTTTTTTGAAAAGAGCGTGAAAATATTTTGTATACGCTCCATTTTATTTGTTTACTAGCGACTTTTGACGCCAATAAGTTTCTTCCATATTTTGAAATTTAATCACTGATCCTTTGCTTCCTTAAGTTGGTCATGTTTGCTCGAATCCAGATGACGCTTCTTCAAGAGAACAAACCAAATTCTCCATACTTTTAAATTAGAAAAATGTTTTAAAGTGATGTTTGTTCCACCAATTTAGATTTTGTTTGAGGCGTTTAAGTTTGAGCCAAAATGGATCATACCTTTAACGAGTTGTCGTGAATGGGAGCCATCCAGTTCATAGAGACAACATTCAAAAGTCATTATGTTGCCCACATGTTTTGAAATCTAAAGGGGAAGGAGACTGCCTAAGAGGTGGGGGTTCATAGTAAATAAGATGTGGAGCGTGATCCAGAGTGTTCTATACCAATCGCTGTGGTGTTTGGCCATTGATCAATCCAGAGTGAGTTAAATAGGATAATGCGAGGCGTTGCCAAAGTCTAGAGTTGTTCCAAGTGAAGTTAGAACACGAAAACCGATGTCGGTTAAGTTACAATCAAGGATCATATTCAAATCTTCCATGGAGTGTTGGGGAGGAGCCCCTTCTTTCTGGATCGTAAGAATAGTATTGAAATCACCTCCAACAAGCCAAGGTAAAGTGAGGCAAAGGATCTTAAGCTATTCCAGGATGTTCCTCGCTACAAGCGCATAAATAAAAGAGCCCGAGCAGAGAAATCCCCAAAGAAATGAGAGAACATTAATCAATTGATTATGATCTTCTAGGATGGTGATAGAGATTGATGGTTTCGAAGCACCAAATTTTATTGCTAATGTTGTGAAAAAATTTTGAAACCGATTTTACGAGCAACATTAGCAATCTTGGAAGAATGAATAAGAGGTTCTATAATAATAAGGAGTGCGTTGAGGAGTGCAACAAAGGCTTCTAACCCTATTACGGACATTAGGAGTCCCAATACCACGAATATTCCAAATAATAGATCTAATCATAACGAAAATGCGAAAGAAGTTGAGGAGGATAATAGGAATATGTATAAGAAAAGTCTGCAAAAGAAAACCTAATTTCATTTTTTAAGAGATGTGGAGGGATCTGGATCTAGTGGAGCTTCTAGGATTTGTTGACTTCTTTTGTAGGAAAGCTGGAAAGGTCTTCGGTCTCGATATCTCCATCCGAAAGAGGATAATTTAAAAAATTTATGTTAGCTTCTGGTAATTAATGGAATGGTGATAGAGATTTTCTTCTGTCCAAATTTGTTGATAGAGGATAGGAGAGTATCTATATGAGCGATGAAGTGGAGGTGATGATTTTTCCAATCTCCATTTGTGATTATTAGTTGGATGTTTTTCTAAACTGGGGTTCCTCAATCCGTTTGTTTTGTTGGATGTCAAAGAGTCGTGAGTATCTTGAATTTCCCCAACAAGGTCATCACCATTGTTTCTTTGAGCTAGGATAAATGTCAAGATTGGGTTGGGACAATAAGTTGTCTTTAGGATTTCAACTGGTTAACCCTTTCCCCTCACAGACGTATCATCATGATATTCCACTAAATCATTATGAAGCCCTTTATGTGAATCGAGGTGAAGAAAGCGATAAGTTTATTGATTTGTGTCCGTGGTTGATTTTTTTGGAACATAGGCCATTTTAGTAGGTTGATCTTTTGGTAAAGAAGAGTTAGAATCGATAACTTATTCTTTTAGGAGGAGAATAAAACAATCGAGTTTTCATGCCCATGAATTTTGCAATGGGAGCGTAAAACCGGAAAGTTTTCAAATTCAACTTTTGGTTATAGCCTAGCTATCGGACTTCTTTTGGGTGCTTTTTGGTAATATCTATTTCAACTAAAACCCGAGCAACAGAAGGGCAGGATTTCACAGCCGTGGCCTGATCTATTTGTAATGGCCGACCAAATATAGCCACGGCAAATAGACTTGATGTGTAACAAAATGAATGCGCATGTTAGGGAAAGATAGCCAAATTGGGGACAATCGGGATTCTTCCTTAACATCAAAATTAGGTGACCACTTAAGGAGACGATTTGACAATTATAAACTATGTAAGAGCGGCGCAAACACTCTCGAATAGTCCATCATTATTTAGTTGAATAAGCACATGCCGAGGGTCAATCACCCTACCAAAAGGAACCAAAGTTTTAGACTATGAAAGAAAGCGAATCTTATCAACAGGGTCTCGTAAATTAAATTTCCCAATCGAGAATATTGAATGGTTTAGCTAATTTTTCTACTTCCATGTCCAACACATCACGGCATTCCTCTAAAAGAAGTAGCAATTAAATTAACCGATTCATAAGGGAATGATTGTTACCGATAGAGCGTCCTTGAAGGATTTCTGGATTATTGGATGAAGGAACGAACTTACCGAGAAGGGCATCAGCCTTCGTCAGATCCATCCCATGAGCGGAGTTTAGCAAAGGTGAGTTTCGCCATCAAGCCCAGCGGATGAACATTTGAAGTATTCCAAGGTAGAAAAATCAGTTAAACGCTGTAGCAAGAGAGGAAAAAAAAACCCTAGCAGAGCTCGGGGAGCGATGTGTGTTTCATCAAATATGTGAGCTGCTTTGAAGTATTAATTCATCATTTTGATTTAATTGGTGGTCATTAGCCAGATTAAAATTTCAATTCGTAGTTTTATCTTTTAAAATGATTGGTTTCAAAAATGAAATTTCTTTTCATAGGAAATCATTTTGCCATTTTAAGGAAATATTGTCATGAATATATATATATATATATATATATATATATATATATATAGAGAGAGAGAGAGAGAGAGAGAGAGAGAGAGAGAGAGAGAGAGGGAGGTAAGACGACAAAGTCTGATACATGAAAGAAAACATTATAACTAGTTTTTCGGGCGTTCACTGCATTTTATCATAATTTAAATTAAACCTAGCAATCATCATTTTAGAGTTTCCATCGAAAGCATCATCCTCTATCGACAAAATGTATCTTGTTCGAAAAGATCTTAGTAGCGTGGACTGACGTTAGTTTACAATACTACCCAATTAATCATCTACTGAGTTATTTTTTTATGATGTGATTTTTCACGCTTAGGAAAAATAATCTTTTTTGTTTTTTCCTTATTTTTGGAAGATAAAGGATGTACCTGAGAATCACAATTGAATTGCTCACAAATTTCGCCAAGCTATTTTCGCTCAAGTAGATGTTCTCTTTTCATTTGATCTTTTCATTTAAGATCGGAACAAACTGCTAATCGAGTTTTAATACATGCGAAAATAAGGTTTTCATATGTAAGGGTTTCAAATGAGATGGTTCCATCGTATAGACGTAGAGAAACCTTAACCTTTTCAACAAATAGATTTGGAAGGCCTTCAATGAATTTTTACTTCCAGTGAAGGCTATCGACATCATAAAGTGTCATGACGCGTGCTAGAAAAATATCCTTGTACCATCTAAAATGGGTTAAGGATAAAGATCTTAATTTTTGGAGTAATGATCTTATTTTTTCTCTTTCATCTCCAATGGATCCAAAAAAGTGATCTACAATCGCTGAATAAGATTATGGACCGCATTTGCATGTGGTGTTTGCTGTTCCTTTGGAAGATTCTTAGTGTTCAAGTCAATTTCACTAAGGAGGTCTTCCTTTTGCTGAACAGAAAGAAAATTATTCCACCAACCCTTCAGAGTTCCAGAAAACCCTGAAACGATGGCTCGTGCAACAATGTGAGGTTTTACTGCTGCTTGATATCTAGATTGAATTGCAGTAGCAAACATAAGAATACGATGAAGAGTGTGGATGATCTAAAATTTAGAAAACCCATCGATATTCCATTCATAAAGAGAACTTCCATCATAGGAATTTTCCATGAAATGGGTGTCCTCTTCGAATAATAAATCGAGGAGTAGGTTTTTTATAATAGTATTTTCCGATTTTTCTTAGGATAAGAAATCTTCAATATCTTGAGGAGGAGGATGAGAATCTAGAAGTTCATGAAAAGGGCATGAATTTCATCAATATTGGTTTGATTATCGATTCGGTTGAGGATTGAATCTTCTTCCGATAGTGATATCCTCAAGAGCTCCAACATATTTGTCTTTTAAGTTTAGAATCAAATTCTGAATTTCTTCAGAAGAAGGTCCAAACTTAAGGAAAAGTTTAGGAGTTGAGTAAAATGTCTAATAATAGAATTTGTTCTGGTAGGGGCTTTTTCTGAAGCTCTACTAGTTTTGGGACCCTTTTGTTTAAGCACCTGATCAATTTTAGCTTCTAAGCTAAAAAGATGATCACCAATAATTTGAAGTATACTATTACTATAATTCAGTTGTTTAATTATAGTAATAAATTCTTTTAGAATTTACGGATCAAAATTGATTTTTTCGAACGCAGCTAATTCCAATGATTTATCATCCACCATTTTGGCAATTGATGGAGGATAAGATGATTCAATTATTTTTCCTTGCTCTATTTGCCATTTTTTGGTTGATAAGATGATAATTTGAGCAGATTGATCATATTGATTGCAGAACCAGACAACAAAAGGAATAGTTGCCTTGCCCTAACTATTTCTTTTTCTCATATTTTTGAAATATAGCTCAGATATCTCGAAATGTTGTTCTATAGAAGTAAAGCTTTTATACCAAGTACGGAAGTTGTCGTACTTTGATTGGTGATACTCTCTTAGTACCACTTCTCTAGTCTTAGAACCTGGTTTGTAGCTCATTAAGACTGAAGTTCATTTCAGATGGAGTGGGAGATTGATTTTCTCTCACTGGATGATAAATATTATTTCTGTTTAGGCGAAGTGCCTCAACAGGTGGTTCTGAGGTTTGGGAACCATCCGATCTAGACTTTACTGAGGTTTCATAAGGGATTGAAATCCTAGGAAGTGTAATTAATCGACGAGGTTGAATCTTCAACATTCCATTGTCATCACCGCTTGAATTATTTGATCGATATCTTGATTGATGGTTGGTCTTGGTGTGACCGCAAATGGTATGGTCCATGATTCTGAAAATATCACCTCATTCCATCTTATCACTCTATTAGTAGCAATATGGGATGTTAACAGATTTGTCCCAAGCAAAGTAGTTCGTTCGACGGGTTGAATAGATTTCTGAACTCTAGGATTTAAAGTATTTAAAACTCTAAAGTAAATTCTAAAAATTAAAGCTATAGTTTCATAACCAAGAAGGAAATCATATCCATAAAGCTGTAAGTATAATTTTAAAGCTTCAAATAGATTTATATCAGAAAGAGATAAACTCATATTAGGAAAGGTGTTGAAATAAACCGGCCCGTGACAGAGGTTAGTCTCTACAACACTCATTAGGGATTAAGCCCAGTGGAGGCATCGCCATATCTTAGCTTGCTAAAATAGAAGCGCTTAGACCTTTAAGGGTTAAAGGTTTAAATGCTATCTGTATCATCCCTATATGAATATATTTGAAGTCTTGCATATATTTATGTAGATATTTAAATGTTAGTAGATAAATGATTTTGTCCATTTGATCTACAGTAATGGTTTGTTCTACAATTTTCACTGAAGATTTTCCCATAAAATTAAAAGTTCCGAATTGATAAAAGATAGTTTTATCAATTTTGGGGAGAGACCATCTATTTAGGTCTTCTTCATTCAAGGGGAACTCTGTCATTTCAGAGTTCTTGATTAAGCTATGATTTCTTCTAATCGCGAGATTAGAAGTTACTTCAGAAGAAGAAGTAGAAGTCATAGTCACAGAGGGGAGAGAGGGAGATGATGTAGAGGAACTTGAAATCAATCAATATAAAAGGATATAATAGACTAAGTATAAACCTCCACCAGAATTATCCAAGTCAGTCAACAAAAATAGGACTTACTACCCTTTGGAAATCATCATCATAGGGATTTACGACCATTTGCGATGAAGACAGGATAACGCCGTGGGAGGAATGTACAAAGAACTAGTACATCCTTAATGGTGACAAATTACGAAGAATCTCAAACATCCTTCCCCCTCCCCAGAGAATTAGCCCATCATGGCTCTGATATCAGTTTTGCAGGGAGATATAAAATGAAATGAATAGGCTTAATAATAAGTCTATGCATATAAATTATTTACAAGAAGAAATTTCTATTTTAACTATTAAGTAGAAAATTTCTTCCCCAAAAATAAAGAAAAAATTCAAAATTGCCTCCAAGAATTTCAAAAGGAAGTCTGTGGTGACAACCCGATTGCTTTCTGGGAAAGAAAGACTCATTTAGTGGATCTCGCATTGATAATTTCAATGAACGCGTGACATTCACTAAGGCTCGTACTTATCGATGAACGAGCAATACCTTATATGAAAATGTGGTTGAAGTTGGAGTTTTGTATATGATCAAAAACTTCTCCAATAAGTTTTTTCGAAACAAAGACTGATTTACTTTAGATGCTAGAATGTATGCCTTTTAAATCATATTTAAAGAAGTTTAATTTTATCATTCAAGATTTATAGGTTTTGATATGTTGTTGTTGATGAATATTATGTTTTATTTCTATTATGTTATTTACCTCTCTCTTACAAGTACTTTTGAGATATCCATTATATGATCATGATACAATATGCCTTGGGAAATGTCAATAGTTCACTTCTCTTAAAAGAGGTGCTTTTTAAGCTTATAGGAAGTGGTAAACATTAGAAAGTTGATTACATGTTAGAATAATATTTTATCAATAAGGTTCTATTCTTATCATGATAGAAGTAAATTTCATGATAAATTTAAATATTACTTAATATTACTTGCTTCTCTTTAAGAGAAAAGGATAGATAAAGAATTTTTCTCTCTTGGGAGAAGAGAGTAAGTAGATTACAATCATAAAAGGATAAGTCGTTGGTGTAAATATTATAATAGATTTTTTGGGAATAAAATTGGTGTTGCTCTTTTGTAACAGAAGATAGTATATTCATGAAGCACTAGATGTAGATTTAACTTAATTTGTTCACATTTGTTGTGATCATTTGTATTTTTCATATATAAACAAAAAATTGGTAGTTGAATTTACATGAGAAATTGAGCTATATAAAATATTAGAGGTTATTTTTGATTTTTAAATAAATTTAATTTTATTTGATCTTCTACTTTTAATTAACATCTCTTATGCTCTTCTATTTTTAACTTTATCTATTATATCAAAAAATAATTAAATAATAAAAAATAAAATTTAGGCTTTTAATAAAAAAAATTAATGAAATAAATATTATTACTTTATAAGATTAGCACTCTAGAGTAATAAAATTCAATTTAATTCCTTAAGAAATTAAAATGAACAAAAAATTATGTATTATAAAAAATAACTTCAAAGTCTGCATATTATTAAGTTAAAACTTGTTGAATGTGATTTTACTTATTGTGCAGAAAAAAAATTATTATGAGTTATATCTTTCTAAAATCAAGAATAAAATATATATTCTAAAATAATCAATTTTAACACAATAAATCCTAAATTTTCATTATTTTGGATGGTAAGACTGATTTGGTTCCTTTTAATTATTTGTATGATTAAATTGATTCTTTTAGATAATGAGATCATTTTAGCCCTTTGTTTAGCTGAGAGATCGTTTTGATCATTTTCATGATATCTTTAAGTGCTTTTACTATTATAAAATATATATATTCTATAATGATATTGGTACCTTTAAGATCTATGAAATAGTTATCCAATAATCTAGGTGGATAAGTTATTGTTATTGTAAAAAAAAAGTTAGTCTATCCAAAACTCTATTTCATTAAGACTTGATGAAGATATTGATGTCATCATTCAAACCTACTGTTAATCCAAGTTATGTGTAGAGGTGAGAGTGCTATCATGATTATATGAGAAAGATAAATGCAGAGATAACAAATAAGGAGAGAGAAATTGCTTGCACTTCTTATTTGGAAGGAAGAAGATAAAAGTAGCGGTTGTTGTTGAGGAAAGAAGGAAGAAGCATGGCTACTGCTCATGAGTGAAGCATAAAAGAGAAGAACATAGGAGGTAGAGAAGCTATAGCTATGGTTTCAAGTAATTCTTCATCTCTATTGTCCACCTTTGGAAATTCTCTTCTTCATCTTTGGCAACACAATATTCATGAACCACTGTCTCTATTTTTGATTAAATCAACAAGACTTTCTTTTCTTTGGCTCTAATACGACTTTATAGGGATGGAGATAAAAAAATAAAAGGAGATGATAAGAATAATTAAACTTTACTTCAAACAAAAGACTTCTATATTTCTCCCACAAAATTAAAAAATAAATAAATCTAAAAGTAGGATCAACACACTATTCGACATGTATGATTTTGTTTTATTTTGATTTTCTTTTTCGTGACCAATGCTTCCACCACACACTATCTTAATTAATAATGCTCTCATAAAACTAAGAAAAGCCCTCAAATACAAAGGACTTAAATATTGTAATTAAGAAGAATAAAAAAAGACAAATAACTTAAACACTAAATGATTCAAAATAACAAAGCTAAGGCTAGCCACAGCTTGGTCAAACTTCTTGCCTGCTTCTTCCTTCATCCGCATCATTAAGTGACTCCCATGGATGCCATGTAAGCAAGTCACATCATCACCAAGTTAAAGTTAATTAATAAACTTAGAAGCTTGAACTAAATCCAACAATGTGTGTGTGTGACTCACAAGTTACTGCTTAGCCATATGACTGCAATGGCAAGTTTGGTACTCACTGATGGCTTGCCACTTTCTCTGGCCAATGCCACTAATCGGCCCTCAGTGCACGTTGGTCAAGCCTCAAGGTTTGTATTCTCTTTAGATTTCAGACTAATAAACTCTATTTTATTCCTACTACATGCTACTTCGCAAGCAACATTCCAACTTATTTATTTTGTATCTTTTTTACTTAATATTTTGTCACTAGCTTAATTCCCTAAAAAAAGTTTTTAAATTCCATTAAAAATTTTTCAGCTTTGAATTTATTTTGTCGATGGTTTACTAATGATCTCCCATTCATCTCTCCAAGGAAGATCAAATCAATGGCTAGGTGACCGTCACCAAACATGTACATAAGCCATGCAAATATTCTTTCTTCTTGTTTCGCTATGAGTTAATTATTTGAATTCCTTTAATATTATATATATAGTTTTCTGTCTTAATATATTTATTATTTTTAATATCAATTTCATATTAGCGTTCTAATAATTGTTTTTAGAAAAATATAATTGTTAGCTCCAAATTAGATTGAAAAAATGAGATTATTTTTGCAATCGTTAATTTATGTCCTCATTAAAAAAAGAAATTTATTGGCATAAATTGAATTATTTCTTAAACTTCGGAGATGACTATGTGGAAAGTTATTGGCATAAATTGGCTAATATTTTGGAATGTTTGAGTCAATTTAATGATAAATTTACGCATAATATATGCATGTTTTGAACCCAAAACTTATTAGTTGAAAAACTAAATACTCAATCACTAGGCTAAGATTACTTGTCTAAAGTGATTGATTTGATGTAGCAAGAAAATGAGAAGGAAAAGTGGTTCGTTTGTAGCTCATGAATTCGATAAATAAGTGTACATCGAGACTCAAACTTGATTAAGCCAGCCTTAGAGATTCTTTCATATTTGCAAAGTGGACGAGCCAAAAAATAATCATATTTATTCTGCAATAAATTCACCTTAATTTTTATTATGCTTGCTTTTAATATAAAACTTGATTAAAAGAATATAAGCTCATAGACTTTAGCCTAGATAATGCATATCCTCCTATTAACACAACGAGTGTTTTTCTTAATATCAAATTATTTCCTTCTCAATAAAGTAATTAAGGAAACTTGAAGAATCTTTTTCCACGATGGAAATTCCATTAGACACATTGAGATCATCAGCTAGTCATCCCATCCTTCACCAAACTATTAGTTGAGGATGCCAAGGGTGTTTGGTAGCGGATTTATTCGATTTAAGCACTTAAATCTAAATCTTGCCAAACGTTTTTCGAGATTTAGTAAATCCAAATCGATAAATCCTGCAGGAAGCTGGATTTATGGGATTTACAAAACTGAAGTGCGCTGGATTTACATATATAATTATAATTTAATAGTTAATTAATTTTAACTAATTAATAGTTAATGTTAATACATATTACTTAATATTAATATTAATACTAATAATTGATTAATTAATGTATTCAGTAGTTAATTTTAATTGCATATTACTATCATTAAAAATTAAGTATAATTAAAATGTAATTATGGTTTGATAGTTAATTAATTTTAACTAATATAATAGTTAATATTATTTTGAAATAATTTAAGTTAATTTTAACTAATTTAATTTAATACTATTAATAATTAATTGATGTGTTATTCTAAGTTAATTATAATTTAATAAATATAATTATTATACATTTGATAGTTAATTAATTTTAATTAATTTAAATTATTACTTTAGTTAATAGATTTAAATCCTCAAATAACTTGTCAAATAACTCCTCTTTAATAGAATTTAACTATTACATGCCAAACATAATTCAAAATTTAGTATAGGCTAATATCATGGAGATAATCATTACTTAAATATATCTTAAACTTAATTACAACATGATAGTAGGTTTCTTTCATATTTTCTTCAAATAAAATCTTTTTTAAATTCTCAAATAATTTATCAAATATATGCTCAGGATTTAGCAGGATTTAAAAGTTCAAATTTATTAAATTCAGATGTACTAGATTTACTAAATCCTACTTGAATTTAATCCAATTTGTTACCAAACACCCCCTTAGTAATTAATGTTAATGAGACAAATTAAGTTAATTAAATTAATATTATTTATAATTAAATTTATTATATAAATTTTTTTAAAAAATAATTATATTTATAAATTTATAAACATTAACTAATCAAAATATTATATTCCAATTAATAATAACCTAGTGGGATTAAGGCTTGTTGTTGTTGTTGTAATAATTAACTAAAATATTATTTTAAGTTATTATTACTTGTTTAGCTTGTTTAACTAAAAAATCTTAATTTTAATTAATTTATAATTAACAAGGTAAGAATTATGAGGTTATTATTAAATTAGTGTTTTAGTTTAATTTAAGTTTAATTAAATTAATTTGATCACCAATTAATTATTAATTAATATATTATTGTAAGTTAGTTATGATAAATAAATATAATTATTATTGTAACAAGTTTGATAGAAAATTTAATTCAAGCAAAAGAGTTCAAGAAGATGATTTAAGGCATATAATAGCTGTGGAAAATAATGAGTAAGAGAGTAGCTTTATAAATTAAAAAAAAATATTTGGTATTACAATTTATTAATATAATTTTTTCGCATATACTCGAATTGGGGCGGAGTTGTCGCAAACCTTGACATTATCGAAGGAGTTGAAAAATGAAATTGCATTATCATAATAACTTTTATTAGATCTAAATAATGTAATATTTATTTATTTTTTGTAATGAACATGATATCTTTGTTAAATGATAAATTTTAATTTCAATATTATATTCTTTCTTTGATTTATTTTTATATTCCATAAAATTATTTTTTTAATAGACTTAAATCCTCAAATAACTTACCAAATATCTTTTGGATTTATCAAGGTTTAATAAATCTATTGCCAAACACTTTTCGTGATTTAGAGTTTTTACTAAATCCGGATATCCGGATTTAGTAAATCCTACTTGAAATAAATCTAATCGTTGCCAAACACCCCTAAAGAGAGTTCAGAATAGACTAGGGATGTCAATAAATAATTTGATTTGACAACTAAATTTAAACTTATTTGAAAAATCTAAGTTTAAGTTGACTCAATTATTAATCTGATCGTATTTGATCTAAATTGATTATTTAGATTTAATTTGAGTTATCTTGAATAATCCAAATTAATCTGATTACTATTTTGATTCAAGTTTGGCAAATTTGACTTGGATTAATTAAGTTAAACTGGTCATATTTGAATTAATTAGGTTGCGTTGATCCAAAAAAAGCATTAACCATTCAATAAATAGGTTAGATGTATTAGATGAGTTTGAGTCGAATATTTTGACTTATGTAATAAATAAATTGAGTTCAAGTCTTGCATATATAAATCTAATAAACTTTAATTTAAACTTCGACAAGTCAAAATAATGTTTGCTTGCAAAATAGAAAGTTTTTGGACACCAAAGTGGAGAATGTGGAAATTAAAATCATTAAGATTGAGAAATTAAAATTTTAACATAAATCAATTCACAATTTCAACTTCAAGTTGTTCAAGGAAATGTAGTTATGCCATTGAGAAGATTGGTGAGTAGATGATAATAATTATTAAGATTAATCGATATATATTGAAACAACAATGCTATACTCCATTCACTCTAACAATATAGTGTGGGATCTTCATGTTATTTTTTTTTAAAGAAACTAATTTATTTAAGCATTTTAACTTTGATAATGTTGATAATTATGCATAGCTAACTTAATGATCATTTCTGAATAACCCTATTTTATGATTCTACATACAATACTTGATATTTTCATAGCCACTTTGATATGATAATAATACACCATAAATTATAATACAAATAATAACTCAGGTATTAAAAATTATTTGGTATATTATTGTCAATGGTCATTTGTAAATTACCTTTAAAATTAAAAATACATCTAAAAAATTATAGAATTTGAAACCCATGATTTTTTTACCATCCAAGTCCATAAAGTGAGATTTTAATATGCTGTAGGAGAAAATTGAATTTAAGACATTGGCGACAACTTCTATAATTTTTACTAACGAGACTAATTGACATTCACAACATTTAAGCAACACACATGGAACACTATAAAGAACTCATACCCCCAAAATCTTAATGAAATTTCAATTGAAACCAACGAAATCTTTTGAAAATGCAAGCTATAAAACATAAAAAAATTTCTATTATTATATCCAAATCTATTATAGAGTGATATTTCCAACTAATGAGATAGTATGTTATTCTCAATGCCATATTTAGGTATAACAATAAAATAACCTTCTTTAATTTAGTCTTTGAATCGTTACAAAATAGTATTTTAATCTTTTAAGATAGTATTATTCTATGCTATATTCAATCACTAAATAAAATTATTTTTAAAGTTTGTAGGATTCCCATAAAATTTCCCCCAAATTTTTATGGTCATTTTATTGGGAAATTTTCCTCTCTCCATCCTTAATGGTGATGAATAATTTTATACCTCTATAATATGTTTATACCACTCATATGCTCTGACTACATTTCATCCGTTAGATAACTTGCTCATTTCATCATTAGGCAATGATTGCTAACATTAGAACTTTAGAAACTCTTATTAACTCAAGGCTTAATAAGGGTTCTAAAGTCCTTAAAAAATTGAAAGAAATAATAAAATTATTGTTTATGAGATTTTAAATTATTTACCTAAAAGAAAAATAATATGTTTGATAAGTCAATCAGTAGTATCTAAATTTAATGAATTAGATTTCACTCTCTTTAAAATTGAATTTTTATAAATTAAAATTTTAAATTCTTGAATTTGAATTTTGAATTTTGTCAACATAAGAGTGGACGAATTTCGAAGTTTGTAGAAATAAAAACCTTGAAGTTTCCTTCATGGTGGAGGAATATTCTTCCAGTTTCCTTGATTACTTTATTGGGGAGGAAAGAATTTGATATTAAGAAGAACACTCATTGTGTTAAAAGGAAGATACTCATTATCTAGAGTAAGAAAACATCAATAAAGTTTTTATTTATTTTTTCATCAAGCTTTACATTAAAATCAAGCAGAATTAAAATGAAGGTGAATTTATTGCAGAATAAATAAGATCAGCTCGATCCATTTTGCAAAATGGAAGAATCTCTATGGTTGTTGGCTCAAGTTATAGGATCTAATCAGCAACATTATCTAACTTCTCTGCTCGTCAATTTTATAAAAATTGCATTTTTTTACGTATAACTTCAATTTTACTAATATACATATATTTACTTAAAAGAGAAGAAAGTAATTAAAAACTTCAACAATAAAATATACTTTATCTTATAACGACGGAATTAAAATTTACTTTATCATTTAAAATACTATACCAACTTATGACAAAATTTTAATTTACAAAGCAAACAAAGTTTCTTATTATTTGTTTTATCGTTAATATTTTTCATAGTTAAAAGTCTTTGTGAGTCGACATCCTTATCAATTAACATTTAACATCACCCTTAAAAAACATAAAAGAAGAGAATTCAAAACTGTAGCATTTTTAGTTTATTACTAAACCTCCACGTGCTAGCTTACCTCATGCATGACAACGCAACCCATTCTTTGATTTTTCCTTCCAAGATTTTTCCTTCCAAGATTTTTCCTTCAAGCTTGGTCAGGGCAGGACTAAATGTTTTAAGAGGTGCCTCCTTTTTTATGTTGCACAGAAATACAAATATTTATTAATTTAGGAAGAAATTTGTACAGCTGAACAATAGAAGAGGAGATTTCAAATCATTAATGAATGAACAAATACGATCAAAGAAAAATATAAAAAGAAAATCATATCTAATCAAATACGAAATCTTAGTCAAATTTTGTTTCAGTTTAGCCAAAATCAACATGAATCTGACCAGTCGCCAATTGACCACCAGTACAAATGCTTAAAATTGATATGTCGATTATCAGATGATCAACACACATCAAAATAGATAGATGATAAGATTCGACTATAGCAAAGGCTATAAAGCCTATTGCATTTATTATCATTATTATGATTGATTATAAATATTATTGATTATGTAGGGTATGAGGTATCAACTTTAGCCTATAAATAGGAAATTAAAGGTTGATATTAGATAACACAAATCTATATCTCATACAATTATATATACTATGAGCTTTTAATGTAATAAAACCTTGAGTTTCTTTCTCTCTCAAAGATTCTCTATTTTTATTTCTCATTTACTTGCATTCCTTCTCACCTTCTCACCTTCTCACCATTTCAGGGTACTTCAATGATTGGTTGAATGTAATTTTATGGATAATTTGGAAGCACCATCCTCAAAGATGTGATAAGATTATACCAAGAATTAGAAGAGAAGCACTCTGCGGAGATGACATAGAAGATGAGGAAGTTTTTAACAATATGTAAAATAATTAAAAATTTATTACAATAAAGTAGTTGAATGACTTTGTAGATAGAATAACAGGAATGATTTAGAATGGGTTAAAACACACTCTTAGGTGACACCAAAGGTGGAGGTGCCAAAAGGGTAATGTGTCTTTATCAATCAACGAATAGGGCATAAGTAAGACATTAATGGCTAGCATTTCCATCAACAATAAGAGAGGATAAAACTTACCGTAGATGAAAGAAAAGACTCATTATCCTATCAATAAAAGAGAGTAACAAAAAGGGCATAGTTAAAGAATGCTCATCCACCCATCCATCATCATTGTCACGGATGATAGCTAAGAAAATTTTGCTCATAAAAGAGCGATGTCAAATTAAATATCACCTGTTCATATTCTAATAATCTCATGACAAGAAAGGGCTTGCTGCGTCTTGCCTTAGGTGGTTTTTGCCAAACAACACCACAAAATGTGGATTCAATCAAAATTCGATGGGGTGGCTTGACATCTATATAGCCCACTATATTTGGTCAGTAGTGACCTTTACGTTCCCTAATGGTTATGATTTTGAGATATGAATTATGAAATATATTTAATTGGCAAAAAAGTTTTTTTATTATCTAAAGTTGACTTAAATTTGTCACCTTAAATAAATGTCACCACAGGTCTATAAAAATACTTTGGACGATGCAACCCATGGCTGCTGGTAAGGATTATTCCATTATGCTAGGTCAACTACCCCCTCTAACTAAGTAGACCTGGGACCACGACAGTTTGAGATGACGAAACCATGTGATCTTGATCGAGCACGTTATCATTCCCTCCAACATATGCTTTAAGTTAAAAGAGAATGATAACTCCATTTTATTTGACATTCAAAGAAGTGTAAGTCCAATCTTCTTATTCTCCATGTAATTCTACTCATGCAGTCATCTATGTTATACTACACCAATAGACACCATTATATATTAGAAAGATATATTTCTATATATATCATAAAGATATGTTTGTTTCTAACCTTAATCGAGAGTTCTCTAACCGCGAAGAGGGGTAATTAACTATAGTTTATCCATAGGAAGTAGAACCTGATCTAGATAAACCCTAACATAAATATTAGGGAAAATGTTGAATATATATATATATATATATATATATATATATATATATATATATATATATATATATATATATATATATATATATATATATACCTCACAAAAAAAAAGAACAACATACTCCTACTCATCTCAATAAAGATGGTGGAGAGAGCATCCTCAAAGGTGTTTTTCTAAGCGTCATATATGAAGAAGAATAATATGTTATGACAGTTTTTAACTTGTTTGTTCAATATTTTTCAATGTTGTTCATGTTAGTATAGCCACACTTTTTTCATGTTATAGAGTTTATTTTTTCTCATAATACAATAGTGATTTTTTCTCATATTTAGTGTTTGTTCGATCCTTTTAGTTTTGTTCCAATTTAATTTGATTTTTTTTTTGTTTGTGTTGTCTGGCTTAATTAGTGATCTAGATTTATTTGGGTGAAGTCTTAGCTTATTTTACACCCTCAATAAAATGATGAATACAAATAAAAAATTGAAAGCATATAATTGAAACTACTTTCCACCTCCTTGTTCCTGAAAATGAAGGCTTTCTCCTTCAACGAAGTGATTCCAAGATTAATATAAATATGGGCTAGTAGATTTCTTCCTCTTGGAGTGATTTGAAGGAACCGTAACTTAAGTACATCCAATCTTCTTCTCTCATCAACATACTTCAATATGGAGTAATAGCTTTCTAGTAATCATGCTGGCTTGCAACATGAAAATGCTTTAGGTATTATTTGCCAAAAGATATGGTACTCTTCATGATTATCCAGAAATTTAATTTAAAGCTCGAATGGATATATGAAAAGATTGAGTTTCAAAGAATCATTAAATTAATCAATTCTTAACAACCAAGATTTCAAATGTGAGCGCTTGATACAATAAATTATAAGTCAAAATTAAAAATTCAAGGAAGCATGTGGGAATGAAGCTATACATAAAAAAAAAAAAATCATATTTTGAAAATGTAAGTCAAGAAAGAAATAGTTGTAAAATAGTTGTTGAGTTTCACTTCAGTATTTGATAAAATATATTATATAGACTGATTTAGGAATGTAATTAGAAATACTTATTGTTGGTTGTCACCATTGAGTGGGTTTTTTTATTTAGTTTGCTTCTTTAAACGTAGATCATTATCGCTGCCTTAGCTATCATGGTAGTCTGCGCCATATCGACTGCCAACTGGACTAGCGTTATCTTTCTAGAAGAATTGTAGTATCTCCTCGCCAAGATCAAAGCGGACGTGTGGCAAAAAATTATTTTACTTGATATTTTGATGTGAATAGGTGGTTGATTTCAATTTTTAAGCTTATCTCTTAGCTTCCTACTCTCACATGATAAGAATGACCTATTTATAGAGTTTTTTAGGAGCATTTTGATTAATTTAACCAAAATCTCAAAACACTCTATTTTGAATCATTTGATTAGAGATCATTCTTGAAGCAAATAGGTGCCTTAACGATTTTAGTGATCTTAAGCTTTGGATTTTTCTTATTGAGCTATTTGATTAATAAGTAAATTTAGATATCAATTAACCCTTTAATCAATACTTCAAAGCTTCTAATTACACTATAATGGCTTGATTTAGGTTTCGAATCATAACACATTTGACATCGATGGGATCGTCATATCAAGATGTTCAATTTGACTATAAATTTGTTAAAATTGACAAATGGATGGCTTGAATTTACTTTTAGAAATTCTCAACATGAAAATTACGTGAAGATTCATGCTTTATTAAATGTATTTTCTAATGATATATCAAATTTATATAAAAATACATTGGAAATAAAAAAATGCTTCGAATATATACAAATTATAGTTTAACATTTTGGATGTAATAACCATTATCTTGGATTATAGTTTTTCTATAATGAACAAATGTGGTTATGTAGCTCATTATAACTTGTTGATTTGAAGTTTAACTTTCAAGCAAGCGACCTAGGATTTGAGATCTTGTGCATGTAGTGCTTATATAAGTTTATGACTAAATTAGTTCAAAATCTTGTCCGAAAAAAATAAATGTCATTTGGTGTAATAAAACATAAACAAATATTATGCATATGTATATTAGTTTTTTGCATATATGCTAATCAGATAATAGAGGGTGACTTGATATACTACTTATTGACACCAGAAGCCATGTTGATCATATTAGGCTCATAAGTTATTTGATTATAGCTAGCAAATATTTATGTGATTCGGTATAATAATTAGTTAATTATTTTTATATATTTAACATACTTTAGCAACATCATAGATAATAACTTATTCCACTAACCACTTCCAGCCTTTGTACTTCAACGATGAATAATAAATGATATATTAAAGTGAATTTCTTGTAAAATTTGAGGAATTAATTAAGCGGGTTTCTATTAACTTTAATACGGCCTCTAGAAATAAGTATATGGGTCTCCACAAACTTTATCAACTACTTAAAACATAAATATAGAATTATAAATTAATTGAAAATAATTAATTTGATGATTATTTTTAACGTCATAAATAAATTTATTATCTATGAACTTACAACGAAATCATCTTTTATCTTAGTCATAAATTAAAATTCCTTGTTAATATTAGATGCATTTTTATTTTTAAATAAAGTGTTTATTGATATATCTTTGATATAGAAATAAATATTTATAAAATGATATATTTTCTCATTATTTTACTAGTTGTATTTCTAGATATAATTTTGGAAAGTTTCATGATTTTTTTGGAGACTTTTTCATATTTTATAGACTTATATTTTTCATCTCTTATGTCCAAAATGCAAATCTTAGATGCTTGCTAGATGGTTCTGTCAATATGTAATGAATTATGCATTAAATTCATTTTGAATGTTAGAAAAGCCTAAAAATTTTAAAGTAATAAGAAAAAATACAATACTAGAAAGCAAATGTAGATTTAACAGTAAAATTATACTAAATAAAATGAAAAATCATAAAATATTTAATAACCTAGCTTTTTGATATAAGTTCTATAATAACAATGAAATACACAACTATTGTTTTGTTCTAGAGTTTAAATTTAAATTTGTTACATAGTTATTTATCTTTATTATGCTTAAATGATTGTTGGTTCAAGAAGTAAAGTTCTTTATGTTCATAAGTTAAGTTAATTATTATCATTGTTCAAAATAATTGTTTATTTATTGTAGTATCCAGATTTATCTGTTGTCATGCCAATAACCTATTAGCATGACTTATAAGGTCTCACAAACTAAAAAAAATAAAGAAAAGATTGAATTAGAAGCAGCAGCAGCAACGAAAGAAGAAAAAGAAGAATAAGAAGAAGAAGAAAAAGAAGTGAGAGAGCACTTTCAGAGAGAAACTTCAAGATTTCTATTTCCAATATAAAAATGCCATAAAGAGATCTATGATATCAAAAATTTTACCCTTGACCTTACACTTGTAGGATTTTGGGTTGTATAATTAAAGTCACACCTTAATTTCCTTGAAAACAAAGAAGTACATGATGATAGTGTTATGAATACCTAGAGATTCATAATGAATGCTTGTGGGTGACTACATTGTCGAGCTGATGGAATGAATCACTGATTAAGTAGGTGAGGTTGTAAGTGAGGTCTCAAGTTAGTATATATGATTGATGAATATCTAATGAAGTCTCTAACTTTGATGGGATGTACATAAGTATCTCTTGAATGTAGGCAGGTGATCCCCATGATGAGGTAGGTGGTTTCAATGACAGGATAAATGATCTTCAAGATACTTACAAGTTTAATATGATTTTGTTGAGTTCACTATAACTTTAGCAAGCTTAGTATGATTCTATTGAGTTCAATATAACTGTTGTGAGTTCAATATGACTTTGTCAAGCTTATCGAAACTAATAAAGTCAGCATTATTATACCAATGTCATTATGACGTTCATGATTTAAGCAATATAATTCTCATGCTTGAAAATATTTATAAACTTTAGGTGGATGTTTTTGAGAAGTTTTATAAAATTTAGAGCCTTTGTAAATTTTTCTAACATTTTAGAACAAGACTAAGGCTAAAATTTAGTCAACTATTAGTCCAAGATGGGATGTTTGGCTTTGAGGGAAGGGTTTGATGCATAAAATATTTTAAAACACTTGTTGATAATACACCTTGTGTAACTCACTATTTGATTTAATGATAAGAAACTTTGTGCAATAAAGATGAATAGTTTCTTCACAAGTTTAATTATTTAAATAAGTCATTTTGATTATCATTATAAATTTAAAATTTTATTGATGGCAAATATATGCTTAAAATTATTAATGTTTATGAGCATTTTAGGAAGTTTATCAAACTTAACAAGTTAGGACAACTCATGTAATATCACTTATATGTTTGGTTAGGGATTAGAGTCTTGTTTTATATTTTATAATAAATTTGACAAGTGAGCTCACTTTAATTAAATTGAAATATTAATCATCATTTTATTATTTCATTGATTACATTTTATTTTTAAAAATTAATAATGTCAAAATTTACTTTCTTTATATTATATTCATATAATTTACTTAATGATTGTTTTGATTACAAAATTCATCTTTAAAAAAATCTATTTAAGTAAAATTTAATTTTATAACAGCATAATTTTATTTATTTCATTTAATGCTTAATTAATTTATTATTTAAATAATTTATTAAATTTATTTTGACTTGAATTTCTTGTATTTACTATTTTCTTATTTAATTAAATTAATAAAAAATTAACTTTATCTAATAACATTTAAATTAAATTAAAATTTACATAAATTTGTGGCCACATCTTTCTCTTATTCATCTCATTTCTTTCATTTGAGAATTTTTAGTTATTTAATCACGCATCTGTAGTTTTTTATTTATATTCTTATATATTAAATTATACTTTTTTAATTTAAATTATCTTATTTCCCTATCTTATTGGCTGATTTTTCATGGATTATTTCAGGTTTTAATTTTTTTTAATTCCTTCATAATTAAATTCAATTCCTTCTTTTAATTCGCTCATAATTAAATTCAAATCCATTTGAATTATTTTTTGCATTATTTATTTTCATAATTACATAAATTTAATGGTGCCGGCTACTAATGTTTAATTAATCATTTTATTTTATTTGGAAACCTTGAAAATAAACATATTTGATTGTGGATCACATTAGGAAGCATTTAAAATAATTTTTTTAATACTTGAACCTTAATTTAGACAGCCACAACTCCAATCCAACCTCAAAACTGAGCTCTCATCCTCTTATAAAAATTTGCAGGTTTTAGGAATTTGGTGTGTGATTTCATGATATATTCTTCTTTTGAGAAGATTCATTCCAAAATTCTTTTCAAATTGGTTCAAATTTTCAAAATTTTGAGTGAGATCTTCTTCCTCCTAATTTCTCTCTTTAATGTTTTATTATAGATGCTTAATTCATCATTTTGATTTAATTGGTGGTCATTAGCCAGATTGAAATTTCAATTCGTAGTTTTATCTTTTAAAATGATTGGTTTCAAAAATGAAATTTCTTTTCATAGGAAATCATTTTGCCATTTTAAGGAAATATTGTCATGAATATATATATATATATAGAGAGAGAGAGAGAGAGAGAGAGAGAGAGAGAGAGAGAGAGAGAGAGAGAGGTAAGACGACAAAGTCTGATACATGAAAGAAAACATTATAACTAGTTTTTCGGGCGTTCACTGCATTTTATCATAATTTAAATTAAACCTAGCAATCATCATTTTAGAGTTTCCCGATCATCGAGCATCATCCTCTATCAGCACAAAATGTATCTTGTTCGAACCCAGCAGCATCTTAGTAGCGTTGTGGCTGACGTTAGTTTACAATACTACCCAATTAATCATCTACTGAGTTATTTTTTTTTTCTACTTTACTAGTAAGAAAAAATAAAATATTAAAATTAATAGGCTAATGTCTTCTATTATAGACTGACTGTGAGAAGACTGACTGTGAGAAGCACAAGCTCAAAAATTTTTGTTCACATTTATATTTCCTTTTCTTTAGGTTCAAATACTCCACGTTTATATTAATTCACTAAGATATATGGTTGAAGTCTCTTCTAAACTTAAAATGAAACAAATAAAATCAAGAGTAAGAAGAATATCATAATTTATATGAGAAACTAAAAATGGAAAAAATCACGAGCCACAGACACTAAGAAATTCACTATGAAAAAAATTAGTAGAAATTATTCTTTACTTAATTCTCTAGCAATCTCCATATTTCTCTCATTCCAAAGTACTTACAGCTCACTTACACTAATAAAATAATGAAGAAAACTACTTAAAAATAAACTCTATTGCTTTGTAGCATGTGGCATACCAAAGTAATGCCTAGGTTTTGTGCACGGGTTCCAATGCCACAAAATGAACTCCATTTGGCTCTTTTGCATGGTTCTAGCATCACAAAGTTGTTTCTATAGCACAAAGGCATTAACTCAACTCTTCTATCTTTGTGGTGAAATTCCATGAATCCTAGTGCCAAGGTGTTGGTTTCTTTGTCTTTGAAACAATTTCTTTGTTTCACAGCTCAATCGACAAAATTAAGAGTTGAGTTGACAAAATATGCCTAATTGATCTCCACAATTAAGCTCCATAAAATAATATGACCATATATAAAATGAGGGAGCATCTATAGAAGAGGTTGTGATTAGAGTAATATGAACTAGTGATGTCTTTTACTACTAACCTATGTGCACAAATAGTCTTCAAACCAAATTCATCAAATGGTATCAAAATAAGATGTTCTTCTCTCATATATTCAAAATTTAAATTGACATTTTAATTCTTTCATGTAAGTTTTTTTTTCTCCATATCTTCAACTGTATTTCAATCAAATTTAGTGGAGGGTTTTGCAAAACTCAACAAAGAGTTATCACTTTCTTTATATATGTTCTTCCTCCATTTATGAAAACATTTTATTGCATTCATATTTCCATAATTTAGCATCAATACAATACAAAATGTAGGCTAAAAGAAGATTACATCTAACTTTCTAGATTCTGAGACATAGTGACTTTTCATGAAAATAGGATGAAATTAAGTATTTTCCTCAAAATTTAATGATGATAAATATTAAAGTTCTTAAATTAATTTGATATTGATATAGCATAAAAATTAATTGATCATTCCTATTAAAATGAATTAAAATTTCTTTAATTTATGTTAATTAAATTTTAATCAGAGTGTATTACTCAATTTTTTTCTTCATTCAATAAAATCAATCGTAATATGTAATTAGTGGTTAGAATTTATCAGATTAGGAAATCGCAATTGAGTTGGAATTGAGGATCAGCTTAAAATTTTAAACCACATAATTATTTCATTTTTAATTCTTATAAAAATATTTGGTAGATGTTAATCATATCCTTTTAAACTATTATTATATTAACTATTTTTGAGGCACTTACTACTATGATATCCACTTTAACTATATAAATGCATGCCTCATTAGATTAACTTTTTTTTAGTGTTTAATGAAGATCTATCTATATTTGGATGTAGACTAACGTATCATTAAAAAATATGGCTGATCCATCATGGATATTGATGCAACATAGGTGATAGAATCTTTCAAAATTAAGTTCATGATTTTCCAACTACAATTTGAATAAATTTTAAATCAAATTAAGCATCTTAAAGAAATGATCAATCATACCAAAACTGATTCGATTCGAATCCAAATGATCTCAGATCAAGCCTTTAAAGTATAATTAGAAATATCAAAATATTAGTTAAAGGGTCAAATGATCTCAAAATTTATCATTCCTAGAATTGAATCGATCAACTTAATGAGAAAAATCTAATGATCCTAAGATCGCTAAAATTTGAGATTTTATGATATTTAAATGCTGAAAGAATAATCTATAATCAAAGAAATTAATATGAACTGCCCAAGAGATTTGGGCTAAATTTATCTAAATATAATTCCTATGTTTCATAAGTAGAATCCCATTTTTAACGAGAATAGGAGAATGATTTAAGAGCTAACCCTAAGAGCTTGAAGCAAGACAATTACCAGCAGTTATTTTCGTCCACCACCAATGATTATTATACTCTCAATTGTTGTAACATCATATGGTTAATATCGTGGGATTCAACTATTTGAACAACATTGTCTTAAGTATTAATTTACTGAAAATAAGATTAAGATGATCTTACCATTAATTATTACATTTTTAATTCAAATGATACGTTAAAATTTATATTTGATGAGGTGATTTTGTAGCTACACAACAATGTAATTTTAACTAGTTGACAACCCTCTCGATAACATAACTACTTAAAAAAAAAGAGAGTTATTTCGATGTTCACTGTGGTTGATTAGTTAGCTGAAGTCGACTGATTTGGATGAATTATCAAATCAATAGTATTATATGACGCTCTCTGACACTTTTAGCCAAGAAGAAAGGGCAAAAAATGCAAAGAAATGGAAGAAAATAAATAAGTTTCAAATGAAAGAAACATCTTAATAAGACAAATCATTTATAGTTAAAATGGCAAAATCTCATGTAAGATGAATTAATCTAAAAGGTTTAGAAATACGCACCACGTTTTATCCACATTCGGCAAAATCTCCATTTGAATTTAATTCTAATATGTTGAGGGCTAACTCATGAACTTATTTAATTCTAATATGATGAGGGCTAACTCATGAACTAAAATTTTTTTTTTGCTATTATGTAAATTTTAAAGAGACAAAGTCGATGAGCTTAAATAAATTGTAAGTCAACAATAATTTTTTATTAATTAAAGACGTCCTGTATGGTATTGTACTTTTGAAAATGTGAATTTTCAAACAAATTCATATTCGAAGAGCAGAGAAAAACGTTGCCTTAATTGTGGAACTACGGCTTTGTTTAGTTTCAAATGAATTTGGAGGAAAGCAAAAGCTTGCTCCACATGTACTTCTAATTTAATTTATAAATATTAAAATTATTTTAAAGTGCAAATAATTTTTTTTAATTAGGTTAATGGTTCTTTTCGTAAATTAGATTTGTGGAATAAAAAATATATATGAGTTTACCATTTCTGATATTTTGTTTGAATAAAAACAAGTACGAAGCATTTGTATACTGAATTCATGAAACCTATAATAATCATTTTTCATGAAGACGAAATTAGTCCAAATCAGTAGAATTTCAAATGAAGGAAACTTCCACCACTTTGCTTCTCTATGTCATATTTCGTTTTTAAAATATTTCACGTATTTAGTTTACAACCTAACCAACAAACTTAAGAAAAAAGTTACGATTTATTGGATCAAAATTGATCATAGTTGATATAAAAATCTTACTAGTAAGAACAGATTGAACATAAGCTTGAAAAGAGAAAAGCTCAGAATTTATTATGTCAAAATCCTATTAAAATTTTTATGTGTATTTAATTATTAATTACATAGTGATCTTTGAGGAGAAGAATATTTAGAAATATTTCTCAGTAAAATAGTCTTTACAATCGATTAAAGTATAATATTTTTTGTTTAAAAGGTGAAGGTGTGCCTTTTTTTAGAAATTTATTGATTTATTATTTCTTAATAAAGATCGACGGTGTGCCTTTATTCAAAAATATTATTGATTTATTTTTTGGGAACAGGTTGACTGTGTGCCTTTATTTTGAGAAATTATTATTTTTTTAGAAAAGGCCAAATGTGCCTTTATTTTATTTTTTGAAATATGATCAAAAATATGTCTTCTGATTTTTTTTATATATTAATCTTCAAGACTTTACATTAGTATTTTAATTAGTTTTTACAATTAGATGTGGAGAGATATTTTAAAAGAAATATTGAATAATATGAGTCCATCTAATCACATATTATTATTGGTAAAACTATTAAAACAAAATCTAAATAAGTGCACAAAGAATTCAACTTCGAAGATATTTTAGAAGATCTTGAATTAAGAAGAAAAATTTCATAGTATCATTCTAATGTTGTATTAGAGTCTAAAGAGCATATCATCAAAAAGGACCATGCCAGCCTCGTGATCATGAATTTTCTCAAATACAAATCAAAAATAAATTGCATAGATTTAATCCAAAATCGTTTGATGAATATAAAGATTTGTTAGAGTACATATTGCATATATTATGATGAAGAAATAAGTGGTGATAGTTTTGATTCTAAGGGATTTAGAAATTGGAAAAAAATTTGAAATTCATATTGATCAATTTAATAGTGCTTATAATATTGCTCAAAGAAAACATAAAGATTTAATAAATCAGGATCGACACATTACATTTGTTTATGAAAAGCATTCTGATCAAAATCGAAAAGAATACATAACACGATTAAGTGTGTAAGCTTTCTTTTATGCCAAAGAATAGCTTTTCGTGGTCATGATGAATTAGAGGATTCTGAAAATAAAAAAAATTTCTTGAACTTCTACACTTTTTGGCTAATCATAATGAATGTATTAAGAATATTGTTCTTGAAAATGCTCTATAAAATAATAAGTTATATGCTCCTAAAATTAAGAAGGATATTACACATGCAGCTGCTATTGAGACTTCAAACACTATTATCAAAAAATTGGGTAATGAGTTATTTATAATTCGTTTAGATGAGTCTCGTGATGTATCGATGAAAGACCAAGTGGATATTGTGCTTCATTATGTTGACAAGAGAGCTTGTATTAATGAGCGTTTTCTTAGAATTGTACATGCTAGTGAAATACATGCCAACACTTAAATGCACTATTGAAACACTTTTCTTAAAGCATGGATTGAGTATATCACGAATATGTCAAGGTTATGATGGAGCAAGCAATATGCATGGTACTATTTTACTCATCAATTAGGACTAGTTGTGTGGAAAAATCATGTTCAGATTTGTATATTTTTTAATGTATCCGATTTGATAAATATTGTTGGAAGTTCTTGCAAAGAAAGAGAAATTTTATTTGAAAGATAATTAAAAAAAAGTTGTAGAGTAAATAAAAAAAATGGAGAACTACAAAATAGTTGAGGTTTAAATCAAGAAATAACTTTTCAATGAGCTAGAGATACACATTAGGGATCACATTATGCTTCATTGATTAATATACTTATTTTGTTTGGATTTGTTATAAATATTTTTGATATAATTATAGAAGATGGTTTCAATAGTGAACAAAATTGTGAAGCAAATGCTCTATTTAATTCAATTCAATGTTTTGAGTTTTTGTTTTTTTAATATGCACTTGATGAAATCTATATTAGGATTCACAAATGAGTTTTCTCGAACAAAAGGATCAAGATATTACAAATATCATGACTTTGATTAAAATATCAAAGCAATGACTAAAATATTAGAGATGATGGTTGCAATATTTTACTTGAAAAAGTTCATCACGTGAAAAAATAATATAATTGTGTCAAATATGAGTGAAAGATTTGTTATACATGGGAGGTTAAGAAGATATACTCAAGAAAGTATAAATTTAAACTATTATCAAGTTAAGTCATTTTATTACATTATTGATATGAAACTTGGAGCTTAATAACATATTTGATGAGGTCAATCAGTTACTTTTATGAGTAGAATCCTTAAATCCATGTGATTTTATTAACTTTTGATAAGAAAAAATTGATATATTTGGCAAAATTCTATTCTGACTTCTCAAAAGTTGACTTTATTATTTTAGATAGTCAACTTGAAAATTATAGTATTGCCATAAAATACAATGATACATTTTTGAAGTTGAAAATAATTAGAAAACTTGAACAAAAATTAGTAGAAACAAAGAAAAATGATGTTTATTCTCTTGGATATTTGCTAATAAAGCTTATTTTGTTATTGAGCTACAACAACTATTGAATGAGCATTTTATTGAAGATAAGTAAAGAATCATTTGGATAATAGAATGGGAGATTCTTGGATGAATGATTGTCCTGTTACATTTATTAAAAATGATGTAATTAAGAGTGTTGATAAGGAATTGATTGTACAATAATTTCAAAATATGAAGACTCGAGGAGAAGTTATAAATGGTATGTAATGTGAAAAAAGTTATATTATTGTAAGGTTATTTTGTTATATGAGTTGTTCTAATTTTAATTTTATATAAAAGTGAATTATTTTTTTTCTTATTATGCCCCAGAAATAAGTTTCTAGATCCAGCCTTAAATATCCTTTATGAAGTACTAATCATGCATAATTTGAAAATAACTCATAACAAATGAATATAATAAAAATAATCCACTTTCAAACCTAAAATAGAAAAATATTAATTTATGATACATTATTATTTTCACCCATATTCGAATATATCTTAGATATCATGAAATAAATGACTAACCATGTATAATTTATACATAGTCATTGATACATTTAATATGCAATTATTACAACAATGCATTTTCATTATTGGTGTATTATTTAGGCAAAATAAGAGAATTTAATATAATTCATCTTTGATTATTAAATTTCTCCAATTTTCTCTTTATTTTTTTAGCATTGAGATTTTTTTTTCTTTATAAATTGAAAATATAAAAATTTCTATGGTGCATTAGTCTATAATAGATTTGCCATATGATCACATTTATGTGAAATACTTATATGATGCTCATTTATGATGATTGGTGTTTCAAATATTGATAATGTGAAATGTTGAGTTAAATCTAGTGTTAATTTGTATTTGAGAGGTCCTTATTAGAATAAAATTCATGTATAAATATATTATAAGATAGAAATAGTATGTTCTTAATTAAAAGGGATAAATTTCAATTACTCAAAATAAACAAATGCAAGTCATTCTAATGTTATAAATCTTCTTTGATGGATGATTGTCTTTAATATTGTCTAATGAACGACAAACTCTATAGCCAAGTGGAAGTACTCTAAAATTCTTGCCATATTGATCATTCTTTATCCCAAAATGATATGAGATCATCTTGAAGCCATATATAGATACATATGTACACATTGCTCGAAAATTTCAGGATTTATTTGTTAATATCTTTTAAAAAAGAAAATTTAGTTAATTTCTTATTTTTATTTATCATTTATATTTTTTATTCATAACAAAAATGAAAGGTCAGATTTATTTATATAATTAATTGTAATAATTAATAGGATATTAGATATATATTATTATTAAAATGAGGATGATATTAACCTGATATTTTACATATATTATAAATATAATGATTGTATCCAATTGATTATATATTAGTAGATTAATGATTATACATAATCAATTAAAATTATATTTTAGATATTCGACCTAATGAATAATTTTATTCTTCAAAGATATTAGAATATTTGTTGGAAAAATGACCAATGGAGAAATATAATATATATTCTTTTTTAATTATCATTGACTCTACACTTACTACAACAAGTATTGAAATAGTATTCTTTTGCTATGAATATTATGAAAAATTAATGATGAGAAAGAATTAAAATTAATGGATGAATGATCATTTGGTTGCTTATATTGAGAATTATATATTAGATTGAATTGGAAATAATGTAATTATTCAACACTTTCAAAATATGTAGAGCCAACACACATTGCAAATTTTTACTTATACATGTTTATCTTTTCTTGTAAATATATTCTTATTAAAAAATATTAAACACTTAATGTTAGTCATAAGTCCAAATGAATTAGTTGAGAATATATTTTAAATTGAGAGTAGTGACCCTCTAAAAAATGGCTTCAGTCATACATATATAAAAATAGCAATTAATTATTTTGAAATTTTTTATTAAAAAAAAATAGTTGGTGGAAATTAATTCAATTTAGTAGTGATGTTGGCATTATAGAAATTAATTCAATTTAGTATTCTTATGCACATAAAATAGCCATCACATCAACTAATTAATAGTTGGAATGACTTTTGGGTTGATTGAAAATAAAATTCAATTTAAATTAAGCTTAAAATGAATTAATTCAATATATTAAATTTGATTGAATGATAAGGTGAATGATTAATTTATCATCCATTCTTACACTTCCATCTATTGTGATTCTAATGATTAATTTAAAAGCTTAGGCAAATTAATTAATAAAAAGTTTGATTGATTCATCATGTATTAATTTTTACAAGTATCATTATCAAAGCTAGACATACTAAACACTCATGTTATATATCAAAGAAGCATTATATAGAATCATTTAAGAAGTGTGACATGATTGCCAAGTATTGTTATATATATATATGGCTTTTTTCATGCTTACCACATAATTCTTATAATTTTTATATTTAATTCTTGAAGTTTGACATTTACATTAATTGCTTTCAAATTTTTAACAACACTTTAAAGATACCACTATTATTATTTATATTTTTGTAAATGATTAATACTTTTTTAGAATGAAGACACCTTTTCATGAATAGATAAAATACTAAAAATATAAATATCAAATTATAGGTATTAGATATGTAAATATATAAGATAATGTTGAAATTTAAACACTTAAACTTGTAGAGATCATGACTCATTTGAAGAGTGAAACATGATTGGATTGATTTAGCCTTTATATGATCATGTTCAGACCAAACAAAATAGGAGCATTCTTAAGCCATGATTATAATGGTTTGAGACCTCAATGCTCACTTCAAAGACTCTAAGTTGAATAAGGCTACATATTTTTTCCTTGGCTACATAGCAAATAAATCAATTGGTAATCCATTAGGGGAAGGAATTGTTGAGGAATATGCATCATATTAAAACAATATATTCTTTGTTTTGACATTTAGAATCCCAATTTTAATTTATAAATTGGAGTCCATTCTTTAAGGACAGTGTTAACTCTTTACAGCCTATTAATTGTCTATTAAGGACCATGTTTATGAGTTTGCATCGCTTTCAATATATTTACTAATTTTCAGCATTCTCTATAAAGGACAAGATTGCATGCTTAGAGTCTTTAAGGTATGGAATAACGCCTACCATTAGAAATAATTTTTTGTATTTACATGTTTTTCTTTAGTGCTCAAAGCCATGAATTAGTAGGTGAAACGTCATTTATTTTTTAATTAAAATATCATTTTCCAGTTGAATTTGAAGGATATATCCTTCCCAAACATGCATAAAACTTATTTAGCTATTAATGACTTATTTTTTTTCATAGAAAGTTGTTACACTTGTGAAAGAGACATTGATTGATCACCAATGTTTAAAAGGAGGGTTAAATAGTCGAATAAACACATCCAATTTTGATTGCTCATTTTTATGGGATCATCATCATAACAGTAAGAAAATCCATCTATTTTTTTTATAAAAATGAGCATTTTATAATTGAATATAACAAGTACATAAAATAGTATAAAAATGACTAACTTTTTAATATCATGATATATAAGATTAAATAAAAGGATATTAAGATACATGTAAACTATTCTTATATATTTAAATATCTAACATCTAAATTTTAATATTTACATTAATAACCGAACTCCTTAATAATACATCAAAAAAGTACAATCATTAACTTCTCAAAGTGAAATGCACCTTTTCATGCATAGGAGAAATGTTATATTTATAAATATCAAACTTTAGGTGTTAGATATGTAAATGTATAAGAATTGTGTTCCATATATTTAAATCATCCTAAATTAAAATATGCATAGGTCTATGAGAGAGAAGGGGTGATTTGAATCATTATAAAAAAGGAATATCATTTTAAATAAAACCAATATAAGAAAATACTTTCTTTAAAAGTAAATGTACAAATCTTAAGTGAGGTCTATACTTAGGAGGGTAGGGAGATTTTATGTACTATAAATTACCACCATCCATGATTTAAGATGAGTGATTCCTAGGAGTGCGAGGGATCAAATTTATAGAGAATGGGATGGAAAATTAACAACATGGGAATGGGATGGAAAATAGCAAATGATCTATCCACTTTAAGTTCAATCAAAATCTAAAGTCAAATTAATAAGAAGCTTTGGTTTACATTAAATTATTTTATTTAATATGATTGTCCTTAAGAATTGGTGTAGTTTAATGAATTATGTGAAAATGTTTGGCTATTCCTTTCCAATCACCTTAAATGTTGTATGTTATGTGGTATCACACATTCATATTTTCAAAATTAAATAAAATTCACTTATGTAAAATTTCATGTGTTTGCTTAATCTTATTATATGTGTGGCTATTATCACTAATAAATTCAAAATTATTTTCTGAAAACTATAAATTAATAATAACATTTAGAGTGATAGTAGTTATGAATATATATGTATAGGATTTGCATGTATAGCTTAAACATATGAAGGTAGTGCTTTCTTTCCTATGTTAGTATGGATTCACATATGTTTGAATGATAATAAGTATATAGTCTAGACATCCCAAGAATATGAGGCTTTAAGTAGCCCCAAGGAGGGTATTTGATTATCTCACTTTCCTAGTTAACAAAAGCGCATATTTAATTTCATTCTTATGTATCTTTGTATTAGAATTTGGATAAAGCTTTACTTTACATGTATAAATAATTTAACCAAAAACTATAATCTTTTGCATGATTTTCATAGTTGCATATGCATTCATATGTATTTAAGATAACAACTATATAGTCTAGACATCCCAGAGAATCTGAGGCTTTAAGTACCCCAAGGAGGTCATTTGATTATCTCACTTTCCTTGTTTAAACAATGGCACATACTTGCTTACATCTTTTATACATGTGTATGTTTAATTAGAGAATTAAAGTCCCCTTTTCTATTAAAAACATATGCATCCATAATCATTTAAGTATGCCAAAATATGTTGCATATATAAGTATACTAAGTGTTAAATCAATTGCATGTTATGGGTGATGAAAAGGAATGATTCAACATATTCTATGTGAAAGTAATTCAACAAAATTAATCTTAAGATGCATTTTGTGTTGAATATGATTATTTAAGGTTAACTTAAACTTATGATTAATAAAATATTTAATCAATCATTCACTAAAATAAGCTGAATCATAAAAATGTGCTTTTAGAAAGCAACTTAAGGTAGGGATGGAGAAGGTTAACCCTTCTCCTTCTCTTCACAACACTTAAATGCCAAGTGTAAATCAAATGAAATAAAAGAAAATACAAATTAGAATTCACAAATTCCCAAAATAACTTGAAATGAAATCACCCTTAATGTGTGTAAATCATTTCAAAATTTAAAAAATTATAATCCAAAAGCCTAGGTAAGACATACCACATGAAGCCAAATCACTCATATTAGAATACTAAGTCACCACTTCTAGCTTTAAGTTAAGACGGTGTATATAATAATGATGTGTTTTATTTTATAATATGGATCGTAGCTTGGATGTTTGGTCGTTATTAGCCTAATATTATTTTCTACAGGGGATTATGGTTTAAGGGGCTACTCATATATATATATATATATATATATATATATATATATATATATATATATATATATATATATATATATATTATTTATTTATTTTCTGTTGCTTATGCTAAGCATAATCCACATTAGGATAGGTGGGCTTGGTTACCCATGTCTTTGGGTCTAAGTCTAAATTATGAAATATATAACCTTTTAGGATTGTATATATGTTTAATAATATATATTTTAATGTAGATTTTACTTTCTCATAAAATATAATTTTTTAAAAGATTAATGTTATGGGGATTAGGATGAGCTAGAAGGGCTTAGTCACCGGTGCCCCTATGATACCTTGGAGTAAATAAAATCAAAAGAAAGAAGAAAGAAGAAAGAAGAAATGATTCAATTCTAAATTGTAATATTATTTTGAAATTTTGAGTTGTATAAGGGTAGAGCTAGACTACCCAGTTTTCTCTTTTGGGGCGGTGGTACCACCACACCATCCTTTTATTCTTTCATGGTATAAAATAATTATTTTATGTTTAGCTTTTGCACTAAAATAGCATGTCTTTTTAGTTTCTTAGTGATTGATGTTTGAATGTGTGTCCACGGATGCGATAGGCTCTTAGAAAAAAGTTAATTTTCCAATCCAATTAACAACTCTTAACCAATTTTCAAAATAACTTTCAACATCAACTAAAGCTTATGATGTAATCAAGATAACTAAAAGATTTAGCAACCACTTCACTATATGTTATTTGTCTAACATCATGCATGTCATATTACTCCACTCTTGTAAAAATGAGAGCCTCCATTTTGCGACTTTAGAGATAAACCCATGAGAGAAACCCTTTATGATGGAGCTTCCTTTTTCTCTCACCAATTTTCACCATGCATTTAGGCATAAAATATCCCAAAGCCTTTCTCTAAAATGTTGTGTCAAAATGATATAAAATTTAAAGAGATTTTGCATTTAGACTAAGTTATTTGCTCATAGCAAACATGATCTAGGCTCTTAGGGAGTGAGTTTAGGACTCTAGTCTCTTTCAAATTAAATAACAGCTTAATCCATCTTGCAACATAATAAGACCTGCCTACATGAATTTAAAGCATAGGAGGTGTTAGCTAGTACCACTCAGAAATTGTAAGTTCAATGAGTGAAAGATTTATCCTCTCTTTGCAAACCTTTATATCCCCCGCTTAGATTTAGGTCGTGCTTCTAGCTTGTGCTAAATCTCCATAAATTTAAGATCTGAGGTTGTTTGTTTTCCTTGAGCTAGGAGTATAAATCTTCACCTCTTAGGCATTTTCACAATCTTATGTTGATGGATTATAAGCCCTAGTAATCTAATAAAATTTTAACTCAAACAAAATAAATCATCTCATTTTCAAACATATAAGGCTACACTATAAGATAGATTGGAGTGCTCACTAAGCTTCCTAGTATCATGAGTGCTCCCTACTTATCTTCTTTTGGAATCGAAAAATAAGTCTTCCCAATTAAATATTCCTACTTGATTTTCTAAACGTGACCAATCCTTTGATAGTCTTAACCTTAAAATCTTTGGAAATAATTAATTGACTACTTTAATCGAGAGTATTCTTAGAAAACTCAATTTCCTAAGATGTAATTAACTATGGAGGCTTCCCTAGGGAACTAAAGGACCCGCATAAAATAAATCCTACTTTACTTTTTCATATAAAATAGGTGAAAGACCTATGGTATATTCAAAGGCCCATCATGCCTTAGGAATCCTTATTAGGTGATTAGGTCCATTATAGGGTGATGTTTTCATCTTTCGAGATAGTATATCATATTTTAATGTCATACCTATTCACTTCAATAAGTACTCATAAGATTTGTGTAGTGTTCACCCGGCGCATCCAAAATAAAATACCACAATCACAAAATGACCTAACCTAAGTCTAGGGTTCATGGCCTAATGATCTAGTGTGTGAAGAAGATAGATTTGTGTAGCAAGACTGTTAGCCTCTTTAGTTTAAGTTTCAATTTGGAGTTTTTTAGTTAGTTGAATTTTACCTTTGAGTGGTTTCAATTCAAATGATTTAGTAATTTATTTTTATTCTCAGGTTCATTTTATTGGTTAAAATGATGTTTAGGTTTCCAAGAATGAAGAGTAGAATGAATCCCATTTTTGAATGGAATTTATTCTATTCAACATCCTAACTCCTAATATAATGGAATCCTCATCCTAAGATGAATATCCATCCTAACGGTCTAACTAAGATCCTTAAGTATCTTAATTAATCCTTTTTATTTCATTTAGTTTGTTTGAATTTTGGGTTTGAATTTAGTTTGTTCTTTTCATTTAATTTGGTTTGTTTGAATTATTTCATTTCATTTGATTTGATTTGAATTATGTTTAGGTTATAATTTATGTTCATTTCATTTAGTTTGATTTATGTTAACCTAAGGCACTTAGGTTAAAGTTTCAATTCATTCTTAGGTTAGACTGAGTGTGTATTTAAGTTTGCATTGGTTTCATTAAGAGTTCATTAGCTTAGGATTTAATTAAGCCTAAATATAGTTTATCACTTCCCTTAACCCTTAAGTATAGAAAATGATTAAGTTCTTCGACTTAGGATGCTTGGAGAACTATCCTAAGTATTCTGATGTTTGATTAATATTAATTCAAGTTATTTCATGGTTTAATGAATTTATGGATTTTCTTATTCATTATTGGGTTCATATTGATTTAGGAATTTGAAAATTCAATAATTTTCAATCCGAAGATCAATTGGATTTGAAATTTTTATGGCAAGTGGCATTCCATGCCAATTTTATGTTTCCAAAGTTTTATCTTGATTAGATTAATATTATGGTGTAATTAAGGTGTTAATTATTTCATTAAAACCTAAATTAGGCCTAATTTAATGCATATTTTTTAGGGATTTTATTTTTCATTGATTCCTCTAAAAGATGTTTCCAATGAGAGTCCATTCATAATTTTTTAAAAATTTGGTTAATTTATTATGATTTAATTAGTTTCTAGTTAATTATTTGAATTATTTAATTCAATTAAGTGCTTAATTAAGTTAATTTGTGGTTTATTAAGTTCTAATGAGTTTTATTAGTATTTTGATGTTCATCAAAGTTCATTAAATTAATTTAAGGTTATTTAATCCATTTTCATAAATTAATATATTTTATATTAATTTATTTACTTAAAGTGGTGGTTTATGATTTGAAATCTCATATCTCGTGAATTACATTGTAATAATTCATGAAACTTTTTCTAAGATGTGTTTTAACATTAATTTTAGTTCCCCAAAGTTTCATTTCAATTGGATTAATGATTTATGATTAATTAAGGTTTAATTGATTTCATTTAAACCTAAATTGCTAAAATACCCAAATTAATTTGGGATTTTATTTTTAATAGATCTTTCTTATCAAGATGAATCCATAAAGCCCAAGTTTGCATTTTATTATTTATATTTATTTTTCTATGAATATTTGAATTTTTATTGAATTTTGATTAGGTTTTAATTAATTTTCAAAGGGAATTTATCATTTTCTAAACGATGATGTGGCGCTATTAGCCATTTAGCGTGGATCCCGCATGGCATCCACGCCAAAAGCGGTGCCATATGGGATGATCCGTGAGCCCGATCAAAGCTCTAATAGTCCCGTTAATTTCAAGGTTCCTTAAGGGTTTAAATAAATCCATTTAACTAAATGAAGCTCGTCCATCCATACTAGAAGGATCGGACAACGAAGATTCAATCCTGTAATTTGTCGATGAGAGACAGACATTGTCCATCTTTTTTGCCTAATTCGGTGAACGTCATCAATTTTTATCACGATTTCAATTGCAAATCGATCATTGATCGATTTACGACTCATCTATATGGATTGATCTATTCAGGGATCAAATTCCTTCGAAAAGGACTAAAATCGATGGCTTAGATGCATGGTGAGGAATTTACCTTGATTTCGGCGATCACCAGTGATGGGATCGACTCCATTAGCTTCGTTTCAACTCAATGAAGGTGTAGGTAAAGTTTGATAGCTTGCCTCCCTGTAGATTGATCCCTAGACCAACGTCAATTTGATTTTTCAGTGGTGTTGGTCATTTTACGACTTGACGGTGATGAGGGGTCAGGGTGGAGATTCGTTTGAGGTGGCATCGACCTCTAGAATGTATTGGAACCTTCAATTTGATGAGAAAACCACTCCCTTGGATTTTTCCATCGAGAGGCTCGATTTTGTCCGTTCAGCTGTGCCAATGAAACTGGTCCCTTAATATCTTGCCTTGGTGGACATTTTGGAATGAAAAGGGGGTGAGGATAGGCTCCCCCTCCTCTCTTTCCATGGATCTTAGTGGTCGAAATCTGACCACCGATGGTGGTAAGTCTGACTAAGGGGTGGATTCAATCCTTCTTGGCTTTGCAAGCAAGGTTGGATGAAGATTACGAGGATAAGAAGACTTCTTACTTGTTTTTCTTCCTTGGTCGAGCCCCCCTCCTCTTTTTTTTTCTTCTCCTTGGTTTGTTCCCTTGGAGAAGCAAAGTCTTCTTTTTCTTTTAGATTTTGGTGGCCTTCAAATGATGGCATCCATCTCTTTCAATTAAGAGATGGAATCACATAAGAAGAGGGGAATTGGAATTTTTCTTTTTCTTTTTTTAAATGAATTTTCAAATCATCTTCTTAATTCCATTCATTTCCAATTTTTCTTAATTATTTTATGCTTTATTACATCACCATCAAAGGCTTTGTATTATAGGTGGTTTTATATCGAACTCAAATGGATTTGAGTTCAAGTCATATCCCAATTTGACTTGGTTAGGAAATTTGAATCCAAACCCACTATTTAGAATCAAAGTGTTTGATTTTAGTTTAATCATTTTTAATTTTTAATTTAATCATCTTTAATTGATGATTATTTAAGTTTTTATTTGATTAATTCATTTAAATTTAAATTAATTTTAAATTTCATTTCATTTCAACCCATTTAAGCCTAAATAGGTTAAGTTTGATTCTAATTGGATTCAATTGACCAATTTGACTTAATTGGATTGGGTTTGGACCCCAATCATGTTTGATCACATGTGTGGGATGATTTGGAGTAATTAATTTCATTTATTTTTAATTAAATTTAAATTTTGACCCATTTGACCCAAAGTGAGGTTAATGGGTTAAGCTTGGGTTTCCTTTAGGTCAACTGATCAATTTGACAAAATTAGATCCAATGGGATTATGTTTAGTTATCATTTCCAAATGATTTTAAGTAATCAAATTGAATTAATTTCAATTTATATTTGGGTTTGAACCCAATGGGACCCATTTAGGTTCATTTATACTAAGTAGCATAAATTAAGGCATAAATTAATTGGAATTTCTTTATATTTATGATCAAACATGTTTATTTGGTTATTTGGAACATTTAGAATGAATTAATTTGATCAAATTCTTAGTGGGTTGAACTTCGACTTGGTGGGACCCACTTAAGTCAAACCTATATTAAGTGAGTTGACTATATTTGACTTTAGTTTCTTTTTGGATTTATTCATTCATTTTAATTTGATTTGAATTTGTTTTATTTGGATTTATTTTTGTTTAATCCAAATTAGAAGATTGAGTTGATTCCACCTTAGCCAATTAGGTAAGATCAAACCTAAGGAAGATTCCCTAGGTCACTAGATATAGTGTCCTAAGCATTGAATTATGTGATTCCTATTTGAGATTAGGTCATCCTAATTATTTATTTTAGAATGATATTAACCTCATCCAAAATGTGGTCGAAATTTACCTTTAGATGATTTCAATTCAAATGATTTAATATTTTTTTGTTTTAATTTTTAGGTTCACTTTATGTTAAAGTGAAGTTCAGGTTTTAAGAATGAAGAGTACAATAGATTTCTCTTTGGGGTGGAGCCCATTCTATTCAACATCCCAACCCTTAGCGAAATGAAACCTTCATCCTAAGATGAAGGTTCACCCGAAAACTAACTAAGATACTTAAGCATTTTAATTCATCCTTTTAGATTCATTTAGATGATTTGGGTGTAAGTTCAATTTGGTTTGATGTTTCAATTCTTTGATTTGATTAAGTCTTCTTGATTTAATTGATTTAATTATTATTTTTATTTGGTTTAACATTTGTTTTCATTAATGTTTAGTTTCAATTGTGTTTATGTTTATTGAATTCATATTTATTTCATTTAGTTTTAATTATGTTAGCCTAAGACACATAGTTTAATGTTTAAATCCATTCTTAGATTACATTGATTGTGAATTAGGATTATATTGATTTATTTGATTATGAGTTCATTAACCTTAAGGTTTAATAAATCTTAATATTAATTATTAATTTCATCAACCCTCAAGTGATTAAATTTTTTGGTTTAGGATGTTGGAGAATTATCCTTATGCGTTTTGATGTTAATGAGGATTATTTCAAGTTATTTTATAAATTTTGTGATTTATGAATTTATTTTTTAATTTATTATTAGATTTATATTGACCTAGAAATTTGGAAATTCAGTAATTCTCAATCCAAAAGTTAATTGGGCTTGCAATTTTTATGGAAAGTGGGGTTTCAAGCTAATTTCTTATTATTAAAGTTTCATTTTAATCAAATGTATATTTAGGGTGTAATCAAGATTTTAATTATATCATTAAAACCTAAATTAAGCCTAATTTCATGAGGATTAGTTGAGAATTTAGTTTTCTTTGATTCCCCTCGAATGTGCATTCAAGAGAGTTTATTCATAATTGTCGTGATTTGATTTATTCTTATAATTTATTTCATTTAATTATAATCTATTTAATTAAAACTGAAATTTAGGGTTTGAAATTTGATATTTCTTGAATTACATTGCAATAATTCATGAAATTTTTTTCTGAGATGTGTTTTAATCTCAATTTTAGTTTCCCAAAGTTTCATTTTAATTGAATTAATGATTTGGGATTAATTTGAGTTTAATTGATTATATTTAAAGTTAAATTAAGCCAAATTTACCCAAAATTAATTGAGGATTTCTCATTTAATCGATTCTACTCATTGAGATGAATCCATAAAGCCCCCATTTACATTTTTTAGATTTATATTTTATTTTCTAAGATTTTTTGAAGTTTCACACATTTTTAATAACTTTTTAGTTAATTAAAATTGATTTATCGTTTTAAAAGGCGACACAGATGTGACACATTTGCCATGCGTCACCACCATTGGGTTGCATGGATTCCACATGGTGGCCACGTCAGAAGCGTGCCACGTGGGATGGATCTCAACCGTCCGATCCAAATTCAAGCAGTCTTGATTCATTTTGTGGTTTCTTTAAGGGGTTTAATCAAATCGTGTGGCTAGATCTCTACCGTTCATTCCTAATAGAAGGAAGAGATGGTGGATATCATTTTGCGAGCGTCTCTTGTGAGAGATGGATGCCATCCATCAAATTTGATAGATTTCTGACGATCCAAGGCTGATTTCAACGCAATTTTGATTGCAAAATGATCAAGAATAAATTTTCTATCGATCTATATGGTTTGATCTTCATGGGGATTGAATTCGTTTCACAAAAGACAAAAATCGAATGATATAGAGATTGGTTGCAAAGTAAACCTCAACTCTGGTGATCTTTAGTGGAGGGATCAACTCGAACACCTTCACCTCGATGTTACGAAGCCATGGACGTGATTTGGTGGCTTGCCTCCTCTCCAAATGCCTTGGAGACCAACGTGCGGTCATTTTTGTCAGGTTTGGCCGTTCTTTGGCTCCCCGCTGGTGAGGCATCACGGTGAGGATTCGTTTGAGGACACCTCAACCTCTAGAACATATTGGAAAGTTCACTTTAAGGTGAAGCACTCCCCCTGGTATTTTTCCATTAAAGGCCAAATGGAGGCCGCCAGATTTGGCCAAATTCTAGCTTATCAGTGGCGAGGGGTTGGGGGAATGCTTCCTTTCTTCTTCTCCATCTTTTGTGAGTGTTTTGGGATGAAAAGAGGGAGAAGAATGGCTCTCCTCCTCTCTTTCCATACTTTGTCGAGAGCCATGTATGTGAGCTTTGGGGTAAGAGATTATTGCATTTCAAGCTAATTTCGAACACGAGCCGAACACCAACAGAGCAATTTTCAAATGAGTGTTTCGAGCTATTTCGAACACGAACAAAATTATTTCAAACGAGCCGAACATGAACAAGGGTTCGGCTCGCTTAAGCTTGGCTCGCTCAAGCTTGGCTCGTTTACACACCTAAATGTCAAGGAGGATTACTTAAGAAAATTTTTGCTTATAAAAGAGCTGATGTCAAATTAAATATATCACTATGTTCATACTCTAATAATCTTATGCTAGTAAGGGCATAGCCCTTGTCCTCTATCTGGGTGATTTTATCGCCAAACAACACCACATGAAATGTGGATATGACCAGAATTCTCTGACCGGGTGGCTTGACATCTATATAGCCCACTATATTTCGATCACGGTAGCAGTCTGTATGTTCTCTAATAGCTTTGCTTTTTGAGGTATGAATTATGGAATATATTTAGTTGGAAAAAACCTTATATTATCTAAAGTTGACTTAAATTTGTCACCTTAAATAAATGTCACCACAGCTCTATAAAAATACTTTGGACGACACAACTCATGGTTACTGGCAAGGATTATTCGGTTAGGCTAGGTCGACTACCCCCTCTAACTAAGTAGACCTGAGACCACGACAGCCTAAGATAACGGAACCATGGGATCTTGATAGGGCATGTTATCATTCCCTCCAACATACACTTTACGTTAAAGAGAATGATAATTCCATTATATTTGACATTCAAAGAAGTGTAAGTCCAATCTTCTTATTCGCTATACGAATTCTACCCAGGCAGTCATCTACTCTATACTACACCGATAGACACCATTATATATTAGAAAGATATATTATGTTATATATCAGAAAGATATATTTGTTTCCAACCTTAATCAAGAGTTCTCTCTTAACCGCGGTAAGAGGGGTTATTAACTTATGGAGGCTTGCATCCATAGGAAGTAGAACAAATCTAAATAAACCCTAACATAAATGTTAGGAAATGGATATATATATATATATATATATATATATATATATATATATATATATATATATATATATATATATACCTCACAAAAAAAAGACTATTGCTCGTCTCAATAAAGATAACAGAGAGCATCCTCAAAGTTGTTTTTTCTAAGCGATCATACATGAAGAAGAATAATATGTTATGATAGTTTTAAACTTGTTTGTTCAATATTTTTCAATGTTGTCTGTGTTAGTATAGCCACACTTTTCTCATGTTATAGTGTTTATTTTTTCTCATAATACTATAGTGATTTTTTCTCATTAGTGTTTGTTTGATCCTTTTAGTTTTGTTCTAATTTTATTTGACTTTTTTTGTTGTGTTGTCTGGCTTAATTAGTGATCCAGATTTATTTGGGTTAGGTCTTAGCTTATTTTATATCCTAAATAAAATGATGAATAAAAAATAAAAAATTGAAAGCATATAATTGAAACTACTTTTCACCTCCTTGATCTTGAAAATGAAGGCTTTCTTCTTCAACAAAGTGATTAAAAGATTAATCCAAATATGGGCTAGTAGATTTCTTCCTCTTGGAGTGATTTCAAGGAACCATAATTTAAGTACATCCAATCTTCTTCTCTCATCAACAAACTTCAATATGGAGTAATAGCTTGCTAGTAATCAGGCTGACTTGGTGCATGAAAATTCAATATGCAGATTTTAACAACGGGTATTGGGTTTTCTTAGCATGTGATCCTTATTTCCTTAAATGACATGAATCCAAATATTGATTTCCTTGTTATGAATTTGTGAGATTCTATTTATTATCTTTGTCATTAATTTGTTGATTTCCAATAAAAAGATCTATGGTATACACTCGCTCTTAGCCTACTGAATATATATCTTCCATTCTCAGTTTTCTAATAATCTCTTGAAATTGTGCCTTGTGGAGTCCCTTGATCCCATATATATATATATATATATATATATATATATATATATATATATATATATTGTTGCTGCATAATAGTCTCATAGGTTCAGCGGCTTCAGCCCATTCAATCCTTCAGCCTCTAAGGATAATTTTCAGCTACAATATTCGAATTGTATATCACGTGTGTCATTGCTCTAAATTTAGTTTTGAATTAGGCCTTGCTAAGAATCTGGTTCGAACCATCATGAACCACCTCTCTAGCTAGTTTCGTCCATTCTAATAACAGTCTCATGCAATAATCAGAACTAAATGAAAATTGGATGAATTATTAAACTTTAGCGTTTCAGTTGTTCCATGGTTATATATTAGATTTGATATCATCTTCTATTTAGGATTAAATGATTGAAAATAATTAATATTTAATCATAAAAATATTTAAAATCATCTTAAATTGCTAAATATTAAATCTGTAAGTCCTAATGTCTTATAATGCCACTCCAGCTTCTCCATATCCTTTGCATTTTGATGTTGGATTCAACGTTATAGCTAGAAACAATAATGGGAGTCGCCACCCAATTTTTTAATTGGTTCTTATGGGTTATGGGCATCGCAATGGTGAAGGAAAAATGTGTTATAGTTCATGATCAATAGAACAAGTATTGATTTTTTTTGTCAGCAAAAGATGCCATGGTTTCATCAGAAAAGGCACCATCTTTTAGAGACCTTTAAAAACATCACCAACGTTTACTAATTGTGCCATAGTTCTCAAGATTTAGGGAATCAAGTGAGGGCATGAGCTTTTGGGCTTATGTACTCATGATCATATCATTGGTTTGGAGAGTATGGTTGGATTTAATGTTGTAGAGGAGAGGTATTTTGCATTGTCGTCAGTGGGGCCATGTTAGGCTTGTTTATTGGAGAAATCGTGAACTAGTGTTTCGATCATGACTTTGCCTAGCATCTCTCCTGAAGGCATGGTTGTGGTTCATGAGATGTGTGAGACGATGAGACATCTTATTGATGGAGGCGACTCTATGATCTTTACGCATTTGCATATGATTGTCTGTCACAAGCCACTTGATGAAGCAAACTCATGGAGGTGAGGTGGAAATTATGTTAATGGCTTTTTATCCGATTCTTGTTCTTGAATTTTTTTTTTTTTTTTTTTTTTTTTTGTGTGTGCTTTCTCTTATTCATCACCATTTTAGAAAAATTAGGTTGTTGAGTTCTGAAGAAAAACTTGATGGTAGGATTTTATTCTTCTTGTTGAATGGCACAATTGCATTGCTCTACTTATTTTTATTTGCTCTTCTCTTTTCTTAATTATTGATGAAAAGTATTAAAATCTTTGAATTGCATTATGAATGAAAATCTTATAATTGATACTTTGGTGAAGCTTTAAATAAAAGGTTAGTAATTTAAATATAGAAATTGCTTGAATCTATAATTATAGAAGTTATTTAAGTGCATGGTTTATATTTCATAAAATTTTTCTATTTTTTTTTATTTTTATCACATATTTGCAACAATATTGCATAATTAAATAATTTATAATTTTATTATAACATCTTCGTTCAAATCTTAGTTGAATCATAGTGAAATTTGAACCTTGAAGTTTTGAACCAAGAATTTTTTCATCTTTTAGTTTAATGTTTGATCTAGTTTTCAAAAATTTTCTATTACACTTAAAATTTTTTTTATGAATTATGTGACAATAAAGGCAGCGTATCTAAAGGAGAACTTTTGTTTATATGTAAACTTGCATAGGTGTTGTCATAGGCGTTCAACTTTTATTTATCTTCCAAAAAAAAATTCCCTTTCCTTGTTTAGCTTTACAATATTGAAGAATTTGTAAATGATCTATAAGTGAATCTAATTTAGATTATGCATCAATTGACATCTAACACAAAGTTATATTTGACACTTCAAGAAAAAAAAACATTTTTCAATAACTTTTGCTATATTTTTCTTATTTCCATAAATTTGTTTTGCTTCTAATTTATGATTTAGTTTAATTAGTGTCTTAGTAGGGCTTTAGGACATCTTTGCTATCTCATTTAATAGATCAGTGACACAATTTTTTTGTCAAATAAAGATCCATTGATTTGAAGGAATAAGCTCAATATTGAGAAAATTCTTCAATTTCATTAGCTATTTTTTCTCAAATTCTTTCATCAAACACCACTCTGTGACTATTTTTTCTAATTGTTTTCTATTGCAAATATATATCATAATTATATATAAATAAAGTGGTGACCCCTCTTATATACTAGTGTTTAATGAATGGGATGTAATATCTTTTGACTTTACTTAAATATGTTACTATCATTTCTTATGCAAACCTTCCAATTTAAGTTTGACAAGATTGTTTAAGATCATATAATGCCTTTTTTTAGTTTGTAGATTTTGTTAGTTCTATGACCTCCTACAAAATTAGGATGAATACTTCTTCCTCTATGTGATAAAGGAATGCATTTTGAGCATCAAATTGTTGCAAATCCAAGTGAATGTTTAGTAGCAAGTGACAATAAAATTGTTACTTTATTCTTCCTTGTAATTAGAGCAAATGTACATTTCTAATCTACTCAATAGGTTTGAGTGCTACTTTGCCTATTAATCTTGTTTTCTAGTTTTGAAGGATCTCACTTGCTTTTTATTTAATCATAAATACTAATTTGCACTCTACTGATTTTTTTCTCTCTAAAACTCTATCAAACTCATGATTTTTCTCCATTCCCACTAAACAATGACTTAAGTAGTGTTTGGTGCACTCCTTGTACTATTTTTTAATGACTATTGATAATTTGATATCATTATTTTTATCTTCATGTTTTTTAGGCCATCCTAATAATAGTAATGACCTCATTTGAAGAAATGGTAAAGATTTTCAAACTTGCATTAGTTATAAAATTGAATCAATTCTTTTTTTAATACACTTGCTTTTATCTCCAAGTGTTATGATTTGGGATTTTGAATTATGAAGAGTATATAGGCATTATTATGCAGAGTAAGAGGATGATGATAAACTCATATTATATCTTTATTTAAGGACGAAAAAAAAGATAAAATGTATATCATTCTTAATATTTGTTGATCTACTTGGTGTTTTAAGAAAGTAATGTCTTACTTTTTTACTAAGTACAATAATCTTATTATTTCTTGATCATAAAATACATATTAAATAAAGACTATGCAATTCAAATTATGAGTTTTTGAATGCAAATAAGACTTGTAGAAAGCTTAGTAACATTACGAAAATTCTTAATGTTTTCTTATCTTGCTACTGTGTTGAGCAAGTCATTAACAATAGTTTTTTTTATTAGTTGTATGAGGAGTGTAAGTGCTAAAGTTTAATGAGGAATGTGATATGATATATGACCTCACAAATTAAGGATTTAAGAATAGGAGTCATTATTGTAATTATTTGAGGCTTTTGTCTATAGGGAAGGAAAAATTTAGTCTAATTTATTAACTATTTTGAATAAGATTTAATTTAATTTTTTATTAAACTAGTGGCTACAATTTATATTCATTTACACTTGTTTTTTAAAATTATGACTACATTCTTATTCACTCCATTTTTTTTTTAAATAATGGCAACATAACTCAAATCACACTTGATTTTCTATATTGGTGGCTACATAACTTAGGTCTTATTGATATTCAATCCTTCACACATACAATCTTAGAATGCAACTATAAAACAAAAACAAAAAAAAATAATGATTTTAATGATCTCATAGTAAGAAAACACAAAAGAGGAGAATAATAGGAGAGATTGGAGGAAAAATGGAGAGGATGGGCTGAGAGAGAGAAAGGAATTAAGAAATTTTTGGTGCTTATAAGAGGAGTTATTTATTTATTTATTAAAAAATGAAGAAGTGTTTTTTTTATTCTAACAAGAAAATAAGATTTTTATTATAGTAATGAATAGTTCTCATTTGTACTCTTGCATTAGAAAGGAGAATCAATTAATTAAAGCAACAACTACATCCATTGCTCCATGTAGATCCCTTATATAGCAGTAGGTGATTCAATTTTGCTCATGAACTGTAATTTTATATGAAGTGCATCATTTTTCATTTAACTAATTTTATATGAAGTGTAATTTAAATTATTGTTCCAAAATAGATATGCAGGCTCTCCCATAAACGCACTGTTAAAAGAACTCATGGGGCATAGCAAGATGCCTGAAATCATTTGTGAAGAAGATAAGATGAAGATGGATATGGAGGCTCTCTCATTTATTTAGCTATGTTTTGTTGACCTCCATGTATCTCACATCAATCGAGTTGAGCTCAGGAGCCAAATTCGTTGGGCTTCGGATGCAACGACACGTAAATCGAAGCTAAAATACACTCGATGTCACCCAAATTAGTCGAAATGATCTCCGATTGACAAACGGACTTTGCCATTGCGTTTAGAACACCAAAATTCATCTAAATATACATATTGTATAATCCGATGATCGAACGATCATGGGATCGAGACATCAATGTGCCAACGTGCATATCAGAGTCGGAAAGCTGCGACGACATCCAAACGATCTTCGTTCGTGAAATTGATTATGCAGTTAGCATCAAAATGTTGAAATCTATCAAACGAGACTATCTGCGATTGATTCGAATGAGTTTACATGAACGTCGAGCAGTTAGAAAAGATAATGCAGATTTTTGAACTGAAACTGATCTGATTCGACACCGACTTGAACCAAACGACCTCCGATTGCGAAATGGATCATGTTGTTACATCCGAAATGTCAAAATTACTTACAATAGACACCTATATTGCCCTAGATTATTGCATGAGAAAATTCATTAAAATCTACATGAATTCTGAGAGATGATGGGCATAGTATAAATCTCCTATCTTAAAATTAAGTCGAAGATAATTAAAAAAAAATCGAGAGAATTAACTTAAATATAAATATATGTAATATATATATATATATATATATATATATATATATATATAGTCATAAAGTAAAATTAATATATAAAATGCATTCATTACCTAATTACACTAATTTAATTTCAATATTCATTTCTCAAAAAAAATTTAAATTAATTATTACAATTGTTCAAATTTCAAAGTCAAATAGAAATGATTATCTTCTGCTTTAACATTTTCATATCATAAATATCTATTTAAGATTTTGATTAGAAAGAAAGAAAGAAAAAAAAAGAAGGTTACATTTAATGGAATAGAATCAGCATATATAAAAGCCATAATACATCTTGAATGAAAGAGAGGGAAGACTTCATTATACCTGCCAGCTGCTTTTATACCCACCGCCTTTATTCAGCCACTAATGGCCAGCGACATCTTGTAACCCATTCCTCACCACGTGAAAAAGGCCGAAATGATCAGTAAACAAAAAAAAGGCAAAAATATTTCTTTTAGATTGGCGAGTGGAGACGGCTCCCAGACCTGGTCTTTCTTCACCAGATGCACATCGCCAAGCTCCCACCTCTCCAACTCCAGCTTCTCCATTCCCAGATGCTACTCGTCCATGCCGATCACTTATCGCCGGCCCTTCCCTCATCAAGCCGAGCACCAAACCTGCACTCCAGTTCCATGCAGCCGACGTCATAGCTGCTGCCTTGCTCGTTTCCTCCGCTGGCTCTTCGTCCTTCAGGCAACTTCAAGGATTGGCACATTGGTGTTGATGTCAAGACCAACAAAAAGCTCGTAGCTTTTATTACCGGCGTTCCTGCTAGGATTCGTGTAGGCAGCGAGGTGGTGCCAATGGCAGAGGTAAACTTTCTCTGCGTCCACAAGAAGTTGAGATCCCAGTGGCTTGTCCCTGTTCTCATCAAGGAGGTTATCCGCTGTGTCCATCGAGAGGATATGTGGCAGGCGTCGTATACTGCCGGCATTATTCTCCCGACACCAATAGTTACTTGCCAATATTGGCATCGGTTCCTGAACCCAAAGAAGCTCATTAATGTGGGGTTTTCCCGTCTTCGCACAAGGATGAAGATGAGTCGTACCATCAATTTCTACAAGCTTCCTCCTTTGCCAGCCCATGGTTGCGCCAGATTTGGATGAGAAGGATGTAGAACATCGGCTACTTCCAAGGGAGGATGTGGTGGATAGTTTCTTGGTTGAAGGCCCTAATAGTCACGAAATCACTGATTTTTGCAGTTTTTATACTCTTCCGTCTTTGATACTCAATAATGCAACTTACTCAAACTTGAAGGCAACATATTCTTTCTACAACATGGCCACAAAGACACCTCTTTTGCAGCTCATGAATGATGCACTCGTTGTTGCGAAGCAGAAGGATTGTGATGTCTTTAACGCATTGGATGTTATGGAGAATGAGTCCTTCCTTAAAGAGCTGAAGTTTGAACCAGGAGATGGGATGCTTCACTATTATCTGTACAACTACCGTCTCAATCATGCTTTGAAGCCTTCTGAGCTTGGACTAGTTCTCTTGTAGACTCTGCCTTGCAACTTAGCTTTTGTTACTGTGAAGACCTGATAACAGTAAGACTGAAAACCAGAAGGTCAGAAGAGATACCCATGCCGGAGGCTGGAAGGCTAATAGACTCCCGATGCAGCTTCCTATGTGGAGAAGATGACGAAAGGCTGCCGAAACTCGAATTGACAAAAAATTTAATTAGTTTAATGAAAAATGAACTATAAACTCAAAATTAAAAATCTGAATTGAAGTTGCAGGTATTTGAAGACCCTATTATGAGATAATAGGTTAAGACCACCAGAAGGTCGTAACACCGATCGTCGGCTCAAGAGTGACGAAGGTCGAATAGCCTCGATGCGCCTCACGTGGACGATGGAGGCCAATTTTGGACTAACGGGAGACCTAAACAAGAACAAATAAAAGTATTGATGAGCTTAAGTTAAACTTATTTGAAAATGACAAATTAAGCAATAAACCTACATATATGCTTTTTATGCGTTTTGAAGACCCCATTATCTAAGAGCTGGTAGAATACCATGATCGTAGTGTCGCGAGACACTAACCGTTATGCTCAGTAGAGCTAATGGGAAGGCCGAATAGCCCCCCGATGCAGTCCCCTATATGGGGACGATGCCCGGAGGCTGCCGAATTTTGGACTAATAATGGAATCAAATAAACTTAAGTATGATCTAAATATAACTAAAAAAGAAATTTAAACAAGATTTCATAGGCCGAGATTAAAAAAAAAGGCATAATAATAACTAAAGTAAAGAATTAAGAAACAAAAAGGAAATTTTGTAAAATAAAAGGAATCAAAAAATAACTTACTTGGGGACTTAGAGCTTCACTCCAAAAGGCAAGCAAAACTTTCTCATACTCAGAACCTTCAGATGACTTAACAGAAGTGAATGGATTTAAATGAAAATGAACTGAACAGTCTGTCTATTTATAAACAGGAAAATATACTCTATGTGGGCCACTTAAAATAAAATAAGCTATATAAAGATAAATTTTATCGCCCAAATAAAGCCAAAATTTTTGCAAGAGCATCGTGCTTAGAATCTAAAATGAAATCAAGTTAAAAGTAATAAATTAATTTTAAATCTTTTACACCATCAGATTCACAACATATAATACAAGTGAACATAAGGCGTTAATTAAGGCTTTAATTGAACTATTGCACGCATTATGAAGTGTGTTTATAATTCATCATCTCAAAATGTGTGCAAACAATTAAAGTTTCAGTGAAACGAAAAATATATGCTGCACGAGGCAATCATATATTCAAATTTATAGTATTGAGATACATATAAATAAATTAATGGGATGAGCTTTGCACACATTATGAAGTACAATTAAAATTCAAATTTAATGCCTCCAAAGTATGCAAGCAATCTAAAAATATACCTGCATGGGCCCTGACACTACGCTGAATGCTTAAACTTAGTGTCTGAGGATGCTGCGTTGATTCCTGGTTTGGTCTCAGGACCGAGTCCAAGTTAACAAAACCTAAAAATTCAATAATTATATTATATTATTTCTAATCTAATAAAATCTCTAAGAAGGTAATTCTGTCATATGGCAGTAGATTTGATCCTCTATTATTAAATTAATAGAGTTGACAGGATCTGAAATAATAAACTAAGTTATCAATACCCCGATGATGGCTGTGTTGACTGAATATTTCAACTAGAGGGGTTTTCATAATAATAATAATAATAATAATAATAATAATAATAATAATTTATTCAAATTCTAATGTCAAATCATTATTAAATGATCAAATATTCAAACAAAAAAATATATAAATTAAATAAGATTATTTATTTAAATTTAAAGTAAACTCCATCCACCAATCCACGTTGTCGGGTGATAAATTAAGAAAATTTTTGCTCATAAAGAGCCAATGTCAAATCAAATACATAAATATTTTCACACTCAAATAATCTTAAGCCCGTATGGATGTGGCCCGTCTCCTCTGTCCGCGTGGTTTTGCCACAAAATGTCGGTTACAACTAGAGCACTCTGACCAGGTGGTTCGCAATGATATGACACCACTAAATTACAATCACGGTTGCGGCCCGTATGTTCCCCAACTGCTTTGCTCTTTGCGCTATGAATTATAGAATATTTTTGGTTGGACAAAAAAATTCTCTGTTAGATAAGATTGATTTATATTTGTCCCCGTAGGCAAAATCTACCATAAGTTAGAAGGATACCTTAGACGACGTAACTCATGTGTTATTGATAAGGATTCTTCGGTCAGGTTGGGTCGACTACCTCCTACGACTAAGCGGACCAAGGACCGCGATAGAGATGACGGAACCATGCGATCTAAATCGGGCGTGTCATCCCCCCCAATAAAAGTTTTAAATTAAAAATGATAAATTTCATAAATCCTAAACTCCACTCACTGCTATTATATACTCATTATTTAACGATTCATTGACCAGCCTTAATCGAAAGTGCTCTCTCAGTATTGGGAGGGGTAATTAACTATAGCTGCTTGCGCCTATAGGAAACCTGGAACCAGATCTAAAGTCCTCACAAAATGAGGACGAAATCTCTCGGTAGTGTCTTATCTACTATTCCATCCACCTTATAAAAATTTCACCGACACTTTAAATCACTCTCTTCATCGAGTGGTCGGTGACGAATTTTCAGATCTCACATGTTTATCAAATGAGGTTTTAATAGCAGTTTTAGAAATAAATGCAAATGTGGTTGAAGTTGGAGTTTTTGTATATGATCAAAAACTTCTCCAATAAGTTTTTTCAGAAACAAAGACTCAATTTACTTTAGATGCTAGAATGTATGCCCTTTAAATCATATTTAAAGAAGTTTAATTTTATCATTCAAGATTTATAGGTTTTTGATATGTTGTTGTTGATGAATATTATGTCATAAAACAGTGAAAAAATTTGAAAGAAGAAATCTTTTGAAATAGTTGCCTTGCCCTGGCTATTTCTTTTTCTCATATTTTTGAAATATAGCTCTGATACCAGTTTTGCAGGGAGATATAAAAACACAGAATATTATTAATATAAGATTTAAACTTACACGATTATAGAAGTAGAGGGAGGGATGTAGGGCGTAAGAGAGAAGGAGAAGAGAAAACTAAGCACACCGATACAATAGATAATGCCCCTTATATAGAAAGAGGCAAGAGAGAAACTTTGCTTAGACTCTAAGCAAAGGTACAATAATTTAGACAGAATAATACTGCCCTAGTGGTTTCAATAATGTGGCTGCTTTCGAGGTGGAAAGTAGCATTATTTCATCTGGTGGGAATGCTTTATGAGTTGTAAAGTAGATTCTCTGCTGGTGAAGATAATGTCAACCGCTTTTGTACTGTAAAGTAAAGCGGGTTTGGTGAAGGTAATAATACTTTTCTTTTGCACTGTAAAGGCAAAGTGGAGGCAATAATTTAGCTACATTAAGCTGGAATCCATTAATTTTCTCCAATGGATTCTACGTCGACACCGTCAGAAGACTCGCCGCTATCGTAGATGTAGATTGGGTGATTAAACACCTTGGCGAGTTGATTCTCGTAAATCTTTTTGAGACGTTCCTTATGTTGGATCTAATTCTCATGAGGGTAGCATCTTTTGATGCTTTGAAGCACCTCATCAATCGATAGCTCAAAAATCATAGTTTTTTGAGGGATCGTTCGTAATAAGCTTTAATAATAGCTTTAATTTGTTTGATCTTATCCTCAACGCTGATTGAATTCCACCATTTCAATAAAAATTGTCTTTGAAGGACCAGCTGATTAAATGAATCCTTCCCATGAATAACGTTCCAGTTCCAGATCCATGGGATTTTGCAATCTGTAAAGAAATGGGCAAGATTTTGTTCTTGGATCATTTTTCTTGGATTAATAGCCCTCATTTTGGGGGCTGCTTCCATCCAATCATTAAAAATTTTTTGATTGGTTCGGGAAGAATGTTTAATTCAGCTCCAAAATAGTTCCACCATCTGTAGAACCAAGATGGAAGGTCTTTATTAATGATTTCTTTGTTCATTCTGAACATCCGGGAATGTCATCGCTTATCGATAACGAAGAATGCCTTCATCATGGCTTGCACATAACACCAATAATTTACTCCAATCTTGTGTTGTAAATTATTGGATAAAAATACTGATTTTTTTTGGAATGGTGTTAATCCCCATTCACTTTGATGAAAGACCTTCTGTATAAGGCATTTTCTATACAGAATGGTATGGTTCGTTGAATCACGAACATGGTTAATTTCAACACACTTTAGTTGTGTTAAAATTTTTTCATAAGTCTCTCTACAGAGATTAGATTCAAATGGGAAAGGATTGTTTCCCAAATATCTTTCAAGTAAAGTCCACGATTATTTATTGAATAATCTGAGGAATTAATTTCAATAATATTTTATTTTACTTCTTTTGAGAAGTAAATAGGTTCTTGCGCAACGACATCTTTTAGGGATGATGTTGCTACTTTAGAGGTTTCACCCTTTTCAACCGTAGTTGAAGAGGAAGTACCATAAAGATAAGTTTTCAAATCGATCATGCCAATTGTTGAGTTGACCAGATCTTTTCCATTAGTGCGGCCATGGCCGCGACCTCTCTAAGAAGAGTTACCACCTAGATTAGAAGGAGGCATCCTTCCATGTGGGGTGATCCACCCCTGATCGTCCCTGCAAGAATTCACGGGTTAGAAAATCAGGAAGAGAATTTTCATTACCTTAAATGAATTCAATGTCAAAATCGAAGACAGAGAGTTGTGATTGCCAAGATGCAAAAATTTGTTTTGAAACCGGATTTTTTACATCTTGTTCAATGATGTATTTGATTGAGGAACAGTCAATACAAAGGGGAAAATGCTGATTAAGTAAATCATTTTTGAATTTTGAGATGCACTTAATCACAGAAAGTATTTCTTTTTTTTATAATAGAATACTTTTGCTACATAGGATTCCAGCTACCAGAAGCAGAGTGAACTGATTCTTCTTTTGAATTTTTCTATTATTTTAGGATACCTCCATAGCCCTTATCAGAGGCATTGGTTTCAACAATTTTGAAACTAGTGGAGTCCGCAAGATTAAGACAGGGAAGATTTTGAACCCTTTGCTTAATTTTGCATACTACAATAGTATGAATATCAGACCATGGTGGGGATTCTTTTTTAATCTGTCAAAGAGTAGGGCCGCATCCTTTGCGAGATTGTGATAGAAATCAGCTACATAATTGAGAGCTCCTAAGAATCTTTGTAGCTGATTTTTATCTAAAATAATATCAGAAAATTTGTTAGCAAATTCAATACTTCTATTAATTGGTATAATAGAAGCATTAGATATATTATGGCCTAAAAATCTTATTTCAGTTTGAAATAATTTGATTTTTGGTTCTGAAATAACTAACCCATTTTTTAAAATTAACCATTTAAATATTTTTAAATGGTTGAAGTGTTCGTCAATAGTGTTTGAGAACACAAGAACATCATCAATATAGACTAAAATATATTTAAAATAATCTTTAAATATATTATTCATGATATGCTGAAATTCAGAAAGTGTATTTTTTAAACCAAAGGGCATTACGTTCCATTCGTAATATTCAAAGGGTACCGTAAATGCTGTTTTATAGCGATTCGATTGTTTTATTTGGATCTGCCAATATTTTGATTTTAAATCAAATTTGAAAAATAGTTTTGCATTATGCAATCTATTTAATAAATCCCTTTTATTAGGAATTGGATATCTGATCCATTTTAAAACTTTGTTTAACGGCTTGTAATTAATTACAAGTCTTGGTCTCCCTCTTTCCTTTTCTGTCGAATTCATAACATAGAATGCGGTACAACTCCAATGGGAGTAGGATTGCCGAATTATTCCTTTCTTTAATAAGTCAGCAATCTCTTCCTTGCATAAAGCAAGGTATTGCTCGTTCATCTGACAAGGACGAGCCTTAGTGGGAATGTCACGTTCATTAAAATTATCAATGTACGGGACATCCACTACATGATTCTTTCTGTCCAAGAAAGCAATCGGGTTGTCACCATAGACTTCCTTTTGGAATTCTTGGAGGTAATTTTTAATTTTTTCCTTTATTTTTGGGGAAGAAATTTGATGCTTAATAGTTAAATTAGAAATTTCTTCTTGTAAATAATTTATATGCATATATTTATTATTAAGCCTATTCATTTCATTTATGATAATTTCTTTAGGATTGGTGATAAAACGGAACGTGATCTCTTTGTTCCAAAGAGAACACTGTATTCCAGTGTCATCAATCCTGATGATAGGCATTATTTTGAGAATGAACGGAGTTCCCAAACTAATGTGTTGAGTTAAATTTTTAACAAGAATAAAAGACATCTGGATACAAGCATCATCTTGGCACATGACAACAGATGATAATTTATATTTAATTTGCAAAGACTCTCCGTCTGCAGCTTTCAACCGCTGGCTAGTCTTTTCAAAATATTTAGAAGGAATAATTCCTTCTTGAATGCAATTTAAGTCTGCTCCACTATCAACTAGAGCAGTTAAATTTGGTAAAATAAATTTTTATTTATAATTAATTTAATGAAAATATACCACTTCTGGTATATTGCCTTTTGAATATTTTGTAAGAAACTTGGTTCTTGATTATAATCGACTTCTATATTTTCAAATGAATTGGGCGTCTTCTGATTTATTTCAAGATCTATTAGACGACCATTCATTTGCTTTTGCTCAGCTTTAATTTGCTGAACCTCTAATTTTAGTTTTTTTAATTCAGTTTTTAGTTCTCATAAAGAAGTTGAATTAGAAGATGATGAACTTGCCTCAAATTTTTTCTTAAATACTTCTGATAAGAAATATATAGGAGGCTTGTAATTAAAATTTTCTAATTTATCTTTCTTCTTATCATTAAGAAGATCCATAATTTTATCATGAGTTGAATCATCTTCAACTTGTGCTAAAAGTTTACTTAATTAGTCCTTTTGCTCGAGAGTGAGTGTATACAGACCTGTCATATTTATTATATTTTTATAATAATCTACCTATTGATAGGACTTGTAACAGTTAGATTTATCAGATTTATCAGAATTTGATGAGGATGAAGATGAAATATGATCTCCTTCTTCTTCTGATTCTATTTCAGAATCAGAGGATGTAAGCAGAATTTTCATCAGGGTATATTTTAACCCTTCACAATCAGTTCATTTAACTTCTTCTTGTGAGCATCTAGCGTAATGACCACATGCGACAATATTTGTAACATTTTATTTCTCTTGCCTCTTTGGTTTTAGAACCAGAGGGACGAGAGTGCCTGTGTTGGTGTGTGAATTTGTCATATTTTTTATGACGTGATTTTTCACGCTTAGGAAAAATAATCTTTTTTGTTTTTCCCTTATTTTTGGAAGATAAAGGATGTACCTGAGGATCACAATTGAATTGCTCACAAAATTCACCAAGCTATTTTTGCTCAAGTAGACGTTCTCTTTTCATTTGATCTTTTCATTTAAGATCGGAGCAAACTGCTAATCGAGTTTTAATATGTGCGAAAATAAGGTTTTCATATGTAAGGGTTTCATATGAGATGGTTCCATCGTATAGACGAAGAGAAACCTTAACCTTTTCAACAAATAGATTTGGAAGGCCTTCAATGAATTTTTGCTTCCAGTGAAGGCTATCGACATCATAAAGTGTCATGACGCGTGCTAGAAAAATATCCTTGTACCATCTAAAATGGGTTAAGGATGAACATCTTAATTTTTGGAGTAATGATCTTATTTTTTCTCCTTCAACTCCAATGGATCCAGAAAAGTGATCTACAATCGTTTGAATAAGATTATAGACCGCATTTTCATTTAGTGTTTGCTGTTCCTTTGGAAGATTCTTAGTGTTCAAGTCAATTTCACTAAGGAGGTCTTCCTTTTGCTGAACAGAAAGAAAATTATTCCACCAACCCTTCAGAGTTCCAGAAAACCCTGAAACGATGGCTCGTGCAACAATGTGAGGTTTTACTGCTGCTTGATATCTAGATTGAATTGCAGTAGCAAACATAAGAATACGATGAAGAGTGTGGATGATCTAATGTTTAGAAAACCCATCGATATTTCATTCATAAAGAGAACTTCCATCATAGGAATTTCCCACGAAATGGGTGTCCTCTTCGAATAATAAATCTGGAGGAGTAGGTTTTTTATAATAGTATTTTTCCAGATTTTTCTTAGGATAAGAAATCTGCTGAATATCTTGAGGAGGAAAATGAGAATCTTGAAGTTCATGAAAAAGGGCATGAATTTCATCAATATTGGTTTGATTATCAGATTCGGTTGAGGATTCGTTTGAATCTTCTTCCGATAGGCTGATATCCTCAAGAGCTCCAACATATTTGTCTTTTAAGTTTAGAATCAAATTCTGAATGTCTTCAGAAGAAGGTCCAAACTTAAGGAAAAGTTTAGGAGTTAGTTGAGTAAAAGGTCTAATAATAGAATTTGTACTGGTAGGGGCTTTTTCTGAAGCTCTACTAGTTTTGGGACCCTTTTGTTTAAGCACCTGATCAATTTTAGCTTCTAAGCTAAAAAGATGATCAGCAATAATTTGAAGTATACTATTACTATAATTAAGTTGTTTAATTATAGTAATAAATTCTTTAGAATTTCGGATCAAAATTGATTTTTTTTGACGCTAATTCCAAAGATTTATCATCCACCATTTTGGCAATGGATGGAGGATAACATGCTTCAATTATTTTTCCTTGCTCTATTTGCTATTTTTTGTTGATAAGACGACAATTTGAGCAGATTGAGCATATTGATTGCAGAACCAGACAACAAAAGGAATAGTTGCCTTGCCTATTTCTTTTTCTCATATTTTTGAAATATAGCTCAGATATCTCAAAATGTTGTTCTATAGAAGTAAAGCTTTTATACCAAGTACGGAAGTTGTCGTACTTTGATTGGTGATACTCTCTTAGTACCACTTCTCTAGTCTTAGAACCTGGTTTGTAGCTCATTAAGACTAAAGTTCATTTTAGATGGAGTGGGAGATTGATTTTCTCTCACTGGATGATAAATATTATTTGTTTTGGCCGTGCCTCAGTGGTTCGATTTGGGAACCATCCATCTAGACTTTCGAGGTTTCATAAGGGATTGAAACCCGTGAAGTGTAATTAATCGAGAGGGTTGAATCTTACTTCAACATTGTCATCAGCCGTTTGAATTATTTGATCGATATCTTGATTGATGGTTGGTCTTGGTGTAATCGCAAATGGTATGGTCCATGATTCTGAAAATACCACCTCATTCCATCTTATCACTCTATTAGCAGCAATATGGGATGTTACATTTGTCCCAAGCAAAGTAGTTTGTTGTGGTTGACTTTGAACTCTAGGATTTAAAGTATTTAAAACTCTAAAGTAAATTCTGAAAATTAAAGCTATAGTTTCATAACCAAGAAGGAAATCATATACATAAAACTGTAAGTATAATTTTAAAGCTTCAAATAGATTTATATCAGAAAGAGATAAACTCAGATTAGGAAAGGTGTTGAAATAAACCGGCCCGTGACAGAGGTTAGTCTCTACAACACTCATTAGATATTAAGCCCAGTGGAGGCATCTGCCATATCTTAGGCTTGCTAAAATAGAAGCGTTTAGACCTTTAAGGGTTAAAGGTTTAAATGCTATCTGTATCATCCCTATATGAATATATTTAAAGTCTTGCATATATTTATGTAGATCTTTAAATGTTAGTAGATAAATAATTTTGTCCATTTGATCTACAGTAATAGTTTGTTCTACAGTTTCACTAAAGATTTTTCCATAAAATTAAAAGTTCTGAATTGATAAAAGATAGTTTTATCAATTTTGGGGAGAGACCATCTATTTAGGTCTTCTTCATTCAAGGGGAACTCTGTCATTTGAGTTCTTGATTGTTATTTCTTCTAATCGCGAGATTAGAAGTTACTTCAGAAGAAGAAGTAGAAGTCATAGTGACAGAGGGGAGAGAGGGAGATGATGCAGAGGAACTTGAAATCAATCAATATAAAAGGATATAATAGACTAAGTATAAACCTCCACCAGAATTATCCAAGTCAGTCAACAAAAATAGGACTTACTACCCTTTGGAAATCATCATCACAGGGATTTACGGCCATTTGCGACAAAGACAGGATAATGCCATGGGAGGAATGTACAAAGAACTAGTACATCCTTAATGGTGACAAATTACGAAGAATCTCAAACATCCTCCCCCCTCCCCAGAGAATTAGCCCATCATGGCTCTGATACCAGTTTTGCAGGGAGATATAAAATGAAATGAATAGGCTTAATAATAAGTCTATGCATATAAATTATTTACAAGAAGAAATTTCTATTTTAACTATTAAGTAGCAAATTTCTTCCCCAAAAATAAAAGAAAAAATTTAAAATTGCCTCTAAGAATTCTAAAAGGAAGTCTGTGGTGACAACCCAATTGCTTTCTGGGAAAGAAAGACTCATTTAGTGGATCTTTTGTACATTGATAATTTCAATGAGCGTGACATTCCACTAAGGGCACTTATCGATGAGCAGCAATACCTTATGAAAATGTGGTTGAAGTTGGAGTTTTGTATATGATCAAAACTTCTCCAATAAGTTTTTTGAAACAAAGACTGATTTACTTTAGATGCTAGAATGTATGCCTTTTAAATCATATTTAAAGAAGTTTAATTTTATCATTCAAGATTTATAGGTTTTGATATATTGTTGTTGATGAATATTATGTTTTATTTCTATTATGTTATTTACCTCTCTCTTACAAGTACTTTTGAGATATCCATTATATGATCATGATACAATATGCCTTGGGAAATGTCAATAATTCACTTCTTTTAAAAGAGGTGCTTTTTAAGCTTATAGGAAGTGGTAAACATTAGAAAGTTGATTACATGTTAGAAGAATATTTTATCAATAAGTTCTATTCTTATCATGATAGAAGTAAATTTCATGATAAATTTAAATATTACTTAATATTACTTGCTTCTCTTTAAGAGAAAAGGATAGATAAATAATTTTTCTCTCTTGGGTGAAGAGAGTAAGTAGATTACAATCATAAAAGGATAAGTCGTTGGTGTAAATATTATAATTGATTTTTTGGGAATAAAATTGGTGTTGCTCTTTTGTAACAGAAGATAATATATTCATGAAGCACTAGATGTAGATTTAACTTAATTTGTTCACATTTGTTGTGATCATTTGTATTTTTCATATATAAACAAAAAATTGGTAGTTGAATTTACATGAGAAATTGAGCTAAATAAAAGATTAGAGGTTATTTTTGATTTTTTAAATAAATTAATTTTATTTGATCTTCTACTTTTAATTAACATCTCTTATGCTCTTCTATTTTTTAACTTTATCTATTATTAAAAAAAATTAATGAAATAAATATTATTACTTTATAAGATTAGCACTCTAGAGTAATAAAATTCAATTTAATTCCTTAGAAGAAATTAAAATGAACAAAAATTTATGTATTATAAAAAAATAACTTCAAAGTCTGCATATTATTAAGTTAAAACTTCGTTGAATGTGATTTTACTTATTGTGCATAGAAAAAAATTATTATGAGTTATAGCTTTCTAAAAATCAAGAATAAAATATATATTCAAAAAAATAATCGCATTTTAACACTATAAATCCTAAATTTTCATTATTTTGGATGGTAAGACTGATTTGGTTCCTTTTTAATTATTTGTATGATTAAATTGATTCTTTTAGATAATCTGAGATCATTTTAGCCCTTTGTTTAGCTAAGAGATCGTTTTGATCATTTTCATGATATCTTTAAGTGCTTTTACTATTATAAAATATATATATATTCTATAATGATATTGGTACCTTTAAGATCTATGAAATAGTTATCCAATAATCTAGGTGGATAAGTTATTGTTATTGTAAAAAAAAGTTAGTCTATCCAAAACTATATTTCATTAAGACTTGATGAAGATATTGATGTCATCATTCAAACCTACTAATCCAAGTTATGTGTAGAGGTGAGAGTGCTATCATGATTATATGAGAAAGATAAATGCAGAGATAACAAATAAGGGAGAGAAATTGCTTGCACTTCTTATTTGGAAGGAAGAAGATAAAAGTAGTTGTTGTTGAGGAAAGAAGGAAGAAGCATGGCTACTCTCATGAGTGAAGCATAAAAGAGAAGAACATAGGAGGTAGAGAAGCTATAGCTATGGTTTCAAGTAATTCTTCATCTCTATTGTCCACCTTTGGAAATTCTCTTCTTCATCTTTGGCAACACAATATTCATGAACACCACTGTCTCTATTTTTGATTAAATCAACAAGACTTTCTTTTTCTTTGGCTCTAATACGACTTTATAGGGATGGAGATAAAAAAAATAAAAGGAGATGATAAGAATAATTAAACTTTACTTCAAACAAAAGACTTCTATATTTCTCCCACAAAATTAAAAAAATAAATAAATCTAAAAGTAGGATCAATACACACTATTCGACATGTATGATTTTTGTTTTATTTTGATTTTCTTTTTTCGTGACCATTCCGCTTCCACACACTATCTTAATTAATAATGCTCTCATAAAAACTAACAAAAAGCCCTCAAATACAAAGGACTTAAATATTGTAATTAAGAAGAATATGAAAAAGACAAATAACTTAAACACTAAATGCTTCAAAATAACAAAGCTAAGGCTAGCCACAGCTTGGTCAAACTTCTTGCCTGCTTCTTCCTTCATCCGCATCATTAAGTGACTCCCATGGATGCCATGTAAGCAAGTCACATCATCACCAAGTTAAAGTTAATTAATAAACTTAGAAGCTTGAACTAAATCCAACAATGTGTGTGTGTGACTCACAAGTTAGAGCTTATTACTGCAATGGCAAGTTTGGTACTCATTGCCACTTTCTCTGCCAATGCCACTACCTCGCACATTGGTCAAGCCTCAAGGTTTGTATTCTCTTTAGATTTCAGACTAATAAACCCTATTTTATTCCTACTACATGCTACTGCAAGCAACACTCCAACTTATTTATTTTGTATCTTTTTACTTAATATTTTGTCACTAGCTTAATTCCCTAAAAAAGTTTTAAATTCCATTAAAATTTTTCAGCTTTGAATTTATTTTGTCGATGGTTTACTAATGATCTCCCATTCATCTCTCCAAGGAAGATCAAATCAATGGCTAGATGACCGTCACCAAACATGTACATAAGCCATGCAAATATTCTTTCTTCTTGTTTCGCTATGAGTTAATTATTTGAATTGCTTTAATATTATATATATAGTTTTCTTTCTTAATATATTTATTATTTTTAATATCAATTTCATATTAGCGTTCTAATAATTGTTTTAAAAAAAATATAATTGTTAGCTCCAAATTAAATTGAAAAAATGAGATTATTTTTGCAATCATTAATTTATGTCCTCATTAAAAAAAAAAATTGGCTCCACTCTTCAGCGAAGTGATCTTAAGTTGAATTATTTCTTAAACTTTGGAGATGACTATGTGGAAAGTTATTGGCATAAAGTGGCTAATATTTTTGGAATGTTTGAGTCAATTTAATGATAAATTTACACGCATAATATATATGCATGTTTTGAACCCAAAACTTATTAGTTGAAAAACTAAATACTCAACCACTAGGCTAAGATTACTTGTCTAAAGTGATTGATTTGATGTAGCAAGAAAAATGAGAAGGAAAAGTGGTTCGTTTGTAGCTCATGAATTAGTGTACATCGAGACTCAAACTTGATTAAGCCAAAATTATTTTATGTTTCTCTCCTGAAAACCTAGTGCGTTCTGGAGACTCGTTTTTTGCTTCCACTGCGATCAACCATTGTTCTTCCGCGATTTGGTATTGATCTCTCCCCTGCTCTAGTTGGTAATGTAAACCGCCTCTCTTTGGATGGCGGAAATGATTTTTCCGCTCCGGATAAAATCACCCTGCGCCGATCCTTTATCCTTACCTGCGCTTAAATCTTTCAAGGATGCTCTCTCGGGTAAATGTTCCGCCTTGCTTAAACTAATGTCTACTGATTTCGTGGTATGCTGTAATGTGTTGGATCGATGTGGAAATTCTTGCTAAGCCATTTGAATTCTTGGGTAAATTCACCCGCCCAACTTAGAAAATATTCTCTTTTTTTCATAGTCTCAAGGGCACCTTTTACGTGGATTGATCGATCCTAGCATGTGCTAATTCAATTATCAAATGACTTGGATTATTCAAGAGTTTTGCGTCGTTCTTATTTTGTTTTAACTGCTAGATGCGACTTCTTAAGTGGACACCTAGTTTTGATATTAAAGAGGAATCACCAATTGTTCCTATTTGGCTTGCTTTTGCCCAACATGCATACACTTTGTTACACATCAAGTTTTGTTTCTTTGTGGGGCTATCTTTGACGCCTTCAAATTGATCAAGCTACGTGAGATCCCCTCGGTAGCATGGATACTTGTTGAAGTTGATATAACTAAAAACACCCAAAAGAAGTCCGATTGGATCGAAAAAATGGGTTATAATCAAAGGTTGAATTTGAAAACTTTCCCTCTTTCACATACACTCGCAAAATTCATGAGCATGAACACACAGATTGTTTTATCTTACATCCACATCTCAAAAAAAATAAACTTCCTATTCCTACTATTTCGGTGACTAAGGAACAACCCACTAAAATGGCATATGTGCCAAAAGTAAACCAAAATAATCCTCCTCCACAAAATCCCTCTTTACCTATAATTGAATTGCAAAAGGAAACTAATCGTGTTGAACAATGACATTGATGACGTTGGTTTTGGGAACTTTGAAAATATGCCTATTACTATTCCCAATGGTAACATGCAGGCCCATACATCTAATGATCCAAAACAAAGAAATTCTGATGAACTTAGGCTTGGGAACATCACCTCGACTGAAAATCTTAGTTTGGATCATCAACAAAAAAAAATAACACAGACCATTAATCTAGAAAAAGAAGATGAAACTATTCCTACCTCCCCTAACACTTTGAATGGCCAAAATGATAGCATAACTAATCAGTCAATCTCTGATATGGAAGAAGGGGAAATTACCATCACGATTCCTTTGCTTAATAATGAAACTTTGGATCACACTAACTATTCTTTTTCAGACGGAGACACCTTGGACACCGACAGACCTTTTCAAACTGTTCTAAAGAAAAAGAAATCATTCAAAATCAAAGACAACTCTAAAATGCGTAATCACAAGATCTTCATCAACCCTACATCAATAATTCCTTTCTCCTCATTCTCATCCAATCAATTTTTTCCAATCCAACAATTATGATTAATTTTATCATTTGGAACATTCGTGGTATTGGGACTACTCTAGTTAATTGCGTTAAAAGCCTCTCGCACTCATAACATATCTCTCCTTACTATCATGAACCACTTATCCACTCTTCTAAGATTGCGCTACCGCTATAACACTAGGTTTTCCTAATTTTTTTACAACATTAACAACAAAATTTGGTTGTTTTGGAATAATTCTATCGATCAATATCCTTGACAACCAACAACAATTGATTAATGCTCATATTTCGGGTGTTTTCACCGTGGTGAGCTCTTTTATTTATGCATCTTGTAATAGAGCAGGAACATCCTATTAAATAACTTAAGATCTTTAGCTTCCTCTCACTCAACCCCGGGTTTGTTGGATTTCAACACCATCCTCTCTACTTGAAAGAAGGGGAGGGTCCTCTCCTAATACTAATTCTATGGAAGATTTCGCTAATATGATTCTGGACTGTAACCTTACCGATATAGGGTTTTCAGGTTCCAACTACACGTGGAACAACTCTAGACTTTGGCAACGTCTCGATCGTATCCTTTTTAACCATCTTTGGATTGATCAATGGCCTAATACCTCAGTAGAACACTTAAGTAGAACCTGCGATCACGCCTCTTTGATTCGTGAAAGCACCCCTACTTCAATACCCGCACTCCCCCTTTCGTTTCCAAAATATGTGGTTGCAACATAATGACTTTATGTCTGTTGTTTCGACTAACTGGATGTCCTCTATTCACCTTGATAACTCCATTAAAGGCATGATCCATTTTTGGCTTAAACTTAAAAGATTAAAACAAACACTGAACTGGTGGAATAAACATCATTTTAAAACATTTTGCAAATCTTAAAACTATGGAAGATCTTGTTTGCTCTCTTAAAGAAGAAGCTGCATTCTAATAAAATGATGAACTCAACGGCTAGAGATAACTTGATTAAATATCAAAACATGGAGGAAACTTATTGGCAAAAGTCGCTACTAAACATATTGATGGCGTAAACACAAAATATTTCCACTCTTTTCAACAAAAGAAAAGTTATAAACTCGATTAATAAAATTAAAACAATAATGATAATTGGATATCGGATAAAATGATATTAAAGACTCGGTTATCCAACATTTTCAAAATTTGTTAAACAACAACATTAACATGGAACCTATTTCTAATCCTCATCTGATTCCCTCAAAGATTACCTCTGACTAAAACACCTCTCTTATTAGGTGTGGGGATTAAATTAGTAATGTTCTCCAAAGCATGAATTGATTAGGTTTTGGCGGATGGTTACACTACTACATTCTTTCAACAGTGTTGGTCCATTATTAAGTCTGATTTAATTGAAGCCGTTATTGACTTTTTCAATGGCAACCCCCTTCCAAGATCCTTCTCTAGTACCTCCATAATTCTTATCCCTAAAAACAACCATCCGGAAACATGGAATGACTTTAGACCAATTAGTCTTTGCACCTTCTTTAACAAACTAATTGCCAAAATAATCACCAACCGTATCAATCCTCTGTTGCCGAACATTATCTCCCGAATAAAAGTTTCATTAAAGGGAGAACTATAGCGATAATATTCTTTTAGCCCAAGGAATGATTCATGATATTGACGTCCTATTAGGCGTAAACATTGCTTTCAAACCGACATTTCTAAAGCCTTTGACAATCTCTCTTGGGAATTCCTCTTTTCTATGCTTCAACTTTTCAGATTCCCAAAAGAATTTATTCGTATCATTAAAAACTGTGTCACTAATGTTTGGTTCTCTCTTATCATTAATGGAGAATCGGTTGGTTTCTTCACTTCTAAACATGGCTTATGCCAAGGAGATCCATTATCTCCCTTGCTTTTTATTATAGCTGTAGATTACTTATCCAGGAGCCTGAACGATCTATTCTATAATAAGCCAAGTATGATTTACAAAACTTAAGGTGGATTTCCCATTACTCATCTTTGCTTTGCTGACGATTTTATCATTTTCTGCAATGCTTCTATACCGCACGTCAAAACCATTATGAAATTCTTTAAAAATTTGGTAAAGAAAGTGGTCTCCTCCTTAACAAAAAATAAATGTTGTTTCATAACCGCAAATAAAATCAACAATAATAGGATTAATCATATAACGAGGATCACTAACTTTCATCAACAACATCTTTCGATCAATTATCTTGGTACTCCTCTTTTCAAAGGTCATAAAAGATCTTATCTTTTTGACGATTTAATCCACAAAATATCCAACCGTATCTCCTCTTGGGAATACCATTTTCTATCCTTTGGAGGGAGGTTAACTCTGATTAAGAGTACCCTTAACTCGATGCCTCTTTATCTTATTCAAACTATCGTTCCAACCAATTTTGCATTAATAGAATTGAGAGCTAATTAATAAATTTTTTGGGGTCTAATACCTCTTCCTCAAAATACACGGTCCTCTTGGCACAAAATCGGCATCTTTGAGGAAGGTGGTCTAGGCTGTAAATCTATCAAAGACACCATCAACGCATTCTCTTATAAACTTTGGTGGAATTTTAGAAGCAACAATAGCCTTTGGGCTAACTTCATGACAAACAAATACTATCTAAGCATCCATTGAACTGCTCTTATAAAACTAACGCTTCTCCTATTTGGAAAAGACTTTGTAATATCAAATGGAAGAATCTTTAATTTTTGGGGTATTAACTCGCAACTCTTTCTTCGCAAGATAAGCGGCTTGGAAATAATTCTTTCGATGAATTAATTTCCTCATGCTCTATTGATAACATCAAAGTCAAATCTTTCTGGAATAATAATAAATGGAACTTTTCCAGGCTCATTGATTATATCCCTTCATCCTTTTTAGACAAACTCAATAACATACACATTACATCCAACAAAAAAGACCAGATTTTTTTTAAACTCTCTCACAATGGTGAATTCAGTTTTAAAAATGTTTGGCTTATGATCAAAGAAACTCGTGATTATTCCAAAGTGTATGCTCGACTTTGGCATAATAATATCCCCACCTCATAGTCTATACTTACTTGGCATATCTTAAAAAGCTTTGTCCCTATTGACTCCTTGATGTGGGGTAAAGGTTTTTATCTTCCATCAAAATGTCATTGTTGCTCCCATATTGAAAATGTGAATCACTAAGTGAGTGGATGATTTCCTCTAAACTTTGGCTTTGCACGATAATCTTTTTTCCATTGACAAATATAACGCTCGCTTACTATTTATCGCCTCGAGATATATTTTGAAAACAATATAAAAGGTCATATTAAAAATAGCAATCATTATTATCTAGTTCATTTGGATGGATAGAAATGATGCTAAGCATAACGATATAACTATGACTCATTCCAAAATAATTGCCAAAACTAAATTCAAAATCCGTGACTTATTTAAAGCCAACCTTATTAAATATAAACACTTTAAAGGGTGTAAATTTGTCGCCTCTAAATTGGGTTTGCAATTGCCTGATACAAACACTTCTAATCAAGCCAAAATACTTTATTGGGCCAAACCACAGGATAATGTCATCAAAATTAACACCGATGGAGCTGTTCTCTTGGCCTTTGCTAATCCTCTTATTACTAACTCAGTTCCTTTTGCTGAACTTATGGCAGTTTATAATGCTCTTAACATTTCCTTACAAAAAGGTTGGCTTAATATTTGGCTTGAAGTGGATGCCTTACTACTAATTGATCTCCTGCAGTCCGAAAAAAATGGCAATGTGGAATTATATTATTTACTCAAGCAAACTAAAATTTTGCTCAATCAATTTTGTTACAAAATCACTCATATATGGAGGGAAGGAAATGCTTGTGCTGATTACCTTGCTAACTTAGGAACTAGATTGAATGAGCCCATTAATTTTGATAAACATTCTATTCCTAAACACTTAAAAGGATTGGTTAACCTGGACAAGACGGGTTTTTTACATTAGATCTTAATATTATTTGTCGACTTTGCATCTTGTCTTCATATTTGTGAATGATGAAGCACCCTATCGCTTTATGTTTTGTTGACTGGAATCGGTCCCCCATTATTTTTAATAGGGACTTTACTTCCTACTATTATGATTGGTTGCATTTCAAAAAGCATTGTTGCCTCTTTTCATTCGTAAGAAGCTGTTGGTCCCGGTGAATATCTCTTTTTATGGTTTCTGCTTGTGTTTGATGTTAACTTCAGCTGACTATGGAGTAAATACTATAATGTTACCTGGATTGATTTTGATCTGGATTACCTGTATGGCAGCCCTGATTGCTGCTTGGAACTGCTACTCTAAAAGATTTTTCTGGATAACTATTTTGGTTGGTTGTTACAATTGGATGCATTTCGTTAGGCCTTGCTGCCTTTTTTCACTTTGAAAGGTTTCTGGATTGTGTTCGCTCCTATTTTCATCTGTATTGGTTTTTGCTTTTCTAATCCCACGCTTGGAAAAGTATGCTCCGTGAGTAAATATTACCTTGCTTTCTGCTTGTGGCTGCTGTTCCTTTTAGGTGACTATGGTGCATATATTGTCCTTTTATCGGATCGACATCGATCTAGATTATCTGATAACTATTTTGCTTGTGGTTGCAAATGCTTGGAACCGCAGCTCTAAATGATTTTTGGATAACTATTTTGGTTGGTTGTTACAACCGGATGTTTCGTTAGGCCTTTCCTTTTTTTTCACTAAAGGTTACGTGGTTCGCCTATTTTCATCCTGTATTGGTTTATTGTTTCTAATCCCACGGTTGGAAAAGTATGCTCGAGTGAGCAAATATTACCTGTTATCCGCTTGTGGTCTGCCTTTTAGGTGACTATGGTGCACATATTGTCCTTTTATCCGGATGATTAATGAACTATTATCGGATATCTATTTTGCGGACGCCAGGGTCTTGCTTCCTATTCAATGTTCCTATGGGAATTGCTGCTCTAATTGCATTTACTGGGTTTTACTTTGGTTAGTTGTTACAATTGGCTGCATCACATTATACCTTGTCGCTTTTGTCACTAAAGATTCTGGGTCGTTGGGCTTTGATTTCATTAATATGTTGGTTATGCTATCCTCTCATCTCTCGGTTGGAAAAAGCTGTCCTGGCCGTGAATATTTCTTCACCAGTTTGCTGCTTGTGGTTGACGATCCCATCAGCTGACTATGATAATTTCGATATGTTTTTTGATTAGGTTTGCAGGTTATAAAGCTCACATAACTATCAACAATTGGATGTTGCCTTCTCTCAGGTTTGTTGGCTATGATGGTGGTAATGATCTCACTTCCTATTGGTTCTAGTAGCTCTGATGTAACCCTTCTGAAGTTTGGATGCTCATACTTGCACCGCTCAAGATGTGATTGAGCAGCCTTCTATCACACTTCCTATCATTTTCACTCTATGATGTTTTCCTCTACTTGTTGGCTGCATTACCTTAACTGCTATATCTTTTGTCGCTTCTCCCCTTTTGCGTGTTTGCTCCAGTTTATCACATCCTCCAGAGCATTGGCTTTATTACTATTTTACCTTTGATTGTTTTAATGCTTTCTTTTGATTTTGGATGTACTTAGATTGGGGTTTTACTCCTAGATTGTAGCTCTTTGAGCGAGTTCGAGTGTAACCCCTTTAAGGATCTTGTAATCTCTTTTTTGTGGCAATAAAATACCCCTCATCATGGGGTTTCCCAAAAAAAAAAAAACTTGATTAAGCCTTAGAGATTCTTTCATATTTGCAAAGTGGACGAGCCAAAAAGTAATCATATTTATTCTGCAATAAATTCACCTTAATTTTTATTATGCTTGCTTTTAATATAAAGCTTGATTAAAAGAATATAAGCTTATAGACTTTATTGATCTTTTCTTAGCCTAGATAATGCATATCCTCCTATTAACACAACGAGTGTTTTCTTAATATCAAATTATTTCCTTCTCAATAAAGTAATTAAGGAAACTTGAAGAATCTTTTTCGACGATGGAAATTCCATTAGACACATTGAGATCATGAGCTAGTCATCCCATCCTTCACCAAACTATTAGTTGAGGATGCCAAGGGGTGTTTGGTAACGGATTTATTCCGGATTTAAGCCCTTAAATCCCGTAAATCTTGCCAAACGCTTTTGATTTAGAATCAGAACCGATAAATCGTAGGAAGCTGGATTTATGGGATTTACAAAACTGAAGTGCGCTGGATTTACATATATAATTATAATTTAATAGTTAATTAATTTTAACTAATTAATAGTTAATATTAATACATATTACTTTAAGTTAATATTAATATTAATACTAATAATTGATTAATTAATGTATTCAGTAGTTAATTTTAATTGCATATTACTATCATTACAAATTAAGTATAATTATTAAATGTAATTATGGTTTGATAGTTAATTAATTTTAACTAATATAATAGTTAATATTATTTTTAAAATAATTTAAGTTAATTTTAACTAATTTAATTTAATACTATTAATAATTAATTGATGTGTTATTCTAAGTTAATTATAATTTAATAAATATAATTATTATACATTTGATAGTTAATTAATTTTAATTAATTTAAATTATTACTTGAGTTAATAGATTTAAATCCTCAAATAACTTTTCAAATAACTCCTCTTTAATAGAATTTAACTATTACATGCCAAACATAATTCAAAATTTAGTATAGGCTAATATCATGGAGATAATTATTACTTAAATATATCTTAAACTTAATTACAACATGATAGTAGGTTTCTTTCATATTTTCTTCAAATAAAATCTTTTAAATTCTCAAATAATTTATCAAATATATGCTCGATTTAAAAGTTCAAATTTATTAAATTGATGTACTAGATTTACTAAATCCTACTTGAATTTAATCCAATTTGTTACCAAACACCCCCTTAGTAATTAATGTTAATGAGGCAAATTAAGTTAATTAAATTAATATTATTTATAATTAAATTTATTATATAAATTTTTTTTAAAAATAATTATATTTATAAATTTATAAACATTAACTAATCAAAATATTATATTCCAATTAATAATAACCTAGTGGGATTAAGGCTTGTTGTTGTTGTTGTTGTTGTAATAATTAACTAAAATATTATTTTAAGTTATTATTACTTGTTTAGCTTGTTTAACTAAAAAATCTTAATTTTAATTAATTTATTATTAACAAGATAAGAATTATGAGGTTATTATTAAATTAGTGTTTTAGTTTAATTTAAGTTTAATTAAATTAATTTGATCACCAATTACTTATTAATTAATATATTATTGTAAGTTAGTTATGATTAATAAATACAATTATTATTGTAACAAATTTGATAGAAAATTAATTCAAACTATTGACAAAAGAGTTCAAGAAGATGATTTAAGGCATATAATAGCTACTACAATGTGGAAAATACGAGTAAGAGAGTAGCTTTATAAATTAAAAACAAAATATTTGGTATTACAATTTATTAATATAATTTTTTCGCATATACTCGAATTGGGGCGGAGTTGTCGCAACATTGACATTATCGAAGGATTTGAAAAATGAAATTTCATTATCATAATAATTTTTATTAGATCTAAAATTGTAATATTTATTTATTTTTTGTAATGAACATGATATCTTTGTTAAATGATAAATTTTAATTTCAATATTATATTCTTTCTTTGATTTATTTTTATATTCCATAAAATTATTATTTTATTATAATAGACTTAAATCCTCAAATAACTTACCAAATATCTTTTTGGATTTATCAAGGTTTAATAAATCTATTGCCAAACACTTTTAGAGTCAGATTTACTAAAATATATAATTTGGATTTAGTAAATCTACTAAATAAATCTAATCTGTTGCCAAACACCCCCTAAAAGAGAGTTCAATGAATAGACTAGGGATGTCAATAAATAATTTGATTTGACAACTAAATTTAAACTTATTTGAAAAATCTAAGTTTAAGTTGACTCAATTATTAATCTGATCGATTTTGATCTAAATTGATTATTTAGATTTAATTTGAGTTAGCTTGAATAATCCAAATTAATCTGATTATTTTGATTCAAGTTTGGCAAATTTGGATTAATTATGTTAAATTGGTCATATTTGAATTAATTAGGTTGCGTTGATCCAAAAAAAGCATTAACCATTCAATAAATAGGTTAGATGTATTAGATGAGTTTGAGTCGAATATTTTGACTTATGTAATAAATAAATTGAGTTCAAGTCTTGCATATATAAATCTAATAAACTTTAATTTAAACTCGACAAGTCAAAATAATGTTTGCTTGCAAAATAGAAAGTTTTGGACACCAAAGTGGAGAATGTGGAAATTAAAATCTTTAAGATTGAGAAATTAAAATTTTAACATAAATCAATTCACAATTTCAACTTCAAGTTGTTCAAGGAAATGTAGTTATGCCATTGAGAAGATTGGTGAGTAGATGATAATAATTATTAAGATTAATCGATATATATTGAAACAACTATGCTATACTCCATTCACTCTAACAATATAGTGTGGGATCTTCATGTTATTTTTTTAAAGAAACTAATTTATTTAAGCATTTTAACTTTGATAATGTTGATAATTATGCATAGCTAACTTAATGATCATTTTTCGAATAACCCTATTTTATGATTCTACATACAATACTTGATATTTTTATAACCACTTTGATATGATAATAATACACCATAAAAATTATAATACAGATAATAACTCGAAGTATTAAAAAATTATTTGGTATATTATTGTCAATGGTCATTTGTAAATTACCTTTAAAATTAAAAATACATCTAAAAAAATATAGAATTTGAAACACATGATTTTTTTACCATCCAAGTCCATAAAGTGAGATTTTAATATGCTGTAGGAGAAAATTGAATTTAAGACATTGGCAAACTTCTATAATTTTTTACTAACGAGACTAATTGACATTCACAACATTTAAGCAACACACATGGAACACTATAAAGAACTCATACCCCCAAAATCTTAATGAAATTTCAATTGAAACCAACGAAATCTTTTGAAAATGCAAGCTATAAAAACATTAAAAAAATTTCTATTATTATATCCAAATCTATTATAGAGTGATATTTCCAACTAATGAGATAGTATGTTATTCTCAATGCCATACTTTAGGTATAACAATAAAAAAACCTTCTTTAATTTAGTCTTTGAATCCGTTACAAAATAGTATTTTAATCTTTTAAGATAGTGTATTATTCTTGATGCTATATTCAATCACTAAATAAAATTATTTTTAAAGTTTGTAGGATTCCCATTAAAATTTCCCCAAAATTTTTATGGTCATTTTATTGGGAAATTTTCCTCTCTCCATCTTTAATAGTGATGAATAATTTTATACCTCTATAATATGTTTATACCACTCATATGCTCTAACTACATTTCATCCGTTAGATAACTTGCTCATTTCATCATTAGGCAATGATTGTAAACATTAGAACTTTAGAAACTCTTATTAACTCAAGGCTTAATAAGTAAGGTTCTAAAGTCCTTAAAATTGAAAGAAATAATAAAATTATTGTTTATGAGATTTTAAATTATTTACCTAAAAGAAAACATAATATGTTTGATAAGTCAATCAGTATATCTAAATTTAATGAATTAGATTTCACTCTCTTTAAAATTGAATTTTTATAAATTAAAATTTTAAATTCTTGAATTTGAATTTTGAATTTTGTCAACATAAGAGTGGACGAATTTCGAAGTTTGTAGAAATAAAAAACCTTCAAGTTTCCTTCATGGTGGAGGAATATTCTTCCAGTTTCCTTGATTACTTTATTGGGGAGGAAAGAATTTGATATTAAGAAGAACAGTCATTGTGTTAAAAGGAAGATACTCATTATCTAGAGTAAGAAAACATCAATAAAGTTTTTATTTATTTTTTCATCAAGCTTTACATTAAAATCAAGCAGAATTAAAATGAAGGAGAATTTATTGCAGAATAAATAAGATCAGCCCGACACATTTTGCAAAATGGAAGAATCTCTATGGTTGTTGGCTGGTCAAGTTATAGGATCTAATCAGCAACATTATCTAACTTCTCTGCTCGTCAATTTTATAAAAAATTGCATTTTTTTTACATATAACTTCAATTTTACTAATATACATATATTTACTTAAAAGAGAAGAAAGTAATTAAAAACTTCAATAATAAAATATACTTTATCTTATAACGACGGAATAAAAAATTTACTTTTATCATTTAAAATACTAAACCAACTTATGACAAAATTTTAATTTACAAAGCAAACAAAGTTTCTTATTATTTGTTTTATCGTTAATAATTTTCATAGTTAAAAGTCTTTGTGACATCCTTATCAATTAAACATTTAACATCACCCTTAAAAAAACATAAAAGAAGAGAATTCAAAACTGTAGCATTATTAGTTTATTACTAAACCTCCACGTGCTAGCTTATCTCATGCATGACCACGCGACCCATTCTTTGATTTTTCCTTCCAAGATTTTTCCTTCAAGCTTGGTCAAGGCAGGACTAAATGTTTTAAGAGGTGCCTCCTTTTTTTATGTTGCACAGAAATACAAATATTTATTAATTTAGGAAAAATTTGTACAGCTGAACAACAGAAGAGGAGATTTCAAATCATTAATGAATGAACAAATACGATCAAAGAAAAATATAAAAGAAAATCATATCTAATCAAATACAAAATCTTAGTCAAATTTTGTTTCAGTTTAGCCAAAATCAACATGAATCTGACCAGTCGCCAATCCCCTTGCCCACCAGTACAAATGCTTAAAATTGATATGTCGATTATCTGCTCAAGACGATCAACACACATCAAAATAGATAGATGATAAGATTCGACTATAGCAAAGGCTATAAAGCCTATTGCATTTATTATCATTATTATGATTGATTATAAATATTATTGATTATGTAGGGTATGAGGTATCAACTTTAGCCTATAAATAGGAAATTAAAGGTTGATATTAGATAACACAAATCTATGCGATCTCATACAATTATATATACTATGAGCTTTTAATGTAATAAAACCTTCGAGTTTCTTTCTCTCTCAAAGATTCTCTATTTTTATTTCTCATTTACTTATTGCATTCCATCTCACCTTCTCACCTTCTCACCATTTTGGGTACTTCAATGATTGGTTGAATGTAATTTTATGGATAATTTGGAAGCACCATCCTCAAAGATGTGATAAGATTATACCAAGAATTAGAAGAGAAGCACTCTGGAGATGACATAGAAGATGAGGAAGTTTTTAACAATATGTAAAATAATTAAAATTTATTACAATAAAGTAGTTGAATGACTTTGTAGATAGAATAACAGGAATGATTTAGAATGGGTTAAAACACACTCTTAGGTGACACCAAAGGTGGAGGTGCCAAAAGGGTAATGTGTCTTTATCAATCAACGAATAGGGCATAAGTAAGACATTAATGGCTAGGGCATTTCCATCAACAATAAGAGAGGATAAAACTTACTGTGTAGACGTGAAAGAAAATGACTCATTATCCTATCAATAAAAAGAGAGTAACAAAAAAGGGCATAGTTAAAGAATGTGTTGCTCATCCACCCATCCATCATCATTGTCACGGATGATAAGCTAAGAAAATTTTTGCTCATAAAAGAGCCGATGTCAAATTAAATATCACACTGTTCATATTCTAATAATCTCATGACAGTAAGGGCTTGGCCTGCGTCTTCTGTCTAGGTGGTTTTACTGCCAAACAACACCACAAAAAATGTGGATTCAATCAAAATTCTCTGATGGGGTGGCTTGACATCTATATAGCCCACTATATTTCGGTCACGGTAGCAGCCTTTACGTTCCCTAATGGTTATGATTTTTGAGATATGAATTATGAAATATATTTAATTGGCAAAAATGTTTTTTATTATCTAAAGTTGACATAAATTTGTCACCTTAAATAAATGTCACCACAGGTCTATAAAAATACTTTGGAGATGCAACCCATGGTCGGTAAGGATTATTCCATTATGCTAGGTCAACTACCCCCTCTAACTAAGTAGACCTGGGACCACCAGAGATGATAAACCATGTGATCTTGATCAAGCACATCATCATTTCCTCCAGCATATGCTTTGAGTTAAAAGAGAATGATAACACCATTCTATTTGACATTCAAAGAGGTGTAACTCTAATCTCTTTATTTTCCATGCAAATTCTACTCATGCACATCTACGTTATACTACACCAATAGACACCATTATATATTAGAAAGATATATTTCTATTATATATCATAAAGATATGTTAGTTTCCAACCTTAATCGAGAGTTCTCTCTTAACCGCAGTAAGAGGGGTAATTAACTATAGAGGCTTGCGTCCATAAGAAGTAGAACCCAGATCTAGATAAACCCTAACATAAATATTAGGGAAAATTTAGTTGAATATATATATATATATATATATATATATATATACCTCACAAAAAAAAGAACAACATACTCCTACTCATCTCAATAAAGATGGTGGAGAGCATCCTCAAAGGTGTTTTTCTAAGCGTTCATATATGAAGAAGAATAATATGTTATGATAGTTTTTAACTTGTTTGTTCAATATTTTCAATGTTGTTCGTGTTAGTAGCCACACTTTTTCATGTTATAGAGTTTATTTTTCTCATAATACAATAGTGATTTTTCTCATATTTAGTGTTTGTTCGATCCTTTTAGTTTTGTTCCAATTTAATTTGATTTTTTTTTGTTTGTGTTGTCTGGCTTAATTAGAGATCTAGATTTATTTGGGTGAAGTGAAGTCTTATTTTACACCCTCAATAAAATGATGAATACAAATAAAAATTGAAAGCATATAATTAAAACTACTTTCCACCTCCTTGTTCCTGAAAATGAAGGCTTTCTCCTTCAACGAAGTGATTCCAAGATTAATATAAATATGGGCTAGTAGATTTCTTCCTCTTGGAGTGATTTGAAGGAACCGTAACTTAAGTACATCCATTCTTCTTCTCTCATCAACATACTTCAATATGGAGTAATAGCTTTCTAGTAATCATGCTGGCTTGCAACATGAAAATGCTTTAGGGTATTTTTGCCAAAAGATATGGTACTCTTCATGATTGTCCAGAAATTTAATTTAAAGCTCGAATGGATATATGAAAAGATTGAGTTTCAAAGAATCATTAAATTAATCAATTCTTAACAACCAAGATTTCAAATGTGAGCGCTTGATACAATAAATTATAAGTCAAAATTAAAAATTCAAGGAAGCATGTGGGAATGAAGCTATACATAATAATAAAAAAAAAAATCATATTTTGAAAATGTAAGTCAAGAAAGAAATAGTTGTAAAATAGTTGTTGAGTTTCACTTCTGTATTTGATAAAATATATTATATAGACTGATTTAGGAATGTAATTAGAAATACTTATTGTTGGTTGTCACCATTGGAGCGGGTTTTTTTTATTTAGTTTGCTTCTTTAAACTGTAAATCATTATCGCAGCGTCTTAGCGCTATCATGGTAGTGCCACTGCGCCATACCGTCGACTTGCCAACTGGACTAGTAGTCATCTTTCTAGAAGAATTGTAGTATCTCCTCCAAAGATCAAAGCGTCGCGACGCTGTGGCAAAAATTATTTTACTTGATATTTTGATGTGAATAGGTGGTTGATTTCAATTTCTTAAGCTTATCTCTTAGCTTCCTACTCTCCTCACATGATAAGAATGACCTATTTATAGAGTTTTTTTAGGAGCATTTTGATTAATTTAACCAAAATCTCAAAACACTCCTATTTTGAATCATTTGTTTAGAGATCATTCTTGAAGCAAATAGGTGCCTTAACGACCTCATTTTAGTGATCTTAAGCTTGTTGGATTTTTCTTATTGAGCGCTTGATTTGACTATAAGTGTGCTAAATTTAGATATCAATTAACCCTTTAATCAATACTTCAAAGCTTCTAATTACACTATAATGGCTTGATTTAGGTTTATTTGGACTCGAATCATAACACATTTGACATCGATGGGATCGTCATATCAAGATGTTCAATTTGACTATAAATTTGTTAAAATTGACAAATGGATGGCCCCTTGAATTTACTTTTAGAAATTCTCAACATGAAAATTACGTGAAGATTCATGCTTTATTAAATGTATTTTCTAATGATATATCAAATTTATATAAAAATACATTGGAAATAAAAAAAATGCTTCGAATATATACAAATTATAGTTTAACATTTTGGATGTAATAACCCCATTATCTTGGATTATAGTTTTTCTATAATGAACAAATGTGGTTATGTAGCTCATTATAACTTGTTGATTTGAAGTTTAACTTTCAAGCAAGCGACCTAGGATTTGAGATCTTGTGCATGTAGTGCTTACATAAGTTTATGACTAAATTAGTTCAAAATCTTGTCCCAAAAAAATAAATGTCATTTGGTGTAATAAAACATAAACAAATATTATGCATATGTATATTAGTTTTTTTTTCATATATGCTAATCAGATATTAGAGGGTGACTTGATATACTACTTATTGACACCAGAAGCCATGTTGATCATATTAGGCTCATAAGTTATTTGATTATAGCTAGCAAATATTTATGTGATTCGCATAGAATTAGTTAATTATTTTATATATTTAACATACTTTAGCTACATCATAGATAATAACTTATTCCACTAACCACTTCCAGCCTTTGTACTTCAACGATGAATAATAAATGATATTTTAAAGTGAATTTCTTGTAAAATTTGAGGAATTAATTAAGCGGGTTTCTATTAACTTTAATATGGCCTCTAGAAATAAGTATATGGGTCTCCACAAACTTTATCAACTACTTAAAAACATAAATATAGAATTATAAATTAATTGAAAATAATTAATTTGATGATACATAATTACTTTACGACTTGACGGTGATGAGGGGTCGTGGAGACCTGCTGGTGGCATCACCTCTAGAATGCTGAACCTTCAATTTGGATGAGAACCACTCCTTGGATTTTTCCATCAGAGGCTCAGTTTTGTCCGTTCACGGTGTGTCAATGAGAAGCGAGCTAACGGTCCCCAATATCTTGCCTTGGTGGACATTTTGGAATGAAAGGGGTGAGGATAGGCTCCTCCTCTCTTTCCATGGATCTTAGTGGTGAAATCTGACCACCGATGGTGGTAAGTCTGACTAAGGGGTGGATTCAATCCTTCTTGGCTTTGCAAGCAAGGTTGGATGAAGATTACGAGGATAAGAAGACTTCTTACTTGTTTTTCTTCCTTGGTCGAGGCCCCCTCCTCTTTTTTTTTTTCTTCTCCTTGGTTTGTTCCCTTGGAGAAGCAAAGTCTTCTTTTTCTTTTAGATTTTGGTGGCCTTCAAATGATGGCATCCATCTCTTTCAATTAAGAGATGGAATCACATAAGAAGAGGGGAATTGAAATTTTTCTTTTTCTTTTTCTAAATGAATTTTCAAATCATCTTCTTAATTCCATTCATTTCCAATTTTTCTTAATTATTTTATGCTTTATTACATCACCATCAAAGGCTTTGTATTATAGGTGGCTACCTATATCGAACTCAAATGGATTTGAGTTCAAGTCATATCCCAATTTGACTTGGTTAGGAAATTTGAATCCAAACCCACTATTTAGAATCAAAGTGTTTGATTTTAGTTTAATCATTTTAATTTTTAATTTAATCATCTTTATTGATGATTATTTAAGTTTTTATTTGATTAATTCATTTAAATTTAAATTAATTTTAAATTTCATTTCATTTCAACCCATTTAAGCCTAAATAGGTTAAGTTTGATTCTAATTGGATTCAATTGACCAATTTGACTTAATTGGATTGGGTTTGGACTCCAATCATGCTTGATCACATGTGTGGTATGATTTGGAGTAATTAATTTCATTTATTTTTAATTAGATTTAAATTTCGACCCATTTGACCCAAAGTGAGGTTAATGGGTTAAGCTTGGGTTTCCTTTAGGTCAACTGATCAATTTGACAAAATTAGATCCAATGGGATTATGATTAGTTATCATTTCCAAATGATTTTAAGTAATCAAATTGAATTAATTTCAATTTATATTTGGGTTTGAACCCAATGGGACCCATTTAGGTTCATTTATACTAAGTAGCATAAATTAAGGCATAAATTAATTGGAATTTCTTTATATTTATGATCAAACATGTTTATTTGGTTATTTGGAACATTTAGAATGAATTAATTTGATCAAATTCTTAGTGGGTTGAACTTCGACTTGGTGGGACCCACTTAAGTCAAACCTATATTAAGTGAGTTGACTAGATTTGACTTTAGTTTCTTTTTGGATTTATTCATTCATTTTAATTTGATTTGAATTTGTTTTATTTGGATTTATTTTTGTTTAATCCAAATTAGAAGATTGAGTTGATTCCACCTTAGCCAATTAGGTAAGATCAAACCTAAGGAAGATTCCCTAGGTCACTAGGTATAGTGTCCTAAGCATTGAATTATGTGATTCCTATTTGAGATTAGGTCATCCTAATTATTTATTTTAGAATGATATTAACCTCATCCAAAAATGTGGTCAGCAAATTTACCTTTAGATGATTTCAATTCAAATGATTTAATATTTTTTTGTTTTAATTTTTAGGTTCACTTTTATGTTAAAGTGAAGTTCAGGTTTTTAAGAATGAAGAGTACAATAGATTTCTCTTTGGGGTGGAGCCCATTCTATTCAACATCCCAACCCTTAGCGGAATGAAACCTTCATCCTAAGATGAAGGTTCACCCGAAAGGCCTAACTAAGATACTTAAGCATTTTAATTCATCCTTTTAGATTCATTTAGATGATTTGGGTGTAAGTTCAATTTGGTTTGATGTTTCAATTCTTTGATTTGATTAAGTCTTCTTGATTTAATTGATTTAATTATTATTTTTATTTGGTTTAACATTTGTTTTCATTAATGTTTAGTTTCAATTGTGTTTATGTTTATTGAATTCATATTTATTTCATTTAGTTTTAATTATGTTAGCCTAAGACACATAGTTTAATGTTTAAATCCATTCTTAGATTACATTGATTTATTTGATTATGAGTTCATTAACCTTAAGGTTTAATAAATCTTAATATTAATTATTAATTTCATCAACCCTCAAGTGATTAAATTTTTTTGTTTAGGATGTTGGAGAATTATCCTTATGCGTTTTGATGTTAATGAGGATTATTTCAAGTTATTTTATAAATTTTGTGATTTATGAATTTATTTTTAATTTATTATTAGATTTATATTGACCTAGAAATTTGGAAATTCAGTAATTCTCAATCCAAAGTTAATTGGGCTTGCAATTTTATGGAAAGTGGGGTTTCAAGCTAATTTCTTATTATTAAAGTTTCATTTTAATCAAATGTATATTTAGGGTGTAATCAAGATTTTAATTATATCATTAAAACCTAAATTGCCTAATTTCATGAGGATTAGTTGAGAGTTTAGTTTTCTTTGATTCCCCTCCAGAATGTGCATTCAAAGAGAGTTTATTCATAATTGTCAGGTGATTTGATTTATTCTTATAATTTATTTCATTTAATTATAATTTATTTAATTAAAATTGAAATTTAGGGTTTGAAATTTGATATTTCTTGAATTACATTGCAATAATTCATGAAATTTTTTTCTGAGATGTGTTTTAATCTCAATTTTAGTTTCCCAAAGTTTCATTTTAATTGAATTAATGATTTGGGATTAATTTGAGTTTAATTGATTATATTTAAAGTTAAATTAAGCCAAATTTACCCAAAATTAATTGAGGATTTCTCATTTAATCGATTCTACTCATTGAGATGAATCCATAAAGCCCCCATTTACATTTTTTAAATTTATATTTTATTTTCTAAGATTTTTTGAAGTTTCACACATTTTTAATAACTTTTTAGTTAATTAAAATTGAATTATCGTTTTAAAAGGTGACACGGATGTGACACATTTGCCATGTGTCACCACCATTGGGTTGCATGGATTCCACATGGTGGCCACGTCAGAAGCGTGCCACATGGGATGGATCTCAACCGTCCGATCCAAATTCAAGCAGTCTTGATTCATTTTGTGGTTTCTTTAAGGGGTTTAATCAAATCGTGTGGCTAGATCTCTATCGTTCATTCCTAATAGAAGGAAGAGATGGTGGATATCATTTTGCAAGCGTCTCTTGTGAGAGATGGATGCCATCCATCGAATTTGATAGATTTCTGAAGATCCAAGGCTGATTTCAATGCAATTTTGATTGCAAAATGATCAAGAATAAATTTTCTATCAATCTATATGGTTTGATCTTCATGGGGATTGAATTCATTTCACAAAAGACAAAAATCGAATGATATAGAGATTGGTTGCAAAGTAAACCTCAACTCTGGTGATCTTTAGTGGAGGGATCAACTCGAACACCTTCACCTCGATGTTACGAAGCCATGGACGTGATTTGGTGGCTTGCCTCCTCTCCAAATGCCTTGGAGACCAACGTGCGGTCCTTTTTCGAACGCAGCTAATTCCAAAGATTTATCATCCACCATTTTGGCAATTGATGGAGGATAAGATGATTCAATTATTTTTCCTTGCTCTGTTTGCCATTTTTTGGTTGATAAGATGATAATTTGAGCAGATTGATCATAATGATTGCAGAACCAGACAACAAAAGGAATAGTTGCCTTGCCCTGACTATTTCTTTTTCTCATATTTTTGAAATATAGCTCAGATATCTCGAAATGTTGTTCTATAAAAGTAAAGCTTTTATACCAAGTGCGGAAGTTGTCGTACTTTGATTGGTGATACTCCTTTAGTACCACTTCTCTAGTCTTAGAACCTGGTTTGTAGCTCATTAAGACTAAAGTTCATTTTAGATGGAGTGGGAGATTGATTTTCTCTCACTGGATGATAAATATTATTTCTGTTTAGGTGAAGTGCCTCAACAGGTGGTTCCGAGATTTGGGAACCATCCGATCTAGACTTTACTGAGGTTTCATAAGGGATTGAAACCCCAGGAAGTGTAATTAATCGACGAGGGTTGAATCTTACTTCAACATTGTCATCAGCCGTTTGAATTATTTGATCGATATCTTGATTGATGGTTGGTCTTAGTGTGACCGCAAATGGTATGGTCCATGATTCTGAAAATATCACCTCATTCCATCTTATCACTCTATTAGTAGCAATATGGGATGTTAACAGATTTGTCCCAAGCAAAGTAGTTTGTTCGGCTGGTTGAACAGATTGAACGTAGATTTAAGTATTTAAAACTCGAAAATGAATTCTGAAAATTAAAGCAATAGTTTCAGAACCAGGAAGGAAATCATATCCATAAAGCTGTAAGTGTAATTTTAAAGCTTCAAATAGATTTATATCAGAAAGAGATAAACTCAGATTAGGAAAGGTGTTGAAATAAACCGGCCCGTGATAGAGGCTAGTCTCTACAACACTCAATAGGGATTAAGCCCAGTGGAGGCATCTGCCATATCTTAGGCTTGCTAAAATAGAAGCGTTTAGACCTTTAAGGGTTAAAGGTTTAAATGCTATCTCAGATCATCCCTATATGAATATATTTGAAGTCTTGCATATATTTATGTAGATCTTTAAATGTTAGTAGATAAATGATTTTGTCCATTTGATCTACAGTAATGGTTTGTTCTACAGTTTCACTGAAGATTTTTCCATAAAATTAAAAGTTCCGAATTGATAAAAGATAATTTTATCAATTTTGGGGAGAGACCATCTATTTAGGTCTTATTCATTCAAGGGGAACTCTGTCATTTCAGAGTTCTTGATTAAGTTATTATTTCTTCTAATCACGAGATTAGAAGTTACTTCAGAAGAAGAAGTAGAAGTCATAGTGACAGAGGGGAGAGAGGGAGATGATGCAGAGGAACTTGAAATCAATCAATATAAAAGGATATAATAGACTAAGTATAAACCTCCACGAATTATCCAAGTCACCAACAAAATAGGACTTACTACCCTTTGGAAATCATCATCACAGGGATTTACGGCCATTTGCGACGAAGACAGGATAATGGCATGGGAGGAATGTACAAAGAACTAGTACATCCTTAATGGTGACAAATTACGAAGAATCTCAAACATCCTCCCCCCTCCCCAGAGAATTAGCCCATCATGGCTCTGATACTAGTTTTGCAGGGAGATATAAAATGAAATGAATAGGCTTAATAATAAGTCTATGCATATAAATTATTTACAAGAAGAAATTTCTATTTTAACTATTAAGTAGCAAATTTCTTCTCCAAAAATAAAAAAAAAAATTTAAAATTGCCTCCAAGAATTCTAAAAGGAAGTCTGTGGTGACAACCCGATTGCTTTCTGGGAAAGAAAGACTCATTTAGTGGATCTCTCGTACATTGATAATTTCAATGAACGTGATATTCCCACTAAGGTTCGTACTTATCAGATGAACGAGCAATACCTTATGAAAATGTGGTTGAAGTTGGAGTTTTTGTATATGATCAAAAACTTCTCCAATAAGTTTTTTCAGAAACAAAGACTCGATTTACTTTAGATGCTAGAATGTATGCCTTTTAAATCATATTTAAAGAAGTTTAATTTTATCATTCAAGATTTATAGGTTTTTGATATGTTGTTGTTGATGAATATTATGTTTTATTTCTATTATGTTATTTACCTCTCTCTTACAAGTACTTTTGAGATATCCATTATATGATCATGATACAATATGCCTTGGGAAATGTCAATAATTCACTTCTTTTAAAAGAGGTGCTTTTTAAGCTTATAGGAAGTGGTAAACATTAGAAAGTTGATTACATGTTAGAAGAATATTTTATCAATAAGGTTCTATTCTTATCATGATAGAAGTAAATTTCATGATAAATTTAAATATTACATAATATTACTTGCTTCTCTTTAAGAGAAAAGGATAGATAAAGAATTTTTCTCTTGGGAGAAGAGAGTAAGTAGATTACAATCATAAAAGGATAAGTCGATGTAAATATTATAATAGATTTTTTGGGAATAAAATTGGTGTTGCTCTTTTGTAACAAGATAATATATTCATGAAGCACTAGATGTAGATTTAACTTAATTTGTTCACATTTGTTGTGATCATTTGTATTTTTCATATATAAACAAAAAATTGGTAGTTGAATTTACATGAGAAATTGAGCTAAATAAAAGATTAGAGGTTATTTTTGATTTTTTAAATAAATTAATTTTATTTGATCTTCTACTTTTTAATTAACATCTCTTATGCTCTTCTATTTTTAACTTTATCTATTATATCAAAAAATAATTAAATAATAAAAAATAAAATTTAGGCTTTTAATAAAAAAAATTAATGAAATAAATATTATTACTTTATAAGATTAGCACTCTAGAGTAATAAAATTCAATTTAATTCCTTACTAAGAAATTAAAATGAACAAAAAATTATGTATTATAAAAAAATAACTTCAAAGTCTGCATATTATTAAGTTAAAACTGCTGAAAATGTGATTTTACTTATTGTGCACAGAAAAAAATTATTATGAGTTATAGCTTTCTAAAAATCAAGAATAAAATATATATTCTAAAAATAATCGCATTTTAACACTATAAATCCTAAATTTTCATTATTTTGGATGGTAAGACTGATTTGGTTCCTTTTTAATTATTTGTATGATTAAATTGATTCTTTTAGATAATCTGAGATCATTTTAGCCCTTTGTTTAGCTAAGAGATCATTTTGATCATTTTCATGATATCTTTAAGTGCTTTTACTATTATAAAATATATATATATTCTATAATGATATTGGTACCTTTAAGATCTATGAAATAGTTATCAAATAATCTAGGTGGATAAGTTATTGTTATTGTAAAAAAAAGTTAGTCTATCCAAAACTATATTTCATTAAGACTTGATGAAGATATTGATGTCATCATTCAAACCTACTGTTAATCCAAGTTATGTGTAGAGGTGAGAGTGCTATCATGATTATATGAGAAAGATAAATGCAGAGATAACAAATAAGGGAGAGAAATTGCTTGCACTTCTTATTTGGAAGGAAGAAGATAAAAGTAGCAGTTGTTGTTGAGGAAAGAAGGAAGAAGCATGGCTACTGCTCATGAGTGAAGCATAAAAGAGAAGAACATAGGAGGTAGAGAAGCTATAGCTATGGTTTCAAGTAATTCTTCATCTCTATTGTCCACCTTTGGAAATTCTCTTCTTCATCTTTGGCAACACAATATTCATGAACACACCACTGTCTCTATTTTTGATTAAATCAACAAGACTTTCTTTTCTTTGGCTCTAATCGACTTTATAGGGATGGAGATAAAAAAAAAATAAAGGAGATGATAAGAATAATTAAACTTTACTTCAAACAAAAGACTTCTATATTTCTCCCACAAAATTAAAAAAATAAATAAATCTAAAAGTAGGATCAATACACACTATTCGACATGTATGATTTTTGTTTTATTTTGATTTTCTTTTTTCGTGACCATTCCGCTTCCACCACACACTATCTTAATTAATAATGCTCTCATAAAAACTAACAAAAAGCCCTCAAATACAAAGGACTTAAATATTGTGATTAAGAAGAATATGAAAAAGACAAATAACTTAAACACTAAATGCTTCAAAATAACAAAGCTAAGGCTAGCCACAGCTTGGTCAAACTTCTTGCCTGCTTCTTCCTTCATCTGCATCATTAAGTGACTCCCATGGATGCCATGTAAGCAAGTCACATCATCACCAAGTTAAAGTTAATTAATAAACTTAGAAGCTTGAACTAAATCCAACAATGTGTGTGTGTGACTCACAAGTTACTGCTTAGCCATATTACTGCAATGGCAAGTTTGGTACTCACGGATGGCTTGCCACTTTCTCTGGCCAATGCCACTAATCGGCCTCAGTGCACGTTGGTCAAGCCTCAAGGTTTGTATTCTCTTTAGATTTCAGACTAATAAACCTTATTTTATTCCTACTACATGCTACTTCGCAAGCAACATTCCAACTTATTTATTTTGTATCTTTTTTACTTAATATTTTGTCACTAGCTTAATTCCCTAAAAAAAGTTTTTAAATTTCATTAAAAATTTTTCAGCTTGGAATTTATTTTGTCGATGGTTTACTAATGATCTCCCATTCATCTCTCCAAGGAAGATCAAATCAATGGCTAGATGACCGTCACCAAACATGTACATAAGCCATGCAAATATTCTTTCTTCTTGTTTCGCTATGAGTTAATTATTTGAATTGCTTTAATATTATATATATAGTTTTCTTTCTTAATATATTTATTATTTTTAATATCAATTTCATATTAGCGTTCTAATAATTGTTTTTAGAAAAATATAATTGTTAGCTCCAAATTAGATTGAAAAAATGAGATTATTTTTGCAATCATTAATTTATGTCCTCATTAAAAAAAAAATTGGCTCCACTCTTCAGCGAAGTGATCTTAAGTTGAATTATTTCTTAAACTTTGGAGATGACTATGTGGAAAGTTATTGGCATAAAGTGGCTAATATTTTTGGAATGTTTGAGTCAATTTAATGATAAATTTACGCATAATATATATGCATGTTTTGAACCCAAAACTTATTAGTTGAAAAACTAAATACTCAACCACTAGGCTAAGATTACTTGTCTAAAGTGATTGATTTGATGTAGCAAGAAAAATGAGAAGGAAAAGTGGTTCGTTTGTAGCTCATGAATTGATAAATAAGTTGTAGTGTACATCGAGACTCAAACTTGATTAAGCCAAAATTATTTTATGTTTCCTCGGTTCTGGAAAACCTAGCTGCCTCGTTCTCATGTTTTGCTTCCCACGCGATCAACCATTGTTCTTCTGCGATTTGGTATTGATCTCTCCCCTGCTCTAGTTGGTAATGTAAACCGCCTCTCTTTGGATGAGAAATGATTTTTCCGCACTTGTTCGGATAAAATCACCCTGCACGATCCTTTATCCTTACCTGCGGCTTCTGTTAAATCTTTCAAGGATGCTCTCTCGGGTAAATCTGTTCCCCCTACTGCTTCGGTTAAACTAATGTCTACTGATTTCCGTGGTATGCCTGCTGTAATGTGTTCGGATTCTGATGTGGAAATTCTTGCTAAGCCATTTGAATTCTCGTTGGTGGGTAAATTCACCCTTAAACGCCCGAACTTAGAAAATATTCGCTCTTTTTTTCATAGTCTGAAGCTCACGGGCACCTTTTCTGTGGGATTGACCGATCCTAGGCATGTGCTAATTCAATTATCAAATGACTTGGATTATTCAAGAGTTTTTGCACGTCGTTCTTATTTTGTTTTTAACTGCCAAATGCGACTTCTTAAGTGGTCACCTAGTTTTGATATTAAAGAGGAATCACCAATTGTTCCTATTTGGCTTGCTTTGCCCAACATGCGCATACACTTTGTTACACATCAAGTTTTGTTTGCTGTGGGGGCTATCTTTGGACGGCCTCTTCAAATTGATCAAGCTACGGCGGTGAGATCCCGGCCCTCGGTAGCATGGATACTTGTTGAAGTTGATATAACTAAAAAACACCTAAAAGAAGTCTGGATTGGATCTGAAAAAATGGGTTATAATCAAAAGGTTGAATTTGAAAACTTTCCCTCTTTCTATACACACTGCAAAATTCATGAGCATGAACACACAGATTGTTTTATCTTACATCCACATCTCAAAAAAATAAACTTTTCCTACTATTTGGTGACTAAGGAACAACCCACTAAAATGGCATATGTGCCAAAAGTAAACCAAAATAATCCTCCTCCACAAAATCCCTCTTTACCTATAATGGTTGAATTGCAAAAGGAAACTAATCAAGTGTTGAACAATGACATTGATGACACAGTTGGTTTTGGGAACTTTGAAAATATGCCTATTACTATTCCCAATGGTAACAGCCCATACATCTAATGATCCAAAACAAAGAAATTCTGATGAACTTAGGCTTGGGAACATCACCTGAAAATCTTAGTTTGGATCAACAAAAAAAAAAAACACTACCATTAATCTAGAAAAAGAAGATGAAACTATTCCTACCTCCCCTAACACTTTGAATGGCCAAAATGATAGTATGTCAATCATCTCGATATGGAAGAAGGGAAATTACCATCACGATTCCTTCGCTTAATAATGAAACTTTGGATCACAATAACTATTCTTTTTCAGACGGAGACACCCTGGACACCGACAGACCTTTTCAAACTGTTCTAACAAAAAAGAAATCATTCAAAATCAAAAACAACTCTAAAAATGAGGCCAGAATCACAAGATCTTCATTAACCCTACATCAATAATTTCCTTTCTCCTCATTCTCATCCAATCAATTTTTTCCAATCCAACAATTATGATTAATTTTATCATTTGGAACATTCGTGGTATTGGGACTACTCTAGTTCGCAATTAGAAGCCTCGCACTCATAACATATCTCTCCTTACTATCACCAACCACTTATCCACTCTTCTAAGATTGTACTCGCTAGAACACTAGATTTTCCTAATTTTTTTTACAACATTAACAACAAAATTTGGTTATTTTGGAATAATTCTATCAGCATCAATATCCTTGACAACCAACAACAATTGATTAATGCTCATATTTCTGTGGGTGTTTTCACTGTGGTGAGCTCTTTTATTTATGCATCTTGTAATAGAGCCGGTAGGAACATCCTATTAAATAACTTAAGATCTTTAGCTTCCTCTGTCACTCAACCCTGGTTGGTTGGTGGAGATTTCAACACCATCCTCTCTACTTCTGAAAGAAGGGGAGGGTCCTCTCCTAATACTAATTTTATGGAAGATTTCGCTAATATGATTTTGACCGTTGCACCGATATAGGGTTTTCGGGTTCCAACTACATGGAACAACTCTAGACTTTGGCAACGCCTCGATCGTATCCTTTTAACCATCTTTGGATTGATCAATGGCCTAATACCTCAAAGAACACTTAAGTAGAACCACTCCGATCACGCTCCTCTCGACATTGTGAAAGCACCCCCTACTTCAATACCCGCACCAGTCCCCTTTCGTTTCCAAAATATGTGGTTGCAACATAATGACTTTATGTCTGTTGTTTCGACTAACTGGACGGCCCCTATTCACCCTGATAACTCCATTAAAGGCATGATCCGTTTTTGGCTTAAACTTAAAAGATTAAAACAAACACTGAACTGGTGGAATAAACATCATTTTAAAAACATTTTTGCAAATCTTAAAACTATGGAAGATCTTGTTTGCTCTCTTGAAGAAGCCATTTGGACCTAATAAAATGATGAACTCAACGAAGCTAGAGATAACTTGATTAAATATCAAAACATGGAAAACTTATTGGCGGCAAGAAGTCGCTACTAAACATATTGATGGTGACGAAATACAAAATATTTCCTTCTTTTCAACAAAAGAAAAGTTATAAACTTCGATTAATAAAATTAAAAACAATAATGATAATTGGATATCGGATAAAATAAAAATGATATTTATCCAACATTTTATTTTATTAACATATTTAATCCTCAATTCCTCAAAGATTACTTGAAAACACCTCTCTTATTAGGTGTCAGAACAATTTGCAATTCTCCTCATGTTGATGGTTACACTACTATATTCTTTCAGCGGTTGGTCCATTATTAAGTCTGATTTAATTAAAGCCGTTATTGACTTTTCAATGGCAACCCCTTCCTAGATCCTTCTCTAGTACCTCCATAATTCTTATCCCTAAAAACAACCATCCAAAACATGGAATGACTTTAGACCAATTAGTCTTTGCACCTTCTTTAACAAACTAATTGCCAAAATAATCACCAACCGTATCAATCCTCTGTTGCCGAACATTATCTCCCAGAATCAAACTGGTTTCATTAAAGGGAGAACTATAGCTGATAATATTCTTTTAGCCCAAGAAATGATTCATGATATTGGCGTATTATTAAGTAACATTGCTTTCAAACTGGACATTTCTAAAGCCTTTGACAATCTCTCTTGGGAATTCTTTTCTATACTTCAACTTTTGATTCTCAAAAGAATTTATTCAGTATCATTAAAAGCTGCACTAATGATGGTTCTCATCATTAATGGAGAATCGGTTGGTTTCTTCACTTCTAAACTTCTAAACATGGCTTATGCCAAGGAGATCCATTATCTCCCTTGCTTTTTTATTATATTGTAGATTACTTATCCGATCCAGAGCGAACATCTATTCTATAATAAGCCAAGTATGATTTACAAAACTCAAAGTGGATTTCCCATTACTCATCTTTGCTTTGATGATTTTATCGCAATGCTTCTATACCACGCCAAAACCATTATGAAATTCTTTAAAAAATTTGGTAAAAAAAGTGGTCTCCTCCTTAACAAAAATAAATGTTGTTTCATAATAAAATCAACAATAATAGGATTAATCATATAACGAGGATCACTAACTTTCATCAACAACATATTATCAATTATCTTGGTACTCCTTTTCAAAGGTCATAAAAGATCTTATCTTTTGAATTTAATCCACAAAATATCCAACCGTATCTCCTCTGGGAATACCATTTTCTATCCTTTGAGGGAGGTTAACTCGATTAAGAGTACCCTTAACTCGATGCCTCTTTATCTTATTCAAACTATCGCTCCAACCAATTTTGCATTAATAGAATTGAGAGGCTAATTAATAAATTTTTTGGGGTCTAATACCTCTTCCTCAAAAATACACCGGTCCTCTTGGCACAAAATCTGCATCTTTGAGGAAGGTGATCTAGACGTAAATCATCAAAGACACCATCAACGCATTCTCTTATAAACTTTGGTGGAATTTTAGAAGCAACAATAGCCTTTGGGCTAACTTCATGACAAACAAATACTGCCTATCTAAGCATCCATTGAACTGCTCTTATAAAACTAACGCTTCTCCTATTTGTAAAAGACTTTGTAATATCAAATCAAAGGCAGAATCTTTAATTTTTTGGGGCATTAACTCTGGCAACTCTTTCTTCTGGCAAGATAACTGGCTTGAAAATAATTCTTTCGATGAATTAATTTCCTCATGCTCTATTGATAACATCAAAGTCAAATCTTTCTGGAATAATAATAAATGGAACTTTTCCAGGCTCATTGATTATATCCCTTCATCCTTTTTAGACAAACTCAATAACATACACATTACATCCAACAAAAAAGACCATATTTTTTTTAACTCTCTCACAATGGTGAATTCAATTTTAAAAATGTTTGGCTTATGATCAAAGAAACTCGTGATTATTCCAAAGTGTATGCTCGACTTTGGCATAATAATATCCCCACCTCATACTCTATACTTACTTGGCATATCTTAAAAGCTTTGTCCCTATTGACTCCTTGATGTGGGGTAAAGGTTTTTTATCTTCCATCAAAATGTCATTGTTGCTCCCATATTGAAAATGTGAATCACCAATTATGAGTGGAGCGATTGCCTCTAAACTTTGGCTTTGTGCGATAATCTTTTTTCCATTGACAAATATAACGGCTACTTACTATTTATCGACTCCTCGAGATATATTTTGAAAACAATATAAAGGTCATATTAAAAATGTTACCGTCATTATTCTGGTTCATTTGGATGGCTAGAAATGATGCTAAGCATAACGATATAACTATGACTCATTCCAAAATAATTGTCAAAACTAAATTCAAAATCCGTGACTTATTTAAAGCCAACCTTATTAAATATAAACACTTAAAAGGGTGTAAATTTGTCGCCTCTAAATTGGGTTTGCAATTGCCCGATACAAACACTTCTAATCAAGCCAAAATACTTTATTGGGCCAAACCACATGATAATGTCATCAAAATTAACACCGATGGAGTATCTTCTAATGCTTTTGGATGTGGTGGCATCTTTAGAAATTTCAAGGGTGATGTTCTCTTGGCCTTTGCTAATCCTCTTATTACTAACTCAGTTCCTTTTGCTGAACTTATGGCAGTTTATAATGCTCTTAACATTTCCTTACGGAAAGGTTGGCTTAATATCCTTGAAGTGGATGCCTTACTACTAATTGATCTCTGCGGCAAAAAAAATGGCAATGTGGAATTATATTATTTACTCAAGCAAACTAAAATTTTGCTCAATCAATTTTGTTACAAAATCACTCATATATGGAGGGAAGGAAATGCTTGTCGATTACCTTGCTAACTTAGGAACTAGATTGAATGAGCCCATTAATTTTGATAAACATTCTATTCCTAAACACTTAAAAGGATTGGTTAACCTGGACAAGACGGGTTTGCCTTACATTAGATCTTAATATTATTTGTCAGACTTTGCATCTTGTCTTCATATTTGTCAGAATGATGAAGCACCCTATCTGCTTTATGTTTTTGTTGACCTGCTGGAATCGGTCCCCCATTATTTTTAATAGGGACTTTACTTCCTACTATTATGATTGGTTGCATTTCGAAAAGCATTGTTGCCTCTTTTCATTCAGAAGAACTGCTGGGTTGTTGGTCCTGGCTGTGAATATCTCTTTTTATGGTTTCTGCTTGTGTTTGATGTTAACTTTATGGAGTAAATACTATAATGTTACGGATTGATTTTGATCTGATTACTGTATGGCGACCACGATTCTTTGCTTGGGCTACTCTAAAAGATTTTTTGGATAACTATTTTGGTTGTTACAAATGGATGCATTTCGTTAGGCCTTCGTCTTTTTCACTTGAAAGTTTTCGGATTGTGTTCGCTCTATTTTCATCCTGTATTGGTTTTGCTATTTTCTAATCCCACAGTTGGAAAAGTATGCTCGGCTGTGAGTAAATATTACCTTTTCGCTTGTGGTCGTTCCTTTTAGGTGACTATGGTGCATATATTGTCCTTTTATCTGGATCGATTACTGATCTGGATTATCTGGATAACTATTTTGCTTGTGGCTACAAATCTGCTTGGAACTGCAGCTCTAAACGATTTTTCTGGATAACTATTTTGGTTTGTTATTACAACTGGATGCATTTCGTTAGGCCTTGCTGCCTTTTTCACTTGAAGGTTCTTGGGTTGTGTTCGGCCTATTTTCATCCTATATTGGTTTGTTTCTAATCCCACGGTTGGAAAAGTATGCTCATGTGAACAAATATTACCCTTATCGCTTGTGGTCTTTGTTCCTTTTAGGTGACTATGGTGCACATATTGTCCTTTTATCTGGATCGATTACTGAACTGGATTATCTGGATATCTATTTTGCTTGTGACTGCTTGTGGCTGCTGTTCCTATTATCTGAATGTTCCTATGGGAATTGCTGCTCTAATTGCATTTACTGGGTTTTTACTTTGGTTAGTTGTTACAATTGGCTGCATCACATTATACCTTGCTGCCTTTTGTCACTTCGAAAGATTGCTGGGTTGCGTTGGGCTTTGATTTCATTAATATGTTGGTTATGCTGTCCTCTCATCTCTCGGTTGGAAAAGTTGTCCTGGCCGTGAATATTTCTTCACCAGTTTGCTGCTTGTGGTTGACGATCCCATCAGCTGACTATGATAATTTCGATATGTTTTTGATTAGGTTTGCAGGTTATAAAGCTCACATAACTATCAACAACTGGATGTTGCCTTCTCTCAGGTTTGTTGGCTATGATGGCGGTAATGATCTCACTTCCTATTGGTTCGGTAGTAGTAACCCTTAACCCAGTTTGGATGCTCATACTTGCATCTGCCCCATCAAGATGTGATTGAGCCTGAGCCTTCTCTATCACACTTCCTATCATTTTCACTCTATGATGTTTTCCTCTACTTGTTGGCTGCATTACCTTAACTGCTATATCTTTTTGCTGCTCTCTCCCTCTTTTGCAGGTTTGCTCTAGTTTATCACATCCTCCGTGAATTGGCTTTATTACTATTTTACCTTTGATTGTTTTAATGCTTTCTTTTGATTTTGGATGTACTTAGATTGGGGTTTTACTCCTTAGGTGATTGTAGCTCTTTGGCGAGTTCGAGTGTAACCCCTTTTAAGGATCTTGTAATCTCTTTTTTGTGGCAATAAAATACCCCCGTATCATGGGGTTTCCCAAAAAAAAAAAAAAAAAAAAAAAAAAAACTTGATTAAGCCAGCCTTAGAGATTCTTTCATATTTGCAAAGTGGGAGCCAAAAAAATCATATTTATTCTCAATAAATTCACCTTCATTTTATTATGCTTGCTTTTAATTAAAGCTTGATTAAAAGAATATGAGCTTATAGACTTTATTGATCTTTTTGCTTACTCGATTAAGAGCACCCTCAATTTCCATTTATCTCATTCAATCTATTGTCTACCAATTCTATCATCAGATTGAGAGGTCGATAAATAAATTTTTTTTGGGGCTCTAACACTTCCACCAAAAAAAATGCATTGGTCCATTGGCAAAAATGTTGTGGCCATTTGAGGAAGGCGGTCTTGGCGTAAGACTATTAAAGATACACTCATTGCATTTTCTCACTTTGGTGGAACTTTAGATGCAATTATAACCTTTGGGCTAACTTCATGAATGTTAAATATTGCCAAGGGAAGCATCCTATAACTTGTTCTTACAATGCTAGAGACTCTACTTAATATGTAACATTAAATGGATGTAGTCACATATTACATAAATTAAACTCTTATTTTTGGCAAGATAAATTATCGTCCATTAATTACTTTCTTCGCACTCATACCATTAGAGTTAACTCATTCGCTTAATAATAAGTGGAATATTTGAAACTCAATATATTCCTATAATAGATAAGCTAAATTTCATTCAAATCTCCTATCAAGGATCGATTCTTTTAAACTATCTAATGGTGAATTTAATTTAAAACTGATGTATAATAATAGAAATGCTCAATTCTCTAAGTATGACAAAATTTGGCATAACAATATTCCTACCACTTACTCAATTCTTGTTTGGTATTCTAAAGAACTTTATTCTTGACTCTTTAATGTGGAACAAAGGCTTCCACTTACCCTCTAAATGTTATTGTTGTTTTCACATCAAGAGGTTAATCATCTGTTTGTTAATGGGGCCATTTATACTTATGATGATCTTTTAACATTGACCTTTTGGCTCTTATCCATATACCAACTTCTAGATATTTATTTTAAAACAACCCTAAAGGTCACATCAAAATTACTATGGCTAGTATTATTATTTGGTTTTATGGTTGGCCAAATAATTATGAATCACTAAAATTATTGCCGAATAAAATACAAAATTAGTGACCTATTCAATGCGTTATCAAGCAAACACTTCAAAGGTTGTTTTATTGTGGTGCCAAATTAGGTCTTCATCTACCTCTTCCAACTATATGTCATAAATTGTTTATTGGGTTAAATAAAACAATCTTCTTAAAATATAAATATTGGTCCAATAATGGTTATTATGGCGGTATTTTAGAGACTACTGTAAAGTTCTTTATGCTTTTTTGCTTTTCCGCAACCCTTTTCCATATCGAGCTTATACGTACTATGCCATTGAGATTTGCCTTCAACAAGGCGGTTTAACATCCGATTGAAGTGGATGCTTTCGATTATTAACCTCTTAACTTTAAGGCTAGTAATGCTGAATTGTTTTCGTGATCAAGCATCTCCGACCCTCCTTTCTAAATACAAGATCTCCCATGTTTGAGGGAAGGCAATGCATGCTATTTTCTAGCAAACTTAGAGCTAGGCAATAATAGAGCTATCTTTGATAACTTAATCTACCTCATCATCTCAAAGGCTTAGTTAACCTCGATACCGGGCTACCCTATTGCAATTTTAACGATTGGGGCATTGTCTCATTGGTTTGGTTTTGCTTGGTACGGTCCAATCACCCCTTAATTTTTATTTTTTTTCGGTACTTCCCACTAATAGAAATTTATTTTCCTTCCATGGTTTTCGTGTTCCTTTAAGTTGGGTTTTTTGTTTGGCTAAAAGGAGCCTTTGTTAGCTTTATTTGGCATTGTCTATGGATTGTTGGTGTTTGGTTTCTAATGTATATGCATATGATACCTATGGTGGCATTATTTTATGGTATTGGTTGGAAAGATATTAATGAGGCATTTGTGTTCATTTTTTTTGTTGACGGCTACGCTGTTGGTAGAGCATTTCCTGTTTGAATATTTTGATCATCCCGGTTTTGTTTTGGATGGTTTTCTTCATTCGTTCTTGCGGTATTGCTGATCCTTCCATTTCCTTTTTTGAGATTGCGCTTTGTCTCTTACGGATGTCTTGCCTATTCCTTTTGGGACTGCTATTTGTTGTTTTTCCTATACACTTAATGGATTCAAGTCCGATACCTTCATTAATTTGTGCTTGACCATATATTATGTCTCAAATGACAAATCCCTAATAGTTCCTATTGGTTTGTGGGATAGGAGGTGTGGTCTTCACTTCATTTCGGTTGGTAGTTGCATTTACTGGTTTTCTAATGTTGGATGCTCATATTTGCAATTGCCCCAATTGGCTGAATGACCGAGCCTTTATCCCCTTTTTTTTCTATCAAGCTCAAATTATCTCGCATTCAGTTTCACTTGACACTATTGAATTGGCTAAAACTAGTCTTTGGATTTTCACTTTCTGTTTTAGTTTTGTCCTTGGTTGCTTAATTCATGGACTCTTCTCCTATTAGACCTTATTTTTCGATCATTGCCTTCATTTGGTTGCTCGATTTATCATTTTACTCTTTCAATTTTATGCTTTGATTTTGATGTATTTAGCTTTTTTCTCCTTAGTTGATTGTAGCTCTTTGAGCAGTAGTTATGGAGTGTAACCCCTTTTAAGGACCTTGTAACCTTTATTTTGTGGCAATAAAATACCCCCGTATAATGGGGTTTCCTAAAAAAAAAAAAAAAAAAAAAAAATAGACTTTATTGATCTTTTCTTATCCTAGATAATGCATATCCTCCTATTAACACAATGTTTTCTTAATATCAAATTATTTCCTTCTCAATAAAGTAATTAAGGAAACTTGAAGAATCTTTTTTTTGATGGAAATTCCATTAACACATTGTGATCATCAGCTAGTCATCCCATCCTTCACCAAACTATTAGTTGAGGATGCCAAGGGGTGTTTGGTAATGGATTTATTCCGGATTTAAGCCCTTAAATCCCGTAAATCTTGCCAAACATTTTTTCGGGATTTAGTAAATCCCGTAAATCCGATAAATCTGCAGAAGATTTATGGGATTTACAAAACTAAGTGGATTTACATATATAATTATAATTTAATAGTTAATTAATTTTAACTAATTAATAGTTAATATTAACATATTACTTTAAGTTAATATTATTAATACTAATAATTGATTAATTAATGTATTCATTAGTTAATTTTATTGCATATTACTATCATTAAAAATTAAGTATTATTAAATGTAATTATGGTTTGATAGTTAATTAATTTTAACTAATATAATAGTTAATATTATTTTAAAATAATTTAAGTTAATTTTAACTAATTTAATTTAATACTATTAATAATTAATTGATGTGTTATTCTAAGTTAATTATAATTTAATAAATATAATTATTATACATTTGATAGTTAATTAATTAATTTAAATTATTACTTGAGTTAATAGATTTAAATCCTCAAATAACTTGTCAAATAACTCCTCTTTAATAGAATTTAACTACATGCCAAACATAATTCAAAATTTAGTATAGGCTAATATCATGGAGATAATTATTACTTAAATATATCTTAAACTTAATTACAACATGATAGTAGGTTTCTTTCATATTTTCTTCAAATAAAATCTTTTAAATTCTCAAATAATTTATCAAATATATGCTCAGATTTAAAGTTCAAATTTATTAAATTATGTACTAGATTTACTAAATCCTACTTGAATTTAATCCAATTTGTTACCAAACACATTAGTAATTAATGTTAATGAGACAAATTAAGTTAATTAAATTAATATTATTTATAATTAAATTTATTATATAAATTTTTTAAAAAATAATTATATTTATAAATTTATAAACATTAACTAATCAAAATATTATATTCCAATTAATAATAACCTAGTGGGATTAAGGCTTGTTGTTGTTGTTGTTGTTGTAATAATTAACTAAATATTATTTTAAGTTATTATTACTTGTTTAGCTTGTTTAACTAAAAAATCTTAATTTTAATTAATTTATAATTAACAAGATAAGAATTATGAGGTTATTATTAAATTAGTGTTTTAGTTTAATTTAAGTTTAATTAAATTAATTTGATCACCAATTAATTATTAATTAATATATTATTGTAAGTTAGTTATGATTAATAAATATAATTATTATTGTAACAAGTTTGATAGAAAATTTAATTCAAACTGTTGGCAAGTTCAGAAATTTAAGGCATATAATACTACTACATGTGGAAAATGGTAAGAGTAGCTTTATAAATTAAAAACAAAATATTTGGTATTACAATTTATTAATATAATTTTTTTCATATACTAATTCATTGTACATTGACATTATCAAGGAGTTGAAAAATGAAATTGCATTATCATAATAATTTTTATTAGATCTAAATAATGTAATATTTATTTATTTTTTGTAATCAACATGATATCTTTGTTAAATGATAAATTTTAATTTCAATATTATATTCTTTCTTTGATTTATTTTTATATTCCATAAAATTATTATTTTATTATAATAGACTTAAATCCTCAAATAACTTACCAAATATCTTTTGGATTTATCAGTTTAATAAATCTATTGCCAAACACTTTTGATTTAGAGATTTACTAAATCGGATATATCGGATTTAGTAAATCACTTTAAATCTAATCCGTGCCAAACACGTAAAGAGAGTTCAACAACGAATAGACTAGGGATGTCAATAAATAATTTGATTTGACAACTAAATTTAAACTTATTTGAAAAATCTAACTTTAAGTTGACTCAATTAATCTGATCGTATTTGATCTAAATTGATTATTTAGATTTAATTTGAGTTAGCTTGAATAATCCAAATTAATCTGATTACTATTTTGATTCAAGTTAGGCAAATTTGACTTGGATTAATTATGTTAAATTGGTCATATTTGAATTAATTAGGTTGCGTTGATCCAAAAAAAGCATTAACCAATCAATAAATAGGTTAGATGTATTAGATGAGTTTGAGTCGAATATTTTGACTTATGTAATAAATATATTGAGTTCAAGTCTTGCATATATAAATCTAATAAACTTTAATTTAAAGTCGACAAGTCAAAATAATGTTTGCTTGCAGAATAGAAAGTTTTTGGACACCAAAGTGGAGAATGTGGAAATTAAAATCTTTAAGATTGAGAAATTAAAATTTTAACATAAATCAATTCACAATTTCAACTTCAAGTTGTTCAATGTAGTTATGCCAATGAGAAGATTGGTGAGTAGATGATAATAATTAAGATTAATCGATATATATTGAAACAACTATGCTATTCTCCATTCACTCTAACAATATAGTGTGGGATCTTCATGTTATTTTTTTAAAGAAACTAATTTATTTAAGCATTTTAACTTTGATAATGTTGATAATTATGCACTTAATGATCATTTTACCAATAACCCTATTTAATGATTCTACATACAATACTTGATATTTTTTATAACCACTTTGATATGATAATAATACACCATAAAATTATAATCTGAGATAACTCAAGTATTAAAAAATTATTTGGTATATTATTGTCAATGGTCATTTGTAAATTACCTTTAAAATTAAAATACATCTAAAAAAATATAGAATTTGAAACACATGATTTTTTTTACCATCCAAGTCCATAAAGTGAGATTTTAATATGCTGTAGGAGAAAATTGAATTTAAGACATTGGCGACAACTTCTATAATTTTTTACTAACGAGACTAATTGACATTCACAACATTTAAGCAACACACATGGAACACTATAAAGAACTCATACCCCAAAATCTTAATGAAATTTCAATTGAAACCAACGAAATCTTTTGAAAATGCAAGCTATAAAAACATTAAAAAAATTTCTATTATTATATCCAAATCTATTATAGAGTGATATTTCCAACTAATGAGATAGTATGTTATTCTCAATGCCATATTTAGGTATAGCAATAAAAAAACCTTCTTTAATTTAGTCTTTGAATCCGTTACAAAATAGTATTTTAATCTTTTAAGATAGTGTATTATTCTTGATGCTATATTCAATCACTAAATAATTATTTTTTAAAGTTTGTAGGATTCCATTAAAATTTCCCCAAATATTTATGGTCATTTTATTGGGAAATTTTTCTCTCCATCCTTAATAGTGATGAATAATTTTATACCTCTATAATATGTTTATACCACTCATATGCTCTGACTACATTTCATCCGTTAGATAACTTGCTCATTTCATCATTAGGCAATGATTGCTAACATTAGAACTTTAGAAACTCTTATTAACTCAAGGCTTAATAAGTAAGGTTCTAAAGTCCTTAAAAATTGAAAGAAATAATAAAATTATTGTTTATGAGATTTTAAATTATTTACCTAAAAGAAAAACATAATATGTTTGATAAGTCAATCAGTAGTATCTAAATTTAATGAATTAGATTTCACTCTCTTTAAAATTGAATTTTTATAAATTAAAATTTTAAATTCTTGAATTTGAATTTTGAATTTTGTCAACATAAGAGTGGACGAATTTCGAAGTTTGTAGAAATAAAAACCTTCAAGTTTCCTTCATGGTGGAGGAATATTCTTCCAGTTTCCTTGATTACTTTATTGGGGAGGAAAGAATTTGATATTAAGAAGAACAGTCATTGTGTTAAAAGGAAGATACTCATTATCTAGAGTAAGAAAACATCAATAAAGTTTTTATTTATTTTTTCATCAAGCTTTACATTAAAATCAAGCAGAATTAAAATGAAGGTGAATTTATTGCAGAATAAATAAGATCAGCCCATTTTGCAAAATGGAAGAATCTCTATGGTTGTTGGCTTGGTCAAGTTATAGGATCTAATCAGCAACATTATCTAACTTCTCTGCTCGTCAATTTTATAAAAAATTGCATTTTTTTACATATAACTTCAATTTTACTAATATACATATATTTACTTAAAGAGAAGAAAGTAATTAAAAAACTTCAATAATAAAATATACTTTATCTTATAACGACGGAATAAAAAATTTACTTTTATCATTTAAAATACTATACCAACTTATGACAAAATTTTAATTTACAAAGCAAACAAAGTTTCTTATTATTTGTTTTATCGTTAATAATTTTCATAGTTAAAAAGTCTTTTGTGACATCCTTATCAATTAACATTTAACATCACCCTTAAAAAAACATAAAAGAAGAGAATTCAAAACTGTAGCATTATTAGTTTATTACTAAACCTCCACGTGCTAGCTTATCTCATGCATGACCACGCAACCCATTCTTTGATTTTTCCTTCCAAGATTTTTCCTTCAAGCTCGGTCAGGGCAGGACTAAATGTTTTAAGAGGTGCCTCCTTTTTTTATGTTGCACAGAAATACAAATATTTATTAATTTAGGAAAAAATTTGTACACCTGAACAACAGAAGAGGAGATTTCAAATCATTAATGAATGAACAAATACGATCAAAGAAAAATATAAAAAGAAAATCATATCTAATCAAATACAAAATCTTAGTCAAATTTTGTTTCAGTTTAGCCAAAATCAACATGAATCTGACAAGTCGCCAATCCCCTTGCCCACCAATACAAATGCTTAAAATTGATATGTCGATTATCTGCTCAGGACGATCAACACACATCAAAATAGATAGATGATAAGATTCGACTATAGCAAAGGCTATAAAGCCTATTGCATTTATTATCATTATTATGATTGATTATAAATATTATTGATTATGTAGGGTATGAGGTATCAACTTTAGCCTATAAATAGGAAATTAAAGGTTGATATTAGATAACACAAATCTATGCGATCTCATACAATTATATATACTATGAGCTTTTAATGTAATAAAACCTTCGAGTTTCTTTCTCTCTCAAAGATTCTCTATTTTTATTTCTCATTTACTTATTGCATTCCATCTCACCTTCTCACCTTCTCACCATTTCGTGGTACTTCAATGATTGGTTGAATGTAATTTTATGGATAATTTGGAAGCACCATCCTCAAAGATGTGATAAGATTATACCAAGAATTAGAAGAGAAGCACTCATGGAGATGACATAGAAGATGAGGAAGTTTTTAACAATATGTAAAATAATTAAAATTTATTACAATAAAGTAGTTGAATGACTTTGTAGATAGAATAACAGGAATGATTTAGAATGGGTTAAAACACACTCTTAGGTGACACCAAAGGTGGAGGTGCCAAAAGGGTAATGTGTCTTTATCAATCAACGAATAGGGCATAAGTAAGACATTAATGGCTAGGGCATTTCCATCAACAATAAGAGAGGATAAAACTTACTGTGTAGACGTGAAAGAAAACGACTCATTATCCTATCAATAAAAAGAGAGTAACAAAAAAGGGCATAGTTAAAGAATGTGTTGCTCATCCACCCATCCATCATCATTGTCACGGATGATAAGCTAAGAAAATTTTTGCTCATAAAAGAGCCGATGTCAAATTAAATATCACCTGTTCATATTCTAATAATCTCTCAGAAGGGCTTGGCCGTCTTCTGTCTAGGTGGTTTTCGCCAAACAACACCACAAAAAATGTGGATTCAATCAAAATTCTCGATGGGGTGGCTTGACATCTATATAGCCCACTATATTTGGTCACGCTGCCTTTCGTTCCCTAATGGTTATGATTTTGAGATATGAATTATGAAATATATTTAATTGGCAAAATATTTTTATTATCTAAAGTTGACTTAAATTTGTCACCTTAAATAAATGTCACCACAGTCTATAAAATACTTTGGGCGATGCAACCCATGCGGTAAGGATTATTCCATTATGCTAAACTACTCTAACTAAGAGACGGGACTGACATGAGATGACGAAACCATGTGATCTTGATCGAGCACGTTATCATTCCCTCCAACATATGCTTTAAGTTAAAAGAGAATGATAACTCCATTTTATTTGACATTCAAAGAAGTGTAAGTCCAATCTTCTTATTCTCCATGCGAATTCTACTCATGCAGTCATCTACGTTATACTACACCAATAGACACCATTATATATTAGAAAGATATATTTCTATTATATATCATAAAGATATGTTTGTTTCCAACCTTAACCGAGAGTTCTCTCTTAACCGCAGTAAGAGGTGTAATTAATATATACCTCACAAAAAAAAAAGAACAACATACTCCTACTCATCTCAATAAAGATGGTGGAGAGCATCCTCAAAGGTGTTTTTTGTAAGCGTTCATATATGAAGAAGAATAATATGTTATGATAGTTTTTAACTTGTTTGTTCAATATTTTTCAATGTTGTTCGTGTTAGTATAGCCACACTTTTTTCATGTTATAGAGTTTTTTTTTTTCTCATAATACAATAGTGATTTTTTCTCATATTTAGTGTTTGTTCGATCCTTTTAGTTTTGTTCCAATTTAATTTGATTTTTTTTTCTTTGTGTTGTCTGGCTTAATTAGTGATCTAGATTTATTTGGGTGAAGTCTTAGCTTATTTTACACCCTCAATAAAATGATGAATACAAATAAAAAATTGAAAGCATATAATTAAAACTACTTTCCACCTCCTTGTTCCTGAAAATGAAGGCTTTCTCCTTCAACGAAGTGATTCCAAGATTAATATAAATATGGGCTAGTAGATTTCTTCCTCTTGGAGTGATTTGAAGGAACCGTAACTTAAGTACATCCATTCTTCTTCTCTCATCAACATACTTCAATATGGAGTAATAGCTTTCTAGTAATCATGCTGGCTTGCAACATGAAAATGCTTTAGGGTATTATTTGCCAAAAAGATATGGTACTCTTCATGATTGTCCAGAAATTTAATTTAAAGCTCGAATGGATATATGAAAAGATTGAGTTTCAAAGAATCATTAAATTAATCAATTCTTAACAACCAAGATTTCAAATGTGAGCTTGATACAATAAATTATAAGTCAAAATTAAAATTCAAGGAAGCATGTGGGAATGAAGCTATACATAATAATAATAATAAAAAATCATATTTTGAAAATGTAAGTCAAGAAAGAAATAGTTGTAAAATAGTTGTTGAGTTTCACTTCATTTGATAAATATATTATATAGACTGATTTAGGAATGTAATTAGAAATACTTATTGTTGGTTGTCACCATTGGGAGTTTTTTTTTTATTTAGTTTGCTTCTTTAAACTAAATCATTATCCTTGCGTCTTAGCTATCATGGTAGTATTGCGCCATACCATCGACTTGCCTAGCAGTTATCTTTCTAGAAGAATTGTAGTATCTCCCAAGATCAAAGCGTCGGCCTGGCAAAATTATTTTACTTGATATTTTGATGTGAATAGGTGGTTGATTTCAATTTCTTAAGCTTATCTCTTAGCTTCCTACTCTCCTCACATGATAAGAATGACCTATTTATAGAGTTCTTTTAGGAGCATTTTGATTAATTTAACCAAAATCTCAAAACACTCTATTTTGAATCATTTGATTAGAGATCATTCTTGAAGCAAATAGGTGCCTTAACGACCTCGATTTTAGTGATCTTAAGCTTGGATTTTTCTTATTGTTTTGCTTGATTTGACTATAAGTGTGCTAAATTTAGATATCAATTAACCCTTTAATCAATACTTCAAAGCTTCTAATTACACTATAATGGCTTGATTTAGGTTTATTTGGAACTGAATCATAACACATTTGACATCGATGGGATCGTCATATCAAAGTTCAATTTGACTATAAATTTGTTAAAATTGACAAATGGATGGCCCCTTGAATTTACTTTAGAAATTCTCAACATGAAAATTACATGAAGATTCATGCTTTATTAAATGTATTTTCTAATGATATATCAAATTTATATAAAAATACATTGGAAATAAAAAAAATGCTTAATATATACAAATTATAGTTTAACATTTTGGATGTAATAACCCCATTATCTTGGATTATAGTATTTCTATAATGAACAAATGTGGTTATGTAGCTCATTATAACTTGTTGATTTGAAGTTTAACTTTCAAGCAAGCGACCTAGGATTTGAGATCTTGTGCATGTAGTGCTTACATAAGTTTATGACTAAATTTTTTTTTTTTAGGGAAACCCCATTATACGGGGGTATTTTATTGCCACAAAATAAAGGTTACAAGGTCCTTAAAGGGGTTACACTCACTCAAAGAGCTACAATCAACCTAAGGAGAAAACCCCAAGCTAAATACATCCAAAATCCAAAGCATAAAATTGAAAGAGTAAAATGATACATCGAGCAACCAAATGAAGGCAATGATCGAAAAAAGGTCAGTAAGGAGGAGAAGAGTCCATGACACGCCTAAACGCAAGGACAAAACTAAAAACACGGTGAAAATCCAAAGACTAGTTTTAGCCAATTCAATAGTGAATGAGAAGTGAAGCGGAATCTTTGAGCTTGATAGAGAAAAAAAAGGGGATAAAGAGGCTCCGGGTCATTCCGCCAATTGGGGCAATTACAAATATGAGCATCCAACATGTAGAAAACCACAATGCAACTACCAACCAAATGAAGTGAAGACCACACGGCCCTCTATCCACAAACACAGATATAGGAACTATTAGGGATTTGTCATTTGAGACATAATATATGGTCCGAGCACAAATTGCTACGATGAAGGTATCCACTTGAATCCATTAAGTGTATAGGAAAAACAAAATGCAGCTCCCAAAAGGAATAACATCCAGTGCTTGAGACAAAGCCCCCAATCTCAAAAGCAGAAGGATCCACTAATACCGCAGAACAATGAAGAAAAACCATCCGGAAAACAAAACCGGGATGATCAAAATATTCAAAGCAGAAATGCTCCTAGCGTGATCAACAAAAACCGAACACAAATGCCTCAGATTAATATCTTTCCAACCAATACCATAAAATATCACGACCATAGGTATCATATGCATATACATTAGAAACCAAACACCAACAATCCATAGACAATGCCAAATAAAGCCTAACAAAGGCTCCACGTTTAGCCAAACAACCAACCCAACTTAAAGGAACACGCGAGAAACCATGGAAGGAAAATGCAAATTTCTATTAGTGGGAAGTACCAAAAATAAAAAAATTAAGGGTGATTGGACCGTCATCAAGCAAAACCAAATGTCGAGACAATGCCCCAATCACATTAAAATATTGATCATCGAGGTTAACTAAGCCTTTGAGATGATGAGGTAGAGTTAAGTTATCAAAGATAGCTCTATTATTAGTCTAGCACCTTTTGCTAGAAAATCGGCATGCATTGCCTTCCCTCCAAACATGGGAGATCTTGTAACGAATTTAGAAAGGAGGGTCCGAGATGCTTGATCATTAAAACAATTCAGCATTACTTCTGAGAAGTTAAGGGTTAATAATCGAAAAGCATCCACTTCAATCCGGATGTTAAACCGCCTTGTTGAAGGAAAATCTCAATGGCATATTTGTAAGCTCGAATATGGAGCGATTTAAAAGCAAAAGCATAAAGAACTTTACCCTGTAGTCTCTAAAAATACCGCCACATCAGAACCATTACGGTGGACGAACCATCCAGATTAATTTTAAGAAGATTGTTTTGGGTTTAACCCAATAAACAACCTTGATGACATATAGTTGGAAGGTAGATGAAGACCTAATTTAAACAATAAAACAACCTTTGAAGTGTTTACGCTTGATAACGTTGGCATTGAATAGGTCACTAATTTTGTATTTTATTCGCAATAATTTTTACGTGATTCATAGCTATACCGTTATGTTTTGCTTGTTCGCCAACCATATAAACCAAATAATAATATAGTGGATGTGACCTTTAGGGTTGTTTTAAAATAAATATCTAGAAGTTGGTATATGGATAAGGAGCCATTGAAAAGGTCAATGTTAAAAGATCATCATACCACGACCCCACGGAATGGCCCCATTAACAAACAGATGATTAACCTCTTGATGTGAAAACAACAATAACATTTAGAGGGTAAGTGGAAGCCTTTGTTCCACATTAAAGAGTCAACCGAATAAAGTTCTTTAGAATACAAACAAGAATTGAGTAAGTGGTAGGAATATTGTTATGCCAAATTTTGTCATAGGCGTTAGAGAATTGAGCATTTCTATTATTATACATCCAGGCTTTTTTAAATTAAATTCACCATTAGAGATAGTTTAAAAGAATCGATCCTTGATAGCACGGAGATTTGAATGAAATTTAGCTTATCTATTATAGAGGAGGGGATAAGTTTATGACTAAATTAGTTCAAAATCTTGTCCCAGAAAAATAAATGTCATTTGGTGTAATAAAACATAAACAAATATTATGCATATGTATATTAGTTTTTTTTTCATATATGCTAATCAGATATTAGAGGGTGACTTGATATACTACTTATTGACACCAGAAGCCATGTTGATCATATTAGGCTCATAAGTTATTTGATTATAGCTAGCAAATATTTATGTGATTCGGTATAAGAATTAGTTAATTATTTTTATATATTTAACATACTTTAGCTACATCATAGATAATAACTTATCCCACTAACCACTTCCAGCCTTTGTACTTCAACGATGAATAATAAATGATATTTTAAAGTGAATTTCTTGTAAAATTTGAGGAATTAATTAAGCGGGTTTCTATTAACTTTAATATGGCCTCTAGAAATAAGTATATGGGTCTCCACAAACTTTATCAACTACTTAAAAACATAAATATAGAATTATAAATTAATTGAAAATAATTAATTTGATGATTATTTTTAACGTCATAAATAAATTTATTATCTATGAACTTACAACGAAATCATCTTTTATCTTAGTCATAAATTAAAATTCCTTGTTAATATTAGATGCATTTTTTATTTTTAAATAAAGTGTTTATTGATATATCTTTGATATAGAAATAAATATTTATAAAATGATATATTTTCTCATTATTTTACTAGTTGTATTTCTAGATATAATTTTGGAAAGTTTCATGATTTTTAAGAGACTTTTTCATATTTTATGGACTTATATTTTTCATCTCTTATGTCCAAAATGCAAATCTTAGATGCTTGCTAGATGGTTCTGTCAATATGTAATGAATTATGCATTAAATTCATTTTGAATGTTAGAAAAGCCTAAAAATTTTAAAGTAATAAGAAAAAATACAATACTAGAAAGCAAATGTAGATTTAACAGTAAAATTATACTAAATAAAATGAAAAATCATAAAATATTTAATAACCTAGCTTTTTTGATATAAGTTCTATAATAACAATGAAATACACAACTATTGTTTTGTTCTAGAGTTTAAATTTAAATTTGTTACATAGTTATTTATCTTTATTATGCTTAAATGATTGCAAGTTGGTTCAAGAAGTAAAGTTCTTTATGTTCATAAGTTAAGTTAATTATTATCATTGTTCAAAATAATTGTTTATTTATTGTAGTATCCAGATTTATCTGTTGTCATGCCAATAACCTATTAGCATGACTTATAAGGTCTCACAAACTAAAAAAAATAAAGAAAAGATTGAATTAGAAGCAGCAGCAGCAACGAAAGAAGAAAAGAAGAATAAGAAGAAGAAGAAAAAAAAGTGAGAGCACTTTTAGAGAGAAACTTCAAGATTTCTATTTCCAATATAAAAATGCCATGAAGAGATCTATGATATCAAAAATTTTACCCTTGACCTTACACTTGTAGGATTTTGGGTTGTATAATTAAAGTCACACCTTAATTTCCTTGAAAACAAAGAAGTACATGATGATAGTGTTATGAATACCTAGAGATTCATAATGAATGCTTGTGGGTGACTACATTGTCGAGCTGATGGAATGAATCACTGATTAAGTAGGTGAGGTTGTAAGTGAGGTCTCAAGTTAGTATATATGATTGATGAATATCTAATGAAGTCTCTAACTTTGATGGGATGTACATAAGTATCTCTTGAATGTAGGCAGGTGATCCCCATGATGAGGTAGGTGGTTTCAATGACAGGATAAATGATCTTCAAGATACTTACAAGTTTAATATGATTTTGTTGAGTTCACTATAACTTTAGCAAGCTTAGTATGATTCTATTGAGTTCAATATAACTGTTGTGAGTTCAATATGACTTTGTCAAGCTTATCGAAACTAATAAAGTCAGCATTATTATACCAATGTCATTATGACGTTCATGATTTAAGCAATATAATTCTCATGCTTGAAAATATTTATAAACTTTAGGTGGATGTTTTTTTGAAGTTTTATAAAATTTAGAGCCTTTGTAAATTTTTTCTAACATTTTAGAACAAGACTAAGGCTAAAATTTAGTCAACTATTAGTCCAAGATGGGATGTTTGGCTTTGAGGGAAGGGTTTGATGCATAAAATATTTTAAAACACTTGTTGATAATACACCTTGTGTAACTCACTATTTGATTTAATGATAAGAAACTTTGTGCAATAAAGATGAATAGTTTCTTCACAAGTTTAATTATTTAAATAAGTCATTTTGATTATCATTATAAATTTAAAATTTTATTGATGGCAAACATATGCTTAAAATTATTAATGTTTATGAGCATTTTAGGAAGTTTATCAAACTTAACAAGTTAGGACAACTCATGTAATATCACTTATATGTTTGGTTAGGATTAGAGTCTTGTTTTATATTTTTATAATAAATTTGACAAGTGAGCTCACTTTAATTAAATTGAAATATTAATCATCATTTTATTATTTCATTGATTACATTTTATTTTTAAAATTAATAATGTCAAAATTTACTTTCTTTATATTATATTCATATAATTTACTTAATGATTGTTTTGATTACAAAATTCATCTTTAAAAATCTATTTAAGTAAAATTTAATTTTATAACAGCATAATTTTATTTATTTCATTTAATGCTTAATTAATTTATTATTTAAATAATTTATTAAATTTATTTTGACTTGAATTTCTTGTATTTACTATTTTCTTATTTAATTAAATTAATAAAATTAACTTTGTCTAATAACATTTAAATTAAATTAAAATTTACATAAATTTGTGGCCACATCTTTCTCTTATTCATCTCATTTCTTTTCATTTTATTTCAGAATTTTTAGTTATTTAATCACGCATCTGTAGTTTTTTTTATTTATATTCTTATATATTAAATTATACTTTTAATTTAAATTATCTTACTTCCTTGGATTATTTCAGGTTTAAATTTTTTTAATTCCTTCATAATTAAATTAAATTCCTTCTTTTAATTCGCTCATAATTAAATTCAAAGTCCATTTGAATTATTTTTTGCATTATTTATTTTCATAATTACATAAATTTAATGGTGCCGGCTACTAATGTTTAATTAATCATTTTATTTTATTTGGAAACCTTGAAAATAAACATATTTGATTGTGGATCACATTAGGAAGCATTTAAAATAATTTTTTAATACTTGAACCTTAATTTAGACATCCACAACTCCAATCCAACCTCAAAACTGAGCTCTCATCCTCTTATAAAATTTGCAGGTTTTAGGAATTTGGTGTGTGATTTCATGATATATTCTTCTTTTGAGAAGATTCATTCCAAAATTCTTTTCAAATTGGTTCAAATTTTTAAAAATTTTGACTGAGATCTTCTTCCTCCTAATTTCTCTCTTAATGTTTTATTATAGATGCTTAATTCATCATTTTGATTTAATTGGTGGTCATTAGCCAGATTGAAATTTCAATTCGTAGTTTTATCTTTTAAAATGATTGGTTTCAAAATGAAATTTCTTTTCATAGGAAATCATTTTGCCATTTTAAGGAAATATTATATATATATATATATATATATATATATATAAGAGAGAGAGAGAGAGAGAGAGAGAGAGAAGGTAAGACGACAAAGTCTGATACATGAAAGAAAACATTATAACTAGTTTTTCGGGCGTTCACTGCATTTTATCATAATTTAAATTAAACCTAGCAATCATCATTTTAGAGTTTCCCGATCATCGAGCATCATCCTCTATCAGCACAAAATGTATCTTGTTCGAACCCAGCAGCATCTTAGTAGCGTTGTGGCTGACGTTAGTTTACAATACTACCCAATTAATCATCTACTGAGTTATTTTTTATTTCTACTCGCTTAGTAAGAAAAATAAAATATTAAAATTAATAGGCTAATGTCTTCTATTATAGACTGACTGTGAGAAGACTGACTGTGAGAAGCACAAGCTCAAAAAATTTTTGTTCACATTTATATTTCCTTTTCTTTAGGTTCAAATACTCCACGTTTATATTAATTCACTAAGATATATGGTTGAAGTCTCTTCTAAACTTAAAATGAAACAAATAAAATCAAAAGAGTAAGAAGAATATCATAATTTATATGAGAAACTCGAAAACGGAAAAATCACGAAAGCACACTAAGAAATTCACTATGAAAAAATTAGTAGAAATTATTCTTTACTTAATTCTCTCTAGCAATCTCCATATTTCTCTCATTCCAAAGTACTTACAGCTCACTTACACTTATAAAATAATGAAGAAAACTACTTAAAAATAAACTCTATTGCTTTGTAGCATGTGGCATACCAAAGTAATGCCTAGGTTTTGTGCACGGGTTCCAATGCCACAAAAATGAACTCCATTTGGCTCTTTTGCATGGTTCTAGCATCACAAAGTTGTTTCTATAGCACAAAGGCATTAACTCAACTCTTCTATCTTTGTGGTGAAATTCCATAAATCCTGGTGCCAAGGTGTTGGTTTCTTTGTCTTTGAAACAATTTCTTTGTTTCACAGCTCAATCGACAAAATTAAGAGTTGAGTTGACAAAATATGCCTGATTGATCTCCACAATTAAGCTCCATAAAATAATATGACCATATATAAAATGAGGGAGCATCTATAGAAGAGGTTGTGATTAGAGTAATATGAACTAGTGATGTCTTTTACTACTAACCTATGTGCACAAATAGTCTTCAAACCAAATTCATCAAATGGTATCAAAATAAGATGTTCTTCTCTCATATATTCAAAATTTAAACCGACATTTTTAATTCTTTCATGTAAGTTTTTTTTTTCTCCATATCTTCAACTGTATTTCAATCAAATTTAGTGGAGGGTTTTGCAAAACTCAACAAAGAGTTACCACTTTCTTTATATATGTTCTTCCTCCATTTATGAAAACATTTTATTGCATTCATATTTCCATAATTTAGCATCAATACAATACAAAATGTAGGCTAAAAGAAGATTACATCTAACTTTCTAGGTTTTGAGACATAGTGACTTTTCATGAAAATAGGATGAAATTAAGTATTTTCCTCAAAATTTAATGATGATAAATATTAAAGTTCTTAAATTAATTTGATATTGATATAGCATAAAATTAATTGATCATTCCTATTAAAATGAATTAAAATTTCTTTAATTTATGTTAATTAAATTTTAAAGTGTATTACTCAATTTTTTCTTCATTCAATAAAATCAATCGTAATATGTAATTAGTGGTTAGAATTTATCAGATTAGGAAAATCTGCAATTGAGTTGGAATTGAAGATCAGCTTAAAATTTTAAACCACATAATTATTTCATTTTTAATTCTTATAAAATATTTGGTAGATGTTAATCATATCCTTTTAAACTATTATTATATTAACTATTTTGAGGCACTTACTACTATGATATCCACTTTAACTATATAAATGCATGCCTCATTAGATTAACTTTTTTTAGTGTTTAATGAAGATCTATCTATATTTGGATGTAGACTAACGTATCATTAAAAATATGGCTGATCCATCATGGATATTGATGCAACATAGGTGATAGAATCTTTCAAAATTAAGTTCATGATTTTCCAACTCCAATTTGAATAAATTTTAAATCAAATTAAGCATCTTAAAGAAATGATTAATCATACCAAAACCGATAGAATCCAAATGATCTTATCAAGCCTTTAAAGTATAATTAGAAATATCAAATTATTAGTTAAAGGGTCAAATGATCTCAAAATTTATCATTCCTAGAATTGAATCGATCAACTTAATGAGAAAAATCTAATGATCCTAAGATCGCTAAAATTTGAAATTTTATGATATTTAAATGCTGAAAGAATAATCTATAATCAAAGAAATTAATATGAACTACCCAAGAGATTTGGGCTAAATTTATCTAAATATAATTCCTATGTTTCATAAGTAGAATCCCATTTTTAACTAGAATTGGAGAATGATTTAAGAGCTAACCCTAAGAGCTTGAAGCAAGACAATTACCAGCAGTTATTTTCGTCCACCACCAATGATTATTATACTCTCAATTGTTGTAACATCATATGGTTAATATTGTGGGATTCAACTATTTGAACAACATTGTCTTAAGTATTAATTTACTGAAAATAAGATTAAGATGATCTTACCATTAATTATTACATTTTTAATTCAAATGATACGTTAAAATTTATATTTGATGAGGTGATTTTTGTAGCTACACAACAATGTAATTTTAACTAGTTGGCAACCCTCTCGATAACATAACTACTTAAAAAAAAGAGAGTTATTTCGATGTTCACTGTGGTTGATTAGTTAGCTGAAGTCGACTGATTTGGATGAATTATCAAATCAATAGTATTATATGACGCTCTCTGCCGACACTTTTAGCCAAGAAGAAAGGGCAAAAATGCAAAGGAACAGAATGGAAGAAATAAATAAGTTTCAAATGAAAGAAACATCTTAAACCCATGAAAGGGGACAATAATATAAAATATAACTGTTAAATGAATATTCGAATATAACTTAGAGATCCTCTCATATAAGACAAATCATTTATAGTTAAAATCTTTGGCAAAATCTCATGTAAGATGAATTAATCTAAAGGTTTAGAAATACGCACCACGTTTTATCCACATTCGGCAAAATCTCCATTTGAATTTAATTCTAATATGTTGAGGGCTAACTCATGAACTTATTTAATTCTAATATGATGAGGGCTAACTCATGAACTAAAAATTTTTTTTGCTATTATGTAAATTTTAAAGAGACAAAGTCGATGAGCTTAAATAAATTGTAAGTCAACAATAATATTTTTATTAATTAAAGACGTCCTGTATGGTATTGTACTTTTGAAAATGTGAATTTCAAAACAAATTCATATTCGAAGAGCAGAGAAAAACGTTGCCTTAATTATGGAACTACGGCTTTGTTTAGTTTCAAATGAATTTGGAGGAAAGCAAAAGCTTGCTCCACATGTACTTCTAATTTAATTTATAAAATTTAAAATTATTTTAAAGTGCAAATAAATTTTTTTTTTAATTAGGTTAATGGTTCTTTTCGTAAATTAGATTTGTGGAATAAAAAATATATATGAGTTTACCATTTCTGATATTTTGTTTGAATAAAAACAAGTACGAAGCATTTGTATAGTGAATTCATGAAACCTATAATAATCATTTTTCATGAAGACGAAATTAGTCCAAATCAGTAGAATTTCAAATGAAGGAAACTTCCACCACTTTGCTTCTCTATGTCATATTTCGTTTTTAAAATATTTCACGTATTTAGTTTACAACCTAACCAACAAACTTAAGAAAAAAAGTTACGATTTATTGGATCAAAAATTGATCATAGTTGATATAAAAATCTTACTAGTAAGAACAGATTGAACATAAGCTTGAAAAAAGAGAGAAGCTCAGAATTTATTATGTCAAAATCCTATTAAAATTTTTATGTGTATTTAATTATTAATTATATAGTGATCTTTGAGGAGAAGAATATTTAAAAATATTTCTCAGTAAAATAGTCTTTACAATCGATTAAAGTATGTGAATATTTTTGTTTTAAAAAAGGCCGAAGGTGTGCCTTTTTTTTTTAGAAATTTATTGATTTATTATTTCTTAATAAAGATCGACGCTTTATTAAAAATATTATTGATTTATTTTTTTGGGAACTTTGTGCTTTTTATTTTGAGAAATTATTATTTTTTTAGAAAAGGCCAAAGGTGTGCCTTTTATTTTATTTTTGAAATATGATCAAAAGTATGTCTTGATTTTTTTGTATATTAATCTTCAAGACTTTATATTAGTATTTTAATTAGTTTTTACAATTAGATGTGGAGAGGTATTTTAAAAGAAATATTGAATAATATGAGTCCATCTATTCACATATTATTATTGGTAAAACTATTAAAACAAAATCTAAATAAGTGCACAAAGAATTCAACTTCGAAGATATTTTAGAAGATCTTGAATTAAGAAGAAAAATTTCATAGTATCATTCTAATGTTGTATTAGAGTCTAAAGAGCATATCATCAAAAGGACCATGATCATGAATTTTCTCAAATACAAATCAAAAAATTGCATAGATTTAATCCAAAATCGTTTGATGAATATAAAGATTTGTTAGAGTAAAATATTGCAAATGATGCAACATATTATTTATATTATCTTTATAGACTTGATATTAGTGAAGAAATAAGTGGTGATAGTTTTGATTCTAAGGAATTAAGAAAAAAAAATTTGAAATTCATATTGATCAATTTAATAGTGCTTATAATATTGCTCAAAGAAAACATAAAGATTTAATAAATCGGGATCAACACATTACATTTGTTTATGAAAAGCATTGATCAAAAAAAAGGAATACATAACACGATTAAGTGTAAGCTTTCTTTTATGCCAAAGATTATTTTTTTCGTGGTCATGATGAATTAGAGGATTCTGAAAATAAAAAAAAATTTCTTGAACTTCTACACTTTTTGGCTAATCATAATGAATGTATTAAGAATATTGTTCTTGAAAATGCTCTATAAAATAATAAGTTATCATCTAAAATTAAGAAGGATATTACGCAAATGCTATTGAGACTTCAAACACTATTATCAAAAAATTGGGTAATGAGTTATTTATAATTCATTTAGATGAGTCTCGTGATGTATCGATGATAGACCAAGTGGCTATTGCGCTTCGTTATGTTGACAAGAGAGCTTGTATTATTGAGCATTTTTTTAGAATTGTACATGTTAGTGAAATACGTGCTCCAACACTTAAATGCACTATTGAAACACTTTTCTTAAAGCATGGATTGAGTATATCACGAATATGTGATCAAGGTTATGATGGAGCAAGCAATATGCATGGTACTATTTTACTCATCAATTGCAATTAGGACAGGTTGTGTGGCAAAAAATCATGTTCAGATTTCTGTATATTTTTAGTAATGTATCTGATTTGATAAATATTATTGGAAGTTCTTGCAAAAGAAAGAGAAATTTTATTTGAAAGATAACTAAATAAAGTTGTTGAGTAAATAAAGAGTGGAGAACTACAAGATAGTTGAGGTTTAAATCAAGAAATAACTCTTCATGAGCTAGAGATACACATTAGGGATCACATTATGCTGCATTGATTAATATACTTATTTTGTTTGGATTTATTATAGATATTTTGATATAATTATAGAAGATGGTTTGAATAGTGAACAAAATTGTGAAGCAAATGCTCTATTTAATTCAATTCAATGTTTTGAGTTTTTTTTTAATATGCACTTGATGAAATCTATATTAGGATTCACAAATGAGTTTTCTGAGCTTTTACAAAAAAGGATCAAGATATTACAAATATCATGACTTTGATTAAAATATCAAAGCAATGACTACAAAATATGAGAGATGATGGTTGCAATATTTTACTTGAAAAGTTCATGCATCCTATGAAAAAAATAATATAATTGTGTCAAATATGAGTGAAAGATTTGTTATACATGGGAGGTCAAGAAGATATGCTCAAGAAAGTATAAATTTAAATTATTATCAAGTTAAGTCATTTTATTTTGTTATTGATATGAAACTTCAGGAGCTTAATAACATATTTGATGAGGTCAATACTGAGTTACTTTTATGAGTAACATCCTTAAATCCATGTGATTTTTTTATTGACTTTTGATAAGAAAAAATTGATATATTTGGCAAAATTCTATTCTACAGACTTCTCAAAAGCTGACTTTGTTATTTTAGATAATCAACTTGAAAATTATAGTATTGCCATAAAATACAATGATACATTTTTGAAGTTGAAAATAATTAGAGAACTTGAACAAAAATTAGTAGAAACAAAGAAAAATGATGTTTATTCTCTTGTATATTTGCTAATAAAATTTGTTTTGTTATTGTCAATCGCTACAACAACTATTGAATGAGCATTTACAATGAAGAAGATAAAGAATCGTTTGGATAATAGAATGGGAGATTCTTGGATGAATGATTGTCTGTTACATTTATTAAAAATGATGTAATTAAGGTTGATTGTACAATTGAATAATTTCAAAATATGAAGACTTAGAGGGAGAAGTTATAAATGGTATGTAATGTGAAAAAAAGTTATATTATTGTAAGGTTATTTTGTTATATGAGTTGTTCTAATTTTAATTTTATATAAAAGTGAATTATTTTTTATCTTATTATGCCCCCACTGAAATAAGTTTCTAGATCCGCCCCAAGCCTTAAATATCCTTTATGAAGTACTAATCATGCATAATTTGAAAATAACTCATAACAAATGAATATAATAAAAAATAATCCACTTTCAAACCTAAAATTGAAAAATATTAATTTATGATACATTATTATTTTCACCCATATTGAATATATCTTAGATATCATGAAATAAATGACAAACCATGTATAATTTATACATAGCCAATCATTGATACATTTAATATGCATGAGTAATGCAACAATGCATTAACACAAATTTTCATTATTTGTGTATTATTTAGGCAAAATAAGAGAATTTAATATAATTCATATTTGATTATTAAATTTCTCCAATTTTCTCTTTATTTTTTTAGCATTGAGATTTTTTTTATTATAAATTGAAAATATAAAAATTTCTAAGGTGCATTAGTCTATAATAGATTTGCCATATGATCACATTTATGTGAAATACTTTATGATGCTCATTTATGATGATTGGTGTTTCAAATATTGATAATGTGTTAACTGTTGAGCACTATTAAATCTAGTGTTAATTTGTATTTGAGAGGTCCTTATTAGAATGAAATTCATGTATAAATATATTATAAGATAGAAATAGTATGTTCTTAATTAAAAGGGATAAATTTCAATTACTCAAAGCTAAACAAATGCAAGTCATTCTAATGTTATAAATCTTCTTTGATGGATGATTGTCTTTAATATTGTCTAATGAACGACAAACTCTAGTAGCCAAGTGGAAGTACTCTAAAATTCTTGCCATATTGATCATTCTTTATCCCAAAATGATATGAGATCATCTTGAAGCCATATATAGATACACATGTATACATTGCTCGAAAATTTCAGGATTTATTTGTTAATATCTTTTAAAAAAATAAAATTTAATTAATTTCTTATTCTTATTTATCATTTATATTTTTTATTCATAACAAAAAATAAAAGGTCAAATTTATTTATATAATTAATTATAATAATTAATATGATATTAGAGATATATTATTATTAAAATGAGGATGATATAAACCTGATTTATATATATATTATAAATATAATGATTGTATCCAATTGATTATATATTAGTAGATTTAATGATTATACAAATCAATTAAATTATATTTTAGATATTGATCTAATGAATAATTTTATTCTTAGATATTAGAATATTTGTTGGAAAATGATAAGGAGAGATATAATATATATTCTTTTATATTAAAATTATCATTGATATTACTACAACAAGTATTGAAATAGTATTCTTTTTTATGAATATTATGAAAAATTAATAATGAGATAGAATTAAAATTAATGGATGAATATCATTATATTGAGAATTATATTAGATTATTCAATAATGTAATTATTCAATACTTTCAAAATATGACAACACATCAATTGTAAATTTTTATTTATATAGTATCTTTTTTTCTTGAAATATTATTAAAAATATAAAACACTTAATAATAAAAATGAATTAGTTAATATATTTTAAATTAAGTAGTGATAAAAAAAATCTTTGCTGAGAATACATATAAAATATAAATTAATTATTTTGAAAATTTTTTATTAATAAAAATAAGTTGGTAAATTAATTCAATTTAGTATTCTTATGCATTTTTTTTTTTTATTTTTAATTATTCTCATAGTAAATATAAAATACATTAACTAAAAATTTAATTATAGTCCATAATGCAATTTTAATTAGTTGTGCTTTGAAATATTGAGTTTTCATTAAATTGAATGTGCCTCTAAAAAAAATGTTATTGACATAAAAAAAAAAAAAAATAGCAATTAATTATTTTGAAATTTTTTTTAAAAATAAGTTGGTGAAATTAATTCAATGGTGATGTTTTATAAAAAAAATTCAATTTAATTCTTATGCACATAAAAATAGCCATCACATCAACTAATTAATAGTTGGAATGACTTTTTGGTTGATTGAAAATAAAATTCAATTTAAATTAAGCTTAGGCAAATGAATTAATTCAATATATCAAATTTGATTGAATGATGAGGTGAATGATTAATTTATCATCCATTCTTACACTTCCATCTATTGTGATTCTAATGATTAATTTAAAAGCTTAGGCAAATTAATTAATAAAAAGTTTGATTGATTCATCATGTATTAATTTTACAAGTATTATTATATTACTAATATATTATATATCAAAGAAGCATTATATATAGAATCATTTAAGAATGTGATAATATATATATATATATATATATATATATATATATATATATATATTGTATATATATATATATATATATATATATATATATATATATGGCTTTTACATGCTTACCACATAATTCTTGTAATTTTTATATTTAATTCTTGAAGTTTGACATTTACATTAATTGCTTTCAAATTTTTAACAACACTTTAAAGATACCACTATTAGTGTATTTATATTTTTGTAAATGATTAATACTTTTTTAGAATGAAGACACCTTTTCATGAATAGATAAAATACTAAAAAATATAAATATCAAATTATAGGTATTAGATATGTAAATATATAAGATAATGTTGAAATTTAAATACTTAAACTTGTAGAGATCATGACTCATTTGAAGAGTGAAACATGATTGGATTGATTTATATGATCATGTTCAGACCAAACAAAATAGGAGCATTCATAGCCATGATTATAATGGTTTGAGACCTCAATGCTCACTTCAAAGACTCTAAGTTGAATAAGGCTACATATTTTTTCCTTGGCTACATAGCGAATAAATCAATTGGTAATCCATTAGGGGAAGGAATTGCTCGAGGAATATGCATCATATTAAAACAATATATTCTTTGTTTTGACATTTAGAATCCCAATTTTAATTTATAAATTGGAGAGTCCATTCTTTAAGGACAGTGTTAACTCTTTACAGCCTATTAATTGTCTATTAAGGACCATGTTTATGAGTTTGCATCGCTTTCAATATATTTACTAATTTTCAGCATTCTCTATAAAAGGACAAGATTGCATGCTTAGAGTCTTTAAGGTATGGAATAACGCCTACCATTAGAAATAATTTTTTGTATTTACATGTTTTTCTTTAGTGCTCAAAGCCATGAATTAGTAGGTGAAACGTCATTTATTTTTTAATTAAAATATCATTTTCCAGTTGAATTTGAAGGATATATCCTTCCCAAACATGCATAAAACTTATTTAGCTATTAATGACTTATTTTTTTGTATAGAAAGTTGTTACACTTGTGAAAGAGACATTGATTGATCACCAATGTTTAAAAGGAGGGTTAAATAGTCATATAAACACAACCAATTTTGATTGCTCATTTTTTATGGGATCATCATCATAGTAAGAAAATCCATCTATTTTTTTTATAAAAAAGAGCATATTATAATTGAATATAACAAGTACATAAAATAATATAAAAATGACTAACTTTTAATATCATGATATATAAGATTAAATAAAGGATATTAAGATACATGTAAACTATTCTTATATATTTAAATATCTAACATCTAAATTTTAATATTTACATTAATAACACCGAACTCCTTAATAATACATCAAAAGTACAATCATTAACTTCAAAGTGAAATGCACCTTTTCATGCATAGGAGAAATGTTATATTTATAAATATCAAACTTTAGGTGTTAGATATGTAAATGCGTAAGAATTGTGTGCCATATATTTAAATCATCCAAAATTAAAATATGCATAGGTCTATGAGAGAAAAGGGGTGATTTGAATCATTATAAAAAAGGAATATCATTTTAAATAAAACCAATATAAGAAAATACTTTCTTTAAAAGTAAATGTACAAATCTTAAGTGAGGTCTATACTTAGGAGGGTAGGGAGATTTTATGCCGATCCGCCACCATCCATGATTTGAGATGAGTGATTCCTAGGAGTGCGAGGGATCAAATTTATAGAGAGAATGCCAAGGTTGATGCCCCTGGCGTGGAGAGATAGGAGGAGGTTTGTTAGATAGTGGTGACTCGATTGATTAACTACCTAATTGACGAAGCCGACGTGAGGCATCATTCACGATAGTCTTTACTAATTCGCAAGAGGAGACCTTCAAAGGAAGCTAGTGTTGTTATCACCACACTGCTCCACACACCGCCATTGCCAGTTCTTTTCTCATCATCTGAAGAACCAGACAAATACCATAAGTTAGCATATAGAGAGAAGTCATCCCCTTTGGTGATCACGTCCCAAGGACCACACTCCATCCACTTTACGAGTTGAGGTGAGGTCGAGCTCTCCCGCTCGACCTCCCACCTCAATGGTAGAAAAAAAAGGAGTGGCAGCCTAAGACGTCATAGTCCACCACCCGAAAAGGAAGAAGAAGGAAATGTCAGGTTGACTTCTATGATTGTAGAATTAGTCATAGCCATCACTCCTCTTATCCAAAACATACAATACATCACCTCTTCAGGACATAGTCCAGTAGTAAGTCATCACTCGACAGATGTCTCAGTAGTTTCAGGTAGAGTGGATGATTGATCATTAGAGGAGATATTGGAGGACTATAATGCTGCGAGGCGATAGTTGGAGATGACCATTCCAAACAAGAGAAGGGTATGATAGACTTTAATGCCAATGAGGATGACCTTTTGGATGATACCATTGAAGTCCACATGGTTGATACTCAATGATCCTTGCATAGAGAACAACTTAGCGGAAGCTCGGCATTATAGTTGAGGAAGGTGAGACATCGAACTCAACTCAATGCCTTCTCCAACAAATCAAACTCAAGGATGATGCGATGGGATGGAGAGTAGAGTAGAGGAGTTGATGGTAGTGATGTTGGCAATCAAGCAACTATCTCAACCCACTCTATGGAGGCCAACAAACTTGAGTTAGTGCATATCTTAGTCGTCTAAGAGCATCACTCGATGGATGAGGATACGGTAACTTGCATAGGAAGACATTTGATAGCACCTCCATGCATGAAAAAGATATATGAAGGAAGCATTGGTGCATGCCCAAGGGAGCTCATCGGTTCCAAAGGGTAGACCATACCTAGGAGTTCAATGTAGTTCAATACCCCAAGAGCTTTGTGCCACCATCCTTCAAGGTATTCGATGGCGGAACCCTACGGCAGTGCACACTTTAGGGCCGTTGTTGTGACACTTGTGGTAGTGATGCCCTACTCTTCAGCCAGTTTGTCAGTAGCCTTTTTGGAGTTGCCTTTGACTAGTATGCCAAACTTCCTAATGGTTCGGTGAAGTCTTTGCAGAGTTAGAATAAATTTTCATCAAAAGATTATTAGGAGCTCAACAAAGAGTGACAGATCATTATAGAGAAACAAAAATTCAACGAGTTCCTTATTCATTATATTCTTAGGTGATGAAACCTGAGTATGAAATGTGAACCACAGCTGCAGGAGCAGCATGCCATTGAAATTTTTCTCATGAATTTTCATGGCCCGGTCTCCTTCATGCTCAAGGGATTTACTATTAAGTCATTTAAGAAGTTAATCAGCAAGGTGGCTAATCTACAAGAGGAAGCCAAATAGTTACCCCTTCTCACTCATCCAAGCCAAGCCTCAAAAGTGTTTGAAAAGAAACCAAGGATAGTAGTAGTAGTGGATAAGAGGAAACAACCTATGAGAGCATAGTTTGAGAGGCTCAGAGCTCAGCAGCCTTTATTCCTACCTCCTCTTCCACTACCTCGACCACCACAAAGGCCACCCTAGCAGGCTACATAACATCGATACTAGTATCCACCACCAAGTAGATTTTATCTACCTACTCTTGTCGATAAATTCAAGAAGCCATATTCATTCAAGAGGCAGGTAATCAGAAAAATCTTTAAAATTCTTTTTTAAGAAGCATGTTTTTCAACTGAGCCTAGAAAGCTGGAGGACATGGGTAGGAGTGATGATTCAAACTACCGCACCTATCACTACATGCTAGGCCATATCTTATAGGATTATTTTACATTCAAGAATTGGCTTGAGCATAACTACAAGTCAGGAGCTAAAATGATCCCTAAAGAATACTTAGTGGAACAACCTTATAGTTCCATTAAAGTAATCTTAGGGAAACATCTGATCCTCTTAAGATGAAAAAAGGTTGGGATATTTCTTTATTCCATACCTCTAAAAATATCATTTCTAAAATAAAAAAAAACTTGCTCTATAGGTGCTCACCTCCAACACTAAAAAGTTACGCGGTTGTAAGAGACAATTTAGGGAGGTGGTGGAAGCAAAGTAGCCACCACATGCCCAAGATAGTTCTATAGCTCCACCACCGTCCGAGTCCAACATTCTCTCTCCCACCATTTGACTACCAAATCTACTAGTCGCATGGCCATCAACAGAGTGTTGTATCCACATGAGGCCACCAAGCGATATGCTTACTTTTCTTGACTTTTATCATGTACCTCCAAAATTGAAGAAATCAATAAAAGAATAATTCCACTTACATCTGTCTAATTTTGAAGATCTCGGTGATTTCATTTATATTGATAGTTCTCCAAGTTACAATAATAATAATTTAAATAATTCTGATTAATTTCATTCTAGTTCAAAAATATATTGTCCTTTTTTGAATCTCCAAGGTTCGCCACTTGAGATAGATTTGGAGTTGTCCAACTTGATGATGCTTTAGGAGAAGCTATAGGTATACCCGATGAGTAGGAAGAACTTTCCATAAGCTCCTCATTACAAGAAGTCATTGAAGTTAACCTCCATAATGACAAAGTTTTGCCTCCTAGGGTAGCACCTCAAGATAAGGGTAAGCAGGTCATTGATTCCAGTGAGCAGATAACCCCTCCACAAGATGCTCTACCCTTGGATATGCTTGTGGAGGACTAACCTAAAGTTGACTACAACATCTTGGCCCATTTTAAAAAGTTGCTAGAAAAGTTAAGCATATATGATGCCCTCATTTTATCCAAAGAAATGAGGGAGTCACTAATCAAAGCATTGCTTGACTCTATAATATGCTTAGCTCAGTTGACCACTACTAATCTAGCTAGAGAGGAGGCATGTATTTTAAAAGAAGTCCTAGGGGTAACATTCTCAGATGAAGACCTATTACCAGGGACAATAGTGTGGAGAAAGTTTGTGAGACCACATAGAGTTTAAAATTTTCTTATTTGGATGATCAAATGCATCATTAAAAAATATACATCTCGAAAGATTAACATGTTTTCCTATAATGGAGTTGATCATTTAATAAAAGACTCCTAAGGCTAATGGGTCTTTCACATACCAAAGAATTTTCCCCTAAACTACATGGAAGGTAGAACATGATTTAATTTTAAACTCAGTTTATGGTTCCTAATAAAGGCAAGCCTAAATAGTTAATTACATCTTAAGAAGGATCTCTTCCTAAGAATACACTCGATTAAACAAATGAGTTGTTATTTCTAAGGATTTTAAAGTGGTTTTCAAAGGATTGATCTTTTGGAATTTCAAATGAGAGCTATTCAAATTGGAGAGAGTTCTTTTGGAGGCCAAATGGAATGAAGTAGAAAATGCCTATTGATATTGGGATGCCCAATAAACATTTCAATTATTCTATAATTGGGCTTCAAATTTTAGAATTTAATTGTGCATTGAATTGACATTTTCTTAGAAGTCTAGGACTTTGACTCTAACAACACAAGACTAAAAATGCCAGGGTTGAAGACTTACTCCTAAAAAGATACTTCAGAACCTAGTCTACAGGTGCTTCTAACATATATCAAATGCTCGACCTAGTTCTATTTTAGGAATTATCGGTCATTTCTCTCATTTGAGGAAACAAACCTATCTCTGCCTCTTTTGGACTTACGACCCACCTGGAGAGGGCTGCTAGCTAACATCACCTAAGCAAATTTTAATTTCATGATGCTAAGTCTTATGAATGCAAGATGGCTGGGCTATTATATTTTTAAGAAATGAATTTATGAACTTAAGCTCACTTCTTAATCCCTAGAATCATGTAGGATATGAAATGCATCTAACTAATGCACATTTTTTAGATTTTTAAATTTTTTGATTCAAGATTCATTAAAAGGTATGCATTTTTATGCTTAATGCCATGCAATTATAAATGGTTATGGGTCAAATCAATAATTGATGGCAGGCTTCCCTAAGAAGGTGGTCATCTTTATAGTCGATCCCCTTATGTGCAATGAGAGAAGTTTCTCAATTCATGTTTGGAGCAATATGATTTTATGGTTTCAAAGCCTGATTGTTTCTAATTGTTTTTATTTTATTTTCTAAAGCTTTAGTTTATGTGAAGTTTTAGGTTTTTTCCTTAATTTCTATTTCACTTGTTTAGATTTAAATTGAGTATAAAATTTAGTTTTTTCCTGTGAGCCAAATCGTCCATGCATTTATTCACAGGAAAGCACAACACCGAAAGAAACCTAGAAAATCCAGTTGATTGTATTATGCACCCAAAAGAAACCAAGCCAATTTAAATTTATAGAACAGGCCAATGCGGCGGGGTACCACTGTACACCCCGAAAGAAAAGGGAAATGGGCAGTTGAGCTCTACCCTTATACAGCCTGGCCTAGAACTACAAGTCTAGATCTATGGGTCTTCTTTCCAGGATAGTCTCCTTCATTAGGGATATCTGTTGGGCTTCATAGGGGACCACTGCACCTATCTTCTGGTAGGATAAACTCCTACAAATTCTAGACCCCGTAGATCCTAACCTAATTCTAAGCTCAAATTTACATTTTGATTTCAAAATTAATTCCTAAGCCTGACAAAACAAATGTTAGCAAAATACAAACAACACACAACAATTATATTTCATAAACATATAGACTTAACATTAGTTGCTTGCCAAGCCCACCTATCATATGGGTTATGCTTAAGGATTTAAGCATACCAACAAGAAACAATATTTTTAATTTTATATATGATAGCAATCCTTTCTAGCATAGCCCCTTGCAAAAGATAATGTTAGATCTAGAAAGAACGTCCTACCATCCTAATGGGCAAACAATCCTAGACATGAAGTCTAAAATAGTACACCACAAAGACATGTGAAGCTCATCATATCAAAACACATCATAAGGAATCATAAAAAAAATGATAGAACGACCTAACCTAAGTCTAAGGCTCGTGACCTAATGATCTTGTGTGTGAAGTAAATAGGCTTGCATAACAAGACTTTACTAGGCCTCTTTAGTTTAAGTTTCAAGTTAGCGTTTAAGTTTGTTTGAATTTTACCTTTGGGTGGTTTCAATTCAAATGATTTATTGATTAATTTTTTATTTTTTATTTCCACTTTATTTGGTTTAAGTGAAGTTTAGGTTTTCAAGAATGAAGAGTAGAATGTATTCCATTTTTGAATGAAACTCACACTATTCTACATCCTAACTCTTAATGAAATGAAATCTTCATCCTAAGATGAAAATCCATCCCAAAGGTCTAACTAAGATCCTTAAGTATCTTAATTTATTCTTTTGATTTCATTTATTTTGTCTGAATTTGGATTGATTTTTCATTTATTTTCCTTGAAATTTAGATTTGATTTAATTTTCATTTGATTTTAATTTGATTTGATTGAATTATTTTATTGTATTTTATTTAAATTGGTTCATTTGATTTAATTTATTTAATTTGATTTAGTTTTATTTGGTGTTTTGACTTTGGTTTGTTTCATTTGATTTGTATTAATATTTTGGATTAAGTTATGTTGGACTCAGAGTATTTAGGTTAAGGTCTGATTTCATTTGAATTGATTTAGATTGTTCTATGATTTAATAGATTAATGAATTTTCTTTATTCATTATTTGATTAATATTCATCTACAGATTTGGAAAATCAATAATTCCCAATCCAAAAATCAATTGAGTTTGAAATTTTTATGGGAAGTGGGGTTACATGCTGATTTCATGTTATCAAAGTTTTATTATGATTAGATTTATAATTAGAGTGTAATTAAGGTTTTAATCATTTCATTAAAACCTACATAAAGGCTAATTTGATGCAAATTATTTTAGGATTTTATTTTTCATTGGTTCCTCTCTGAAAGATATTTACAAAAAGGGTTCATTCATAATTTTTGGACATTGAGTTGATTTATTATGATTTAATTAATTTCTTGTTGATTATTTGAATTATTTAATTACTTAATTAAGCCAATTTCTGATTTATTAAGTTTGGATGAGTTTCATTAGTGTTCATTAAAGTTCATTAAGTTGATTTAAGGTTGTTTAATTCATTTTCATTAATTAATTTATAAAATTAAAATGGAAGTTTACGATTTGAAATTTCATTTCTCATGAAATACATTGTAACAATTCATGAAACATTTTCATAAGGTGTGCTTTAACATCAATTTTAGTTCCCCAAAGTTTCATTTCAATTGGATTAATGATTTGAGATTAATTAAGGTTTAATTGATTTCAATTAAATCCAAATTAAGGCTCAAATACCCAAAATTAATTGGGGATTTTAATTTTTATGGATTCTTCTCATCAAGATGAATCCATAGAGCCCAAGTTTTCATTTTTTAGACCTATATTTGTTTTTTTTATAAATTTCTGAAGTTCCTATGATTTTTAATTAATTTTAAAAAGGATTTACCATTTTCTAACAGTGGGCTGATGTGGTAGTTGCCATGGATCCTCTGCCACATGGAGCGGTGTGAGTGGACCACGGAAATTCCATGTGGCATCCGTGTCAAAAGTGGTGTCATGCAGGATGATCCTTGACCGTCTGATCAAAGATCGAACGGTCCAGATCAAAAGATCGAATGATCCATATTGAAGATTGAATGGTCCAAATCGATCCGCGATGTCCTTAAGTCCTTGAATTAAACTGTCTTCCCAAATCATAGAGGATCGTTCCTAAGAGAATGATCAAAAAATGGATATTAGATCTCGCGACCCTCCGAGGAGAGATGGACACTGTCTGCCATTTTCGCTCAATTTTTGGTGATCGTCAGCAATTTTCATCACGATTTCAATTGTAAAATGATCAGTTATCAATTTATAACCCATCTATACAATTTGTTCCACTTAGGGATCAAATTCCCTTCGAAAAGTACCAAAACTGATGAGCTAAGGAGATGGAAGGGAGCATATCTTGATTATGGTGATCACCGATGATGTGATTGACTCCATTAGCTTCATTTCTGCTCGATGAAGGTGTGGACAAAGTTTGATGGCTTGCCTCCTCATGGATTGATCCATAGACCAACATTGATTCAATTTTACCGTTGGTTTTTTCTTTGCCGTGGCAGGGGTTGGGTGGCATTTGTTTGAGGTTGCCTCTACCTCTAAAATGTATTGTAACCTTCAATTTTGATGAAAGAGACTTTTCTTTGAATTTCACCATTAGAGAAATCATCCGTCTGCTGTCGAGGCGAGAGGAAGGGTCCCTCCTTCATCTCTTGCCATAGTGGAAACTTTGGAATGAAAAGGGGGAGGGAGTAGGCTCCCCCTCCCCTCTTTCCATGGATGCCCGAGAGCTTGCTTCTTTGGTTTCTTGGTGGCTGAAATCTGGCCATCGGTGGCGACAAGGCTGGCCAAGGGGTGAATTTCAATTTGAACCCATTTGACCCAAAGTGGGCTTAATGGGTTAAGTTTGGGTTTCATTTGGGTAAAATGACTAATTTTACTGAATTAGACCTAATGGTGGGTTGGATTATGTTTGATTATGATTTCCAAATGCTTTTGAGCAATCAAATTGAGTTGATTTAAATTTGATTTGGGTTTGAACCTAATAGGAACCATTTAGGATTATTTTAGATAAGTGGTCTAATTAACCCAATTAAAGCTTAAATAAATATGAATTTCTTTAAATTTGTGATTAATCATGTTTATTTGATCATTTGAAATATTTATAATGATTTAATTTGGTCAAATTCTTGGTGGATTGTCCTTTGACTAGATGGGACTCACCTAAGTCAAACCTATGCCAAATGGGTTGACTAGATTTGACTTTGATTTGGTTTTAAATTCTTTCAATTATTTTAATTTGATTTATTTGGATTTGATTTGAGCTAATCCAAATTTGAAATTTGGGTTGATTCCACCTAAGTCAATTAGATCAAACCTAAGGAAGATTCTCTAGGTCACTAGGTATAGTGTCCTAAGCATTGAATTAGGAGATTCCTATTTGAGATTAGGACATTCTAATTATTTATTTTAGAGTTCAACCTAACCTCATCCAAAAATGAGATCTACAAATAGAGCACAACTCCTCTACATCATTGTAGATGTTGGCAGTTCAAGTTCAAGATATCCAGGTAACATTAGTGAACATTATGAGTCTAAGAACCCTTACCTACTAGAGGATTGACATCTCTAAACTCCAATCGGAGAAGATGATGTTGAAAGGATTGAATAAACAAGGAGAGGGGGCCTTAGGCTCCATAATATTGCCTTTGGAGATAGATGATTGGAAGATTGAAACCAAGTTTCATATAATAACTCGATACATCTTTCAATGCTTTACTAGGCGATCTTGGATTCATGAGAACAACATGGTTCCATTCTCCTTACATGAGCACATCAAGTTCATTAGGGATGGGATTGAATATTATGTCAAAGGAGATCTCAAATCATTTGCAGTAAATTTGGATCTATGAGGATGTGGCCTATTACTTTCCTAAGAAACAAAATGTCTTATCTCGTGAACTTAATAAAAAATGAAAAAGAAAAGAAAGATAAAGAAAGAAAAGAAAAGGGGGCGAGAAGAAGAAATTAGGGAGGAAATAGAGCAATAAAAAGACATTTGGGAGGAAATAGAGCTCGAGATTAGATTCTACCCAGAACTCATCACTTCATTCGAACAAATAGGGAGGATGACTCGACCTCCATCAGGATGAGGAAGAGGCAAGTGTAGAGGGAGTATTAGGTGTGGTAGACCTCCATATTTACCACGTACTAGGAGGTTCATTCCAGCATCGAAGAGTATGTATGCCATCTACATAGACTTAGAGTCTAGTTCAGAGGACGAGTCCTATGTGGTGAGCACACCAACTACCTCTCTACATTAGCAGTCTCCATTAGAGGTGACACTGGAGCCCCACAGTGATGAAGAATGGGCCCCAAGCAAAGCATAAGTGTATCTAAATATTCCTTACGTGAAAATGTCAAACATCATGTGGGCGCTTTAGCTCTAACCCCACTTTCCTCATAGAAAGTTGAGGGTTTGGTAGTTAAGGAAGCCACCAAAATATATGCAAATGCCAAACCTTGAAGGTTTTATCTAGGAGTAACATCCTCAAGCCGAGAAGTTGATGTAGAGCTTGAGGATGAATCATTAAAAAAATTAAAAAAAAAATATTGATTGATTGGTACACGCCTTGTGTTCTTAATTTAGCAAAGAAAGGTTTAATTACAAATACATGGTCTAAGCACAAGTCAGAGTACTTCAAAAAATTATGGGACAACAAATGCATGGACTCTCAATTAAGACCCAGACTAAGCTTCAGTATAACATGCCCAATGGATGATTATGATTACTGCTGGGTTGTCACAAATCATTTGGAATTTGATAGGTTCTTCTCAAATCACATTAACTCTATGAGGAGATGTGTCTAGAAACTTTAGATGATCCATATGATCTCTAAGTCAAAGATGAAACCACAGAATTCAAAGAAGAAATCAAATCAACTATTGATGAACTTAAAGAAATCAACTTGGGTATTGAAGAAAATCCATGCCCAACATACATCGTTGTTGAATGAATCGAAACCAATTGTTGTTGCTCATTGGGTTTAAGGATTTCTTTGCATGGAGGTATGAAAAAATGCCCATATTAGCTCTTGAAGTAATAGTTCATAAGCTAGCGATACAACTTGTTGCTAACCCCATTAAGCAGGCTCCTAGACGCATGTGATTGGATGTTGAACAATAGGTCATTTTTGATGTCAAGAAACTAATCGATGTAGGTTTCATTCGGGAGGAGAAATACCCCACCTGGTTGGCTAGCATCATCTCGATTAAGAAGAAGAATGGCCAAATTTGCATATGCGTCAACTTTAGGGATCGTAGCAAGGCATGTCCAAAAGATGAATTCCACTACCAATACTAGAACTAATGGTAGATATTGCCTCATCTCACATAGTTTTATCTTTCATGGATGGTTCATTTGGATATAACCAAATAAAGGTGGCACCTGAAGATGAAAGAAAGATTGCTTTTAGAACACTAATCAAAATTTATTGTTATAAAGTCATGCCCTTCGACCTCAAAAATATTGGTGCCACGTACCAGCAGACCATGACTCAAATTTTGATGAACTCATTCACCACCAAGTAGAATGCTATATCGACAATATCATAAATCTCATGGTCAAAAGTAAAGAAAATGAAGACCATCTATTCAACTTGAGAGTAGTTTATGAGTAGTGAAGATAATATAACCTTAAAATGTACCCTCAAGATTGAGTAACTTCAAGTTAGGGTGCATAATGCAGATTGAGATCGATTCGGAGAAGATCAAAGTGATATTAGAAATGACACCCCCTAAAAGTCTAACCTAACTCAGATCATTCTAAGGGAGGTTAGCGTATCTAAGATGCCTTATATCCAACCTATCAGGTAGATATCAACCATTGTCAGTACTAGTCAAGAAAGATGCCAAGTTTAAGTAGGATGATAAATGCCAATATGCATTTGAAAGTATCAGGAAATATCTTATGACACCCAATCCTAGCTATCCTTATCCCAAGCAAACCCCTTATACTCTACACCACTACCTTAGATGACTTTCTTTACGCTTTGTTGGCCTAAGCTAATGATGAGGGGAAAAAGAATGAACTTTACTATCTCAATCTTCATCTAGTACTTGCTGAGGTGAACTATCCACCCATTGAGAAGCATTGCCTAGCTTTGATCATTGTAGCCTAGAAGCTACAACATTATATGCTCTCCCACAAAGTAAACTTGATTTCTATAGTCAATCCATTATAATATCTCATGATACAGTCGATGATATCTAGATGGTTGGCATGATGGTCCATGATTTTATTGCAGTTTGACATCACATTCTTACCCCGCCATGTAGTGAAAGGACAAACACTCACGAACTTCCTTCCAGCACATCCACTTCCAATAGATTCCCCACTCAGTAATGATCTTCCTGATAAATAAGTCATGAATTTAGGAGATGAAAATATTCACTGCTGGGAGATGTACTTTGATGGTGCGGCTTTCTCTCAAAGAGGAGAAGAACTATAATCTATTCTCTCAAGTAAGGCAGGGGTAGGGATAGTCCTCCTCACTCGAGATCATGATATGATGAGATTCTCATACCATCTATCTAAACCTTGCACCAACAACGAAGCTAAATATAAAGCTCTGATCATCGATTTGGAGTTAGCCATCTCTTAAGGCATCCAAAGTATTAGTATCTTAGGGGATTCACAATAAGTTATCAACCAGATCACTAGGTTCTACAAAACTTTGAAGCTCAAACTCCATCACTACCATAAGAACACCATGGAGCTGCTAGCCTAGATCTGAGAGGTCATAATTTATAAGATCCTTTAGAGGCAAAAATTTCATAGTTGATGCCTTAGCCAAACTCGACAAAGAGTTGGTATGTCTGGAAGATGAGCCTATATCAATAGAGGTTCACAATAGAGAAGTCCGCCTCTTATTAATGTTGAACTTATCAATATATACACTCTTGAAGGGGATGTTGCTATTGCCAAAAAAGGCTAAGAGCTAGATTGGAGGCAACCCTTTATTGATTATTTAAGAAAAGGTAAACTACCTCAATTGAAATCTCAAGCCCATCAATTAAGACAGAGGGCACTCTCCTACGCCCCCGTTGATGGTGTCTTGTACCAATGGTCTTTCGATCATATATGGTTATGCTATTTAGAAAAATGTGAAGTGCTTAAAGTCATGATCGAGGTGCACTTAGGACTATACATAGCTCATCAATCGGACATAAGATGAAAGCCAAAATCAAGGGACTTGGGTATTATTAGCCGATGATGATCATGGATTTCATGGATGTAGTGAAGTGCTGCCACCAATGCTAAGTACATGAAGTGGTTCTACACCAACCTCCCAATATTATACACCCAACTTTAGCCTCGTAGCCATTCAAGTGTTGGGGTATTGATATAGTGGGTTTGATTGATCCTCCATCATCAAAGGGTCACCAGTTCATTCGAGTAGCTACAAACTATTTTTCTAAGTGAGCAGAGGTGATTCCGCTCAAGGAAGTCAAAGCAGAGAATGTGCTCTAATTTTTTAGGAACCATATCGTGTATAGATTTGGAGTGCCCCATTGAATCATATTCAATAATGATATCACTTTCAAAAGCATGAAAATCAATAACTTTGCCCAAAGGCATAATATAGATTGGAGGTATTTTACCATATACTACCCATAGGCAAACGGTTTAGCGAAGCCTTCAATAAAACTCTCATTTAAATACTCAAGAAAATGCTTGATGACAATAACGATAGTGGTAGTGAACAGTTAGTTGAAGCTTTTTGGGCTTATCGTACTACCTATAAAGTTCAACATAATCTATCCCATTCTCCTTAGTGTACGGGTCCGACACAATCCTGCCTTTAGAGGTTCAACTTCCATAATTAAGGATAGTTGTGGGTGGTAAAATCACAGCTAAACAAAATGCTAAATTACGGTTGGAAGAACTCAAAGTTTTGGCAAAGAGATGCTTGCGACCATGTCAGAACCTCGAGTTGTGTGAAGCTAGAATGGTTCAAGCTCATAACAAGCAGGTCCGCCCGAGAGCTTTTCAAATTGGAGAGTTTATTTTAGTTCTAAGGAGACCAATTATGGCTTGTCGCAAGATGGGAGGAAAGTTTGAATCTACCTGGTGAAGCCCTTTCACCATAGAAAAAGCTTACCAAGGTGGCTCCTATCAGCTGATCAACCATAAAGGAAAACTCCCAATGCTTCTAGTCAATGGGCATTACCTAAAAAAATATTATGCATAAACAATGTCCCATATATTTTTTTTTCCATCAATAAAAATTTTATTTTAACCAAATTATTCTCCAAGTTATAATGTTTTAAATTACTAAACTCTCGACGCATTTAGGGTAGGTGTAATAGACCCAAACAACGTCCTAACCATTACTTGCACAATAAAACATAAAATTTCACACAAATACAAAAAAAATCAAACACAAACTCCATCACCTCGAACAACTTTAAGTTGAGATAAGACCCCTAGTGGCCTTCACTTAGTAGTTACTCTAGGCTGGGTTTAGTTCACCACTTGGCCAGTGAATTGCCCCAATGATTGTCCCTACCTAGAAAGATGTGAGTCTCCATGTTTTCTTTCTAGCATGATCATTACAAACCAATGAGCCCCTTGTGTCAGCTTAATGTACTTTAAAATATAGCTAGTAAGTCATCTTGATAGATAATCATGTTCTTGGAGATGTGAGTCCCCGAGCATTCTCCTCGAGCTGGCTATCATATGCTGATCAAGTCCAAATACATATATATTGAGTATTAAGATAAGACCCCCAATGGTCCCTCTTCCTCTTAAGTACCTCAAGCTTGGGTTCAGTCCTCTTATATGACTCCCCACTTAGTAGTCATCCTAGGTCAAATAGTAATTTTCTAGTTGACGACAGACTATCCCGATGGTTAGTTCCACTTAGAAAGATTTGAGTCCCCGATGCTTTCTTCCTAGATTGGTCGTTGTAAATCGATGGGTACCTTAGGTTGGCTGGTGTTTGCCTTACTGACGGCAACCCACCGGGTGGATGACACCACTCAGGTAGATATAAGTCCCCTTGCTTTCCCTCTATGTCAGTCAGTGTATGTCTATATGATCTATATTTTAGAGATTAAGATAAGACCCCTAGAGGCACCTTCACAGTGGGTATTCTATTTAGATTATGTCTTCATGACCCCATCTAGGCATGACCTAAGTTACTACTGAATTGGATAGTTCTCCCTTCCTAGTAACCACCCCTTTGGTTGAAAGCTCCATATTGCAGATGTACGGACTATCCCTTGGGCAAGTAAATCTAAGATAGGCCAAAGCCTAGTCTCATGGCTTCTTCTTAGTATGGCCCATTGCAAACCAACAGGGTCCATGCTAAACAAACAAACAAAATAAAACAACATCCCTTATGGATTAGGGTAAGACCCCCAACGGCTCCTTTTTCCAAGAAGGCATCCTATCTCATTGGGCAGTGTCAGCAAAACTCTTAGAAATTTTCTTGACTATTTGAGCTGAGATAAGACCCCATAAGCCCTCACTTAGTAGTCTCCCTAGGTCAGGTTTGACTTGCTGTACGATTAGTAGGTTACCCCGGTGGTTGGATCCACTTTGAAAGATGTGAGTCCCCGAGCTTTCTTCCTAGTTAAGCCATCACAAACCAATGGGCAACTCTTAGGTTGGATAGTCTCTACTATACGATTGGTAAACTATTCCTTTAAGTCAATAATTTAAGAAAAGTCTAGGCTTTTATAGCTTCCTTAGTGTGACTCATCATAAACCTACTAGGTCCATTTACATATGTTTAGAGTTAGGATCATGCCCTCGAGGCCCCTTCCCCTAGTGACTATTTCAGGATTGGATCTAGCCATTATGACCCCTCTCCTAGTAGTTGCCCCTTTAGGTTGGGTAGCATCATTTTGTGGATAGGCGGACTACTCCTTTGGGCTAGTAAATCTAAGGCAAGTTTAGGCTTCTGTAGCCCCTCCTTAGTGTGTCCCATAATAAACCAACAAGGTCCATACCTATTCAATAATAAAATATAAATCAATCAACATGAATTACCAAACTCAATCAAAATTTTTTCAACTAAATCAATTAACCAAACTAAATCAATCAAATTAAAATAACTCTAATTCAAATCTCATTCATCTTTAATAAGGCCCTCACTCATGCCCATGGCATGATTCAATTCCCAATAAATCTATCTTTGTGTATTTAACGCAAATAAAAACTTTAAATAATCATTCTTAGCAAATTTGCATTCATGCACAGGCATGACTCGATCTCGACAAGATCTTGTTTCATGTCCTTGACATAAAACCAAATTGTGAGTAAATCAAATCAATTGTAGACAATCCTCCTCCTATGTCCCTGGCATGGAATGAAATGAGCCAAATTACAATAAAACCTGGGTTTCTTTTACCCCTCTATTTAGGTATGAGGAATCCTCATTATTGTTCATAACCTTCTTTAATGCTTTTGATTGTCTTAGTCAAAGCCAATATGTGTGTGCCTTATCAGTTGCACCACAACTATTGAGGGTCCTCTTGTTCACCTCACTTTTGGAGTGAGGATTAATCCTTCCCATTTTAGATCTAAGAACCTTCTGAGACTTGGATTTTCTTAGTGATAGGACACTTCTAGTAATTAAGAAACACTAAACCTAATTCTAAAGACTTATAAGGTGTAACCCTAAGCCTAGAGTTTAACTTAGGACAAATAGGTTTCACATATCCTAAGGCCTGAACCAAAACTCATGCCCATTCACTCATCCAAATTTAAGCTCATGTAGATGGAGTTAAACCAACCCCAACCTATTCAATCATTCTTAATTGAATTTGGTTTTCTAATCCAAGCTTCAATCCAAATTAACTTAGACCTTAACCCAAGTTAGTTGCACTATGATCCTATAAATCAATGCAAATCCATTCGGACAAACTTAATCCAATTTGATTTTCTCAATCTAACTATTCAATGGATCATTTCAAATCACTCCAATACTTGCTATCAAGCCAATTGAATCAAAGGAATGTGATTGACCCAAGTCTGCCCATTTGACATAAAGGGTTCAAGTGAGTCAAAACCTAATTAAATCCAAATCAATTGCAATCAAAGCCACCAATCAATCTCAAATTTATCATTGAACACATCTATTGACCTCACTTTTGGAGTGAGTTCTCAATCTCCTCTTCTTAGACTTAGAATCTTCTAGACACTAAGACTTTCTTAGTCATAAGATAATTCTGAACACTTAACCCAAGCCTAGAAACTTAAGATGAGGATGAGGCTATGCTTTAGGACTTAGGGAGATCCATCTACCCTATAGCCTAAACCCAATCCATGCTCACTTTCTTAAGCCAAAACCAAAACCTCAAATATAAATCAAATCCAAATCCAAATCCAAACTCCAAGTCAAATGATTGAATCCCATGAGCAAATCCAAACTTAAAATCAACCTAAGCCCTATTTTATCTTATGGACTTAGCCTTAGCCAAATTTAAATCAATCCAAACTCAAGTGATTTTCTTAAATATCAATTCTACCCATCAATCAATCTCTCAAACCAACAATCAAATTCAATTTGAAATCCAATTTTCCAAAATCTACAAACAAATTAAGATCCCTCCTAATCCATATGAATCAACCTTCATGAGCTTAGCCAAAATCCCATTCAAATCAAATCAAACAAAATTGATCCTCTCATGGATCAATTATTCCATGAATTATCTTCCCAAATATAAATCAAATCTACATTCAAATGATTAAAAAGTAAATCAATCTAAATCAAATCAAATCAAAATCCTTCATAAGCCATATGAATCAACCTTCATGAGCTTAGCCAAAATCTAATTCAAATCAATTCAAATTCAAATAATTTTCTTATAAATCAATCATATCTTCAATCATCATCACAAATATTAATGAAATATACATTTAAATCATCAAAACTAAATCAAACTAAATCAAAATCCAAACTTAAGCCATATGACCCAACTCCATGGACTTAGCTAAATTTCTTCATTCTGAAACCCAAATTCAATTGATTTTCTCATAAATCAATCATTCCTTCAATCATCTCTCCAAATATAAATGAAATCTACAATCATCAAACCAAACCAAAATCAATCCAAAATTAAACCCAACATGACCCTTTTGACTTGAAATATTCAAATGAACCAAAACCCATTTGAACCCAAACAAATTACAATTGAATTTATATATCAATCCCAAATCCATATATAAACTCAACTAAATCAAACTCAATGCAAAAACAAGCCAACTAAACCTAATTGGTCCACTTGACCCAAAGTGGCCAATTTAACCTATTTAAGCCAAGTTCCAATCCTACCCAAATTGGATTGAACTATGCCCACAAAAACCTCCCATCATGATTGTTGATCATCTTAGGTTGATCAATTATCATAAATTGGGTCTTAACTTAGTCCTTTAACCAATTCAACCCCCTTAACCCATATGGACCTAAACTAGCCAAATTACAATCTAAACCAAATCCCTTGAAACCAATGATTCATACAAACTCAAAATTAATACTTGAACATGGCTTGACCTTCAATTAAGCCAAACCTAACCCAATTGGCCCTCTTGACCCAAGTTGACCCAATTTGACCTACATGGCCAAAATGGGTCAAATCAAAATCCAAATCAAATTGATTGCAACCAATGGCTCAAGTTTATTCCAAATTGATTGTTGAACATGACCAAAGCCTCAATTGAGCCTAATTGACCCACAAGACCCAAATGATCTATTGAACTTAACTTGATCGAAAGGGTCAAACCAACCTAAAACCCAATCAAATCTAAATTAAACTAAACCAAAGCCTACAACATATTCCAAATGATTAACCAAACCTAAACCAAGCTATGACCCAAGCCAATTTGGTCAATTGGGTCAAATTGATCAACTTGATTCCATTTGACCCAAATGAACTAAAATGAACCAAAACCTCATCTAAACCAAAATTAAACCAAACCAATGACACCAATACACTCCAAATGATCATATGAACTTGACCCAACCCTTGGTTTGACCCAATTTGACCAATTGGTTAACTTTACCCAACCTAACCCACAAATTGAGCCAAATGAAACTAAATGAACTCCAAAAGACATGAAAGTTGGCCCAACATACTTTTGACTCATTTCATATCTTTCCAAATCAAATCTAATGCCAAATAATAATTCTACCTTTGGGCTAGGGGTATCACATGAGATAAATCACCCATGTAAGTAGTCATTTTCAATCCTTGGCCACTTGACACTCTCCCATTGGTCCACCTAGGCTCCTAGGACACTGCCCAACCTAACCCAAAAATGGTTGGGTCAACCATGATCCAAGAGGAGGTGAAATCACCTCACCTCCCCCATTAGAGCATTTGAAACACCAAGGACACCCACTACTCTCCTTGGAAGCCACCTCCACACATTCACCCAACCAAATTGAGCCAACTCATCCAATCCCTGCCACCCATGACCCTCTGAGGTGGCCGGATGATCACTCTTCTAAGCTGCTTAGCCCCATCAAGAGAGGGGGGGGGGGGTTACACCCCTCATTTACACTCAAACATACATGAATTCATTCCTCAGATCCGTAGCTACCCAAGATGAGCCGCTAAAGACATCTTTCAAGCTCCCAAGCTCATCCCTCAAACCCTATTCTTAGTTTTATTCAAGCCAAAATAAGACACTCTTCCATTCACTCCCATTTGCTCAACCAAAGCGTAATTAACTTTGCACACACCATCATTGGAGGTAGTCAAGCAAGAACAAATCATTCCCCAAACATCTCAATGACTGGAGGGTGGATTTTAATCAACATTGACCATAAACACTTCGGGTATTGGCCTTCTGAGCAAACCATCTCAAATTGGACGTCGTGCTGATCAGTAGAGCTTCATATCCACAAGACAAAGCTTCCTCAATCGAGCTTTCCATCAGTCTTAAGCTCCAGCGAGGTATGTCATTAAAACTGACCTTGGGTGAAAATTTTGTTAGAGATTCTTGAAGAAAACTTTCATCTGGCTATTGGATCCGCTATTGGATCCCTTTGGAGTCCATCCAGCTCAGTGAGCTCGATTATGTGAGTGGATGGACTTGTCCCCCCTCACTGCAATAATAGATCACGCACGCCATCAAAATGGATGATCATAGATATGATTAATCGATTTATTTCTTTAATGTCATAGGAATTAATCATAGCTGTCCGATCTTAGATCGACGGCACGAGAGCACACGCCCATGCAAGCATCGACTAGATTATTTTTATTTAACCAATCGTGTGCCACATGGAAAGTCGTGCCATGTACATGTGGGGATTAAGGGTTAATTAGGCCTAATTAATGTGTTTTAATAGTTGAAATGTGTAAAAATGATAACAAATCATAGAAAAATCCAAAAATATAAATAAATACTTATTTTAAAGGAATTTTAGAGAAGAATTTATTAAAAATATCCTTAATTAATTTTGAACAATAATTAAGGCTTGATTAAAGTTTAATTAAAAATTTATTTTATTTAATTACTCCCTAATTAATTATTTAATTTATCCCAAACTTTCTGAGATTGTTTAAGGGGATGACCCCTGCCTCTCCTAATTTTCTTGGGATTTATTAGTTAATTAATTAGAGAAGTTAGTTAATTAAGCCCTAATTACTTTCTTAATTTAATTAAGGGGCTAATTAATCACATGAATAATGAAAAATTAATTAATTGGGCTCATTAATCATTGTCTAACAGTAAGGGGACTTATGGATTAAAGTTGAGGTCTCCTATCTAATCTCCTTCCCTAAGTTCACTCCATTAATTAAAATCAAACTAATTAATTAAATTAATTTCAATCAATTAAATTAAAATCATAATTGCATCAGAACTTGATTAATTAAATCTTAGGTAGATCTTTAGGTGTTGAATAACCTAAAGGAGTTTAATGAAATTATGATTAGTTCACATGTGTGGAAAATGGTAAGAATAATTAATTAAGTTTCTTAGCTTAATTAACCATTTATTGTGAGCTAATTGCATTAGGCCCCTTTCCTTTCTTAGGATCATTGCTAATTTTATTTTGAATGCATGTGCATACCTTGTTGGCTCATAATTGTTTGGGTAATTATGTTAAGGTAATATAGGAAAGGGTTAATTAATAGATTTGATGCATATTATCACTTAATTAATTCATAAAATCAACTTAATTATATTTCATTAAATCAAATTAATTAACAAACATGGGAATGGGTTAGGATCAGCAAATCTTTCCTCACATCTTCAAATCAAATCAAAACATGAAATTAAAAATGACATTAAAGAAACTTTAGTTTACTTTAAATAGTTTTATTTGATATGATTGTCCTTAGAAATTAATTTGATTGAATGAAATCATGTGTTTTTGTTCATTTGTTCCTTTCCAATCATGTTAAATGTTGTATGTCAATTGAAATTATACATTCATCTTTTCGAAGTTAATTAAATCAAATGGTTTTCTTTTGTGTAATCTTGCATGTGTTGGATTAATTTATAATATGTGTGACTATTATCACTAATAAATTTAAATTACTTTCCAAAGTTTATAAATTAATTACATTGATTAGAGTGATAATAGTTATGAACATATATAGGTTTGCATGTGCTTATAACTTAGACATGTGAAGCAAAGCTTTCATTTCCTTCATTCATATGTAGTTTTACATATACTTGAACGTTAATAAGTATATAGTCTGGACATCCTGGGAATACGAGGCTTTAGGTAGCCCTAAGGAGGTCATTTGATTACCTCACTTCTCTAGTTAATAGTGACACATACTTATTTGATTTCATTTACATGTGTTCTTACATTAGGATTTTGATAGAACTTTACTCCACATGCATAAATGTTTCAATCAAATAAAAATACAATCTTTGCATGGTTTTCCTTCCTTTATTTATGTATACATTCATATGTATAGGGAAAAAAAGTGTTTAGTCTAGACATCCTAAGAATATGAGGCTATAGGTAGCCCCAAGGAGGTCATTTGATTACCTCACTTCCCTAGTTAACAATGACACGTACTTGCTTATGTCTCTTATACATGTGTGCGTGTGTGTATTTAATTATGGAATTAGAACCCTTTTCTTTTATCAAGGATACATGCATTATATAATCATCTATATGATTAGTATGTGTTACATATAAGTTAGTGCTCTCTTTCCTATAATTCATGCATACAAATTTACATGTGTTTGGAGGCAAATGGGTGTATAGTTTGGACATCCTGGGAATATGAGGCTTTTGTTATCCATAAAGAGGTCATTTGATTATCTCACTTCCCTGGTTAATAATGACACGTACCTATTTAATTTTATCCCTATGTATTTTTGTATAAGAATTTAGATAGAGCTTTAAACTAACATGATTAAATAATTCAATCACATAAAAGAATATAAACTTCAAATTCATATCTACATTCATCATATAAGTATGCTAAAATGTGTTGCATGTATAGATACACTTAAGATTAAATCATATGCATGTTACATGTGATGGAATGGAATGATTTAACATGTGTCATGTGATAGTAATTCAATTAGATTAATCTTAAGATGCCTTTCACATTGGATAGAATTTTTTAAAGAGAACCTAAACTTAGGATTATTTTAAAATGTGTAATAAGCCATTGACTAAAGAGAACTAAATAAAATTAACTTGCTTTAGAAAGTGACTTAAGGTAGGGATGAAAGAGGCCAATCTTTTTATCTTCTCTTTATAACACTTAGCTACTAAGTGTTATCAAATGAAACAAAAGAAAACACAAATTAAAATTATCAAATCAATTAAACAACTTCAATTGAAATCAACCTTTCATGTTAAATTGAATCTTTCTACACTTAGAAGATACAACACTAATGCTTAGTTAAGACGTACTACACAAGCCTTAATGCATGCACATTAGAATCACCACTTCTAGTCCTAAGTTAGGACAGTGTATGTATGGTGTATATTTTGTTTTGTGATGTAATATTTTAGACTGGATGTTAGGGTGTATGTTTTGTAGACTGGATGGTAGACCAATATTAGTCTAATCATATTTTCTATAGGGGATTATGCTTAAGGGATGCTTAAAAATAAATATAAATGCTCTCTTTGCAAGTTTTTAAAACACCTAATATATGGGATTGGTTACCCATGTATAGGGTGCTAAATCCAAATTAAATATATAACTGTTTGAGAATGTATGTATGTTTAGGTAACCTCTATTTTGCATTTGTAATTAAATTTACTTTTCTATTTTCAATGTAATTTATGCATTAGAAATTAGGATTAGTGTTATGGGGAGATTAGGATGAGCATTGGCTTGAAGGCTTTGTCTTGGGAGGCCTGCGATGCCTTTGAAGTAAGCACATCCAAATCAAGAGAAGGAAGAAAGAAGATATGAAAAAATAAGGAAAGAAGACCCCATAGCATTTGATAAAATTATAATTATTCTTTCATATTTTGGTTGTATAAGGGTAGAGCATGGATACACATCTTTACTTTTTCAGGTTGTACAGTAGTACCTGACCGCATCGGCCTCTTATATTATGTCCACCTGTCTCTTAGATTTAGGTCATGCTTTACCTCATACTAAAGCTCCCTAGATTTAGGATCTGAGGTAGCTATTCCCTTCGAGGTACAAGCATAAATTCTCACCTCTTAGGAATTTCCCTAACCCGCATTGATGGATTAAAATCCCTAAAAATCTAATAAATTTCAACTCGAACATATAATTCTCTTCAATTTTAAATATATAAAGCCAAATCATAGAATAGATTGGAATGCTCACTAGGCTTCCTAGTGTCATGAGCATTCCCTACTCATTTTCTTTGGATTCAAAAAATAAGTCTTCTACTTGAACCTTCTTAATTAATTTTTTAAACATAACTAATCCTTTGATAGTCTAACCTTGAAATCTTTGGAGACCCTAATTATCTACTTTAATCGAGTATTTTGCGAATTCACCTAAATTCAAGCAATACGTAACTGAACGAAGTACATCAGTAAGGAAGTTTAGAGCTCAATTTAATATAAACCCTGCTTTATTCATCCATGTGAAGCAGGAGAAAAATCTCTGGTATATTCGAAGACCCATCATGCCTTAGAAGTCCTTATTAGATGATTAGGTCCATTTAAGGGTGATGTCTCTATCTTTCAAGATAGTATATCATACCTCAATGTCGTACCCAATCACTTCAATAAGTACCACCTATGATCTGTGTGGTGTCCCCCTTACATCCAAAAATAAACACCATAACATCCCAACCATCCACAACCGCAATTGGTCCAAGTTGGTTTGACTAAGTCACTTACCCAAAGTGAACTAAAAGAGGTAATTGAGCTAAATTCCAATCAAACTATCATTAGATCAAATCAAACCATCAATTCCCTTTATTAATGATTGCAAATCATTATTGAACACTCCACTACAATCAATTCAACCTAACAAAGTTAATTTGACCATTTGACCCAAATTGACCTAATTTGACCTAAAAGTTTGAATTTAACCAAGTCAAATCTTAGACCAATTTGGTTAAAACTAATGCTTCCAATCAATCACCAATGGAATATTAAGCAAGATCCAACCCTTGATTGAACCCAAATTGGTCAACCTAACCTAATTAGCCTACTTAGCCCAATTTGACCCATATGGGTCAAATTGAGCCTAACCTAACCAAACTTAGCATGTCTCATCCTTGGGACACCATGGACCTATCCAAGTGAGCCTAACTCATGGTAAATCTGATTTGGGTTAAACCCATTGAACCATGCCACCTAAATGAGACAAAATCTCCATTTGGGTGGGTTCTCCACCCTCTTACCCTATGACAGCCACCTTTGGCTCTTCTTGGATAGAGGACCACTGACTTAACCTAACCAAAAGTTGTTGGGCTCAGCCTTTAGCCAAGAGAGGGTGAGTTCACCCATGGGTAACCATTGGTCCACTGAACGGAGTGTGTACACCTCATGTTAGTGCACTACACTCACTAAACTACTCATCCTCAACCACCTCAGCAATCCCCTACCATCTCCAGCCACCTACCCTGGCCGGATAGCTGCCAAAGGCTGAATTAATCTCAGCCCTTAGTTTAGCTCAGGAGGAGAGTATACTCCTCCCCATCCACTCAAATTCAACATAGAGTTTCCATAGAGCATTATGCATTGCCCATACCTTCTCCCGAGCTCCTCGTGCACTCCATCGCTAGTGGCAGCTCCCAATCAGACCCGAGAGCTTTGTCCATCAAAACATCTCAAATATCTATTAAACTTAAATTAACTCTTCCCACATCTTCACCTCACTCTAACAAGCCAAAATGAATCATTTCCGAGCAATTCGACCACTAGAAGGCCTCTTTAGACCAACTCTGGCAAGGTTTGTAGCAGCATTTGATCCATAAACCGATCATCATGGAGACAGCTTGAGATCTTCTAAGCAAGGATTTGTCTCTTCAAGACAAAGCTACTTCTATCGGCAGACTGCTAGTTTGTAGTTTTGATAAGGTAAAAATTTGGCAACTGTAATCTCGGCCTCAAGGTGTTGGTCTTTTTTGAAGTGAATGATATTTTCGTGATCTCCACCATAAGATCTCCCTAGATTCATTCCCTGATCATTTAAGAGTTTATTTCACCATTGAATGAGCTCTAAAGAGTTCAGATCAAGCGGTAGAAAGCAGACGGTGTCTATCTTCCGGCGCTCACGGATGATGGATCACATGCCATCCTTTCTGTGTGATTAAAATGGACAGCGGTGATTAATCACATTAGAAATTCTAATTTAATCCATTTGAAATCATAGGATTAATCTTGACCATCCGATTCAAGATCGGATGGCCAAGAGAAAATTGTGTCGGATGATTTAAGTGGAGAATTATGCGTGCCACGTGCAAAGCGTCACCGCATCAACATACGCAAGGCACCAATGGTTTAAATGGTTAATTAAGGTTTAAAAATGTAATTAAATGGTCCAAATTTCAAAAAATTATAACTAATTATATGAAAATCCAAAAATACAAATAAACTCATTTTGGAAAGGTTAGATAGAGGAGAATTTAAGAATAATAAAATCCCTAATTAATACTTAATGAATAGTGCTTAATTAAGGTTTGAAACTCAAGTTAATTATCTTAATTAAGGCCAAATTATTGGCTTATTAATTAAAAATTGAGTGCGATGATTCTATGAGATGTCCTTTGCATCCCATAAATTTCTTCGAATTATTTGTCATGTAATTTAAGGAATTTAGAATTTCAACCCTAACATGATTAATAATTAAGGAATAATTAGGAGAATTAATGATAAAATAAAAATCAAAATTAGTAATTGGTTAATACAAGTCAAATGTAATCTATTAATTTCCCCTTTATGTGTTTAATAATATAAAGTCATTAAAGAAATTATGGTTATCCCATTAGTGTGGGTAAATTATAAGAGTGTTTAGCTTAGATTCTTTCCTTCTTTAATCAAAATAACTCTTAAGCATGAGCCTAGTTGCATTAGATTCCTTTAATTACATTGTAATATTTATTTTCTAAAAAGAATATCACTGAAGGCTCATGATGAAATGGTTAATTAAATTAAAAAAGTTTAAGGAAGGGTAATTAAGTTAATATGCTTAATGGCTTGAACCTAATCAACTCATAAAATCCATTTAATTACTTTCTTTAAATATATTAATCACCAATATGGGATTGGGTAAATATTGAATATAATTTCTCCTCTTTAAATTTTAACAACTTAAACATCAAAATCAAATCTTATAAGAACTTTGGTTAGTGTTAAGGAGTGTTTGTTTAACTTGATTGTCCTTAGGACTTAATGTAATTGAGTATATTATATGAAAACATTTAATTACTTTTTTTAATTATTACAAGTATCCATGCCATTTGTTTCATATGTTCATGTTTCAAAAAAAATAAAAAAATAAAAGAGAAATAAAAGATTATGATTGCATTTAAGTTGCATGTGTTGGATAAATGTTATTATATAGTGTGACTATTATCACTAATAAATTTCAGATTATTTTTGAAACTATAAGCTAAAAATGAATAAAAATATGTAAAGTTTAAGTTAATGTTGGCTATAAATGCTTAATAAAATTTCCATTTATTTATAATTTGAAGATATTAAAGGATTGTTTAACTTTTATGTTTCATGTACATGTTTACATGTATTTGAATTGGCAAGTATAGAGTCTGAACATCCTAAAAATATGAGGCTTTAAGTAGCCCCAAAGAGGTCTTAGATAATCTCACTTTCCTAATTTAACAATGACACATACTTATTTAATTTCATTTATGTGTATACATGTGCTAATTTTTGGGATCAAACTTTGCTTTTCATGTCATTAAAGTTTATATGAATAGAGAATTTATTTTTACATAACCCTTGCATGATTTCATTCCTATGTCTATGGATATCCTAACATGTATTTTAATTGGTAAAATATATAGTCTGGACATCCCAGGAACACGAGGCTTTAAGTAGCCCCAATGAGGTCTTAGATAATCTTTCTTCCCTAGTTTAACAAGGGCACATACTTGCTTAAATTTTGAATACATGTTTATATATGCTTAGCTATAAAATGAAATATTTCTTTTCTACTAAATTGATGCATTAATGATCATCAAGTGTGCAAAATATGAGTATATATTGCATGTACAAATATGTACATTAAATCAAATATTAGAAACAAAGAAGAAAATGAAAAAAAAAATTAAAGAGTGTGTATGCTATTGATAATGGAAAAAAGTAGTGAAATGTTACTCATGTGATAGTGACAAAACTTTATTAATTCTAAGATTCCTTTCATATTTGAATGAGATTCCTTAAAATTTATCTAAACTTAGGCTTAATAAAACGTTCATAAATGATTCTCTAAGGAAACTAAAGCCATGAAAATATACCTTCAGAAAATAACCTAGGATGGGGGATAAAGAGGTCAAACCTCTTTCATCTCTTTATAATAATTAGATGTCAAGTAGGTATTAAATAAAATAAAATAAAATATAAATTAAAATCAATCAATTTATTAAAAGATTTGAAGTGAAACCACCCCTAACGATTAATTTAAATAATTCTAATAATTTAGACAATCATACTTTTAAAGCCTAATTAAAACACACCACACTAAACCTTAGTACACATTAGGATGCTAGGTCACTGATTCTAGTGTTAGGATAGGCTGGTGTATGTCATGGTGATGTGTTTTATTTTATGACATAATATTTTAGACTAGATGTTAAGATTATTTGTGTGAAGATAGGATGTTATGTTGTTAGTAGCTTAATGATATTTTATACAGGGGATTGTACTAAAGTGGCTACTGTAATAACAAATAAATATAAATGTTCTTACTTGCAAGTGTTACTTATGCCTCTAAGCATAATCCAATTAGGATAGGTGGGCTTGGCTACCCAAGTGGAGGGTACTAAGTCTAAATATGTGAAATGTAATTACTTAGCTTGTTTGTTTGATTAACTAACATTTGATTTTGCATGTGTAGTTAGATTTTATTTTATTTTATAAATATGTAATTTTTATAATAGGATTATGATTAGTGCCATAGGGTTTAGGATGAGCAGTGGCTAGAAGGCAAAGAGCTAGGAAACCTGGGGCAAATAGTTCTAAAGAAGTGAAGAAGGAACAAAGATTGAAGACCCCCATAACATTCATTTCATTTGAAAAATTCAATTGTAATCTGGGTTGTATAAGGGTAGATCTCGACTACCCCCCAACTCTTTCTTTTTCTGAGGTGTACTAGTTCCCAATCATACCAACCTTTTATTCTTTTATAAAATTCAAATGTATGATTATTGTGTTTAATTTGTACAATAGAAATGGTATGCTTTTTAGATTTCTTAAAGTGTGATGATTTGATATATGACATGGATGTGGTAGGCTCTTTAGGATAAAATTAAATTATCTATCCTCACTAAATAACTCATAATTAAATTTTAATACAACTCATATTCTCATTTTAAAGCCTAGGTTCTTAGCTACGATAATAAAAGATTTAACATCCCCTAAGCTGAATGATGTATTTTATCACACCATGCATATCATATTATGCCACTCTTGAATAGGGAGGATCTCCACTCATGCACAATAGGGGATATGCTTGACCTTTGAGTAATCTCTTGTAGTGGAGAACACATCTTCTAATTGATTTATCCCTTGACTTAATTTCATCATGCATATAGGAATAATTGTCCCAAGCTTTGGTATAAAATAAATGTGTCAAAATTATCCAAAAACTTGTAATTTTTTAACATTAGTCTAAGTCATGTTTTCATAGCAAATATTATCTAATCTCTTAGGGAGTGAGTATAGGATTCTAGCTACCTTCTTAATTAAATAACAATCTAGCTATCTTGCATTTACATAAGATTGTCCTACATAGTTTTAAAACGTAGGAGGTGTTAGCTAGTGATCACTCCTGATAGTTGTAAGTCTAGAAGAGTCGGGATGCATCGATTCTCTCCTGTGGAGGTAAACCATTATATCCCATTTTTCCTGATCAAATTTAAGTCGTGCTTCTATCTTGTGCTAAAGGATTTTATATTTAAGTTCAGAGGCTACTTATTTCCTTTGAGCTATGATTATAAGTCCTCACTTTGTAGGCATTTCCATAATTTTATATTGTTGGACTATAAGCCCTAGTATTCTAATAAGATCCCAACTTAAATAATAGTAAATTTTCTCTTTAAAAAATATAAAATCTCACTATAGGATAGATTGAAGCACTCACTAGGCTTTCTAACATCATGAGTGCTTCCTACTTATTCTTCTTTGAAATTAGTGAAGTCTTCCTATTCCAATAATCCCATTTGATTTCTAGTAATAACCAATTCTTTGATAGTCTAACTTTAAAATCTTTAGAGATATTTATTGACTAATTTAATTGAGAGTGATCTTAGAAAATTTTTATTTCATAAGATGTAATTAACTATGGAAGCTTACTTCTAAAGGGAACTAAATAACCTAGAATAAAATAAACCCTACTTTACTTATCCATGTGAAGTAGGGGAAAGATCTATGGTATGTACGTAGACCCATCTGCCTTAGGAGTCCTTATTAGGCGATTAGGTCCATTGTAGGGTGATGTTCTTATCTTCTGAGATAGTACATCATACCTTAATGTCATACTCGATCACTTCAACAAGTACCCCTTAAGATCTATATGGTGTCTTTACAATTCCAAATTAAAACACCACACAAGATATATTGTAAAAATTATTATAGTATCAACAAGTCTGGCACTGGGTCTTCGACTACTTTACTTCTAGCACCCCAAAATAGATTTAGTGAATCCATAATGGTGTTGAGGCACATAAAATAATCTAAAATAGCATTGTGGCATCCAAAATGGCAATATAACTTTTATTTCTTTGTGAAAACGTAGTTTCAAATAAAAATTATGACCCCGTTGCACCTAAATTTATGCTTGCTACTCCAAATATGTTTCTCCATGTCCAATCAAATATTAGGCTTTGCTCTTTGCTCTTTTGCACTATAAATATGCTCTAAAAATATTAATTTGAGCTCAATCATATCAATGGAACTAGATGATTGAAAAACTAAATATCAATGTAAATGCAGTCTTGAAAATGCTAAAAAAATTTAAAATATGAAATGATCCATATAAATATAATGTGCGCTATTCATTTTTCTCACATCAATAATTATGTTAGTCTAGTATTGGATTTGCATTTCGGGTATTTTCATTTGAGCTATCCAAAAATTGATGTAGGACATGGCATGCCATTTCAATGGTGATTTGTGAAAATGGATGTTGCTAGCTATGATAGGAGGATTTGGTAACTACCTTGTACTTGTAATGGTTGGTGGAGTTCTGAGTTGAGGGTGAGTGCCCTTGGCTAGTTCTCTTAGGTTCCCTTAGCTCAGACTGGTGTCACCACCTCTCCCAGGGTATCGACTTTGCTAAACCATTTTGGTCCTCAAGGTTAGGCTCTATTTGGCACTGGCTTATCATAAACAAACAACAAAATTTGGAAAAAATCTTTTTCCTTGAAAGATGTTCATGATTCTAATGAGGAATGTTCATATGCTAATAGAATTCTTTTTTTGGGTGAGGCATACATCACATCAAAGAAATTCAAAATTCTCAAAATGATGAAATGTTCAATCTAAAAACTAAAACTCATAAGAATAAGAACTCATTGTAAGTGGTCACTCTACTAACAAAGTAGATTTAGAAATTAGGTCAAGTAGATGATTGAGCCATCAATGGGCCATCATCTCTAGAGTCAACCCCTAACAACCCATCTAATTGTCCTTTCTGAGGAGAGGGAGGTAGTGAATCACTTGGGCTATAGATTTGTCACTTGGTTCCCTCACGAATAAACCATGAAACACCCCACATCGACAACTTTAGACTAGCTAGAGCTTTATCCACTCAATCTAACTAAAATTCAAATAATCCAACTCATTTAAATCTTAATTAAACTTGATTAAAACCTAATTACAAATCCATTGAACTAAATTAAGTCAAGTTGTCCTTAACCCAAGTTGACCCATTTAAATCTCATAGGGCCAAAATCCAATTCAACTTGATTTAAGCCGAATGAAATTAATCCAAATCTCATGATCATTTGATAGGTTTCTTAGAATTGTAGCCATAGACTATCTAAAATAGTGTTTATTTGTGGCCCTAGTGATAATATTATTATATGCAAACTCAACTATAAGATGATGAAAGTGATAGTTTTTAAACTTTAATCCATCAAATTGTTTAGAAGGTTTTCTAAAGTTTTATTCACTACTTTAGTTTGGCCATCAATTTTAGGTTGAAAGGCTAAAGAGAACTTTTAAGTGTTGTCCATATAAGCTTACATATTATTTTTTAGAAAATAAGATCTGAAACTATAGATATATTAAGAAAATGATGAGAGGAAGTATATAATCAAACAATATCTTTAAGAAATTTTATTGAAAATAACTAGTCTATCAGTTACTAGTCATCATACCATCTCCTATCAGCCTTAAGCATTGATTCTACACATGAGTGTAATGGTATAAGCCTGACTGACTGTTGCCAATAGAACTTCACTTGCATGCAAGGCAGCAAAATGGCCAAGTAGACGTGCTAAGCAAAGGAGATGCATTTAAGTATTCCATCACGAACTGGCTTTTGAATCGCTTATTCTATTGATAAGTACAATTATGTGTAAAAGATAACTTAATGAACTTCATCACATAGTTAAAAATTATTGAAATTTAATCTTGATTAATAAGCAAATTCTAATTTTCGAAAGTCTATGATAGTAAAAAATATTATTAACATAACTATTGAGAATACTTCTTTTAGGAATTATGTAGACAACGTCTTATTGTAGAAAGATTACATAGTGAGGGACAATACAATATATCTTTTCTAAAGTTAAGCATTTTCATCAAACATTGTAAAAATTTTAAATAGAGTTATTATGCTCGTTATTCTTATAAAATGCTTTTCAAAATCTATTACAAAATTTTTTAGATTATTTATTTGATTGTGGCATTGAGAGTGATATAATTTGTGATCCTTTAGCCATCATAAAAGAGTGACTAGGTTTTTTTAGGGCTTTATCCATAAAGGACATTAATTCATCTTTTGGAGATAGTGAGAGGATATTGACCAAATGAAACATAATGGATTTGATCATCAAGTACTAAAGTTGGGTAATTTTTACTTTATTTTGATGCATTATTCCTAGCTATAGATCATACGATTATAAGCTCGTTAATATAATCTCTACTAAGAAATTTGGCTAATAATAAACTCCATGGCTTTGAAATTAGTCTACCCTTTATAATATTTTAGAAAAATAAAGACCCCAACTCTCTTTATTTACTTTTAAATTTAAACTTTAGATGGGCCCTTCTAAGGTACTTTTGATTAAAGAGATGTTGCTCTATTATTATGCTTCATGGGGTCTATTTAATTCTAAACCCTACAATAGATTTTTCATCAATGGAGGAAAAAACTAAACCTATTCATAGAAGATAGATGCTTAGATGCACTCAAGTGACGTACTAACTTTAAGTCAATGGAAAAATAAGGAAGGATACAATAATAGAATTCATCCTATAATTTCTCTATATAATGGATAGAGTTCTCTGAAGATGTGTCATTAACACCTTTAATGAGAATGTTCCATCTATCAAAAGTTAGGTAGGTAGAATTTGAAACTTAAAAATGAATGTTTTTCTTAAATGGTAGATCATTATTGAGAAATTTCTAATGAGAGTTGTATCCAACATAAAATGCCATTTAGAGCTTTCAAATCGATATGCCTTTCTACCACTTGCCCTGTTTGAGTTTGTATATTATAGAGGCCTCCTATGGAACTATCTTATACATTACTAAAGGCTCTTTACTAGTTCCAATTTAATATAACTCAAGAGTGTTTTAGATAAGAAAAAATTTAATTTATCACTTATCATCTCAAGGTTCAAATATTATGAAGCTCTTAAAGGAACTATTTAATAAGGACATTATACAACATTAGAAGTGGTTTATGGCTTTCAAAATTATTTGCCATCAAGATTTTCTTAGATTATAGAGTGATAAAAAGATTCTAAATATAGATTAGATTTTATTGAAAGTTTTTTTTGTAAAATTCTTTCCAAATAAAGTCATGGATTGTTGATAATTTGTTTAAGATATTTTTCTATGAACAGGCACTCAAAAAATAATTTTGACATCCCATAAAGACTTTAATCTAAATGAAATCTCAAGAATACATAAACATTATAAAGAATAATCACCTTAATATTTATTACATTATTTCGGATGAAGTTCATCCTTCTAAAATCATCAATGAATGTTAAAGAAAAGGAGTAACCTGATTGTGGTCATAATTAAAATATTTATGCAAAAATAATTTTTAGATGATAGGTAGAATTACAATTAACTATTAATTTATGTTATAAGTGATGCTAGCTATTACATGCTAAAACTTTCAGGATAATTAAGGTATAGTTTTCTATCTTAAGATTGCATAAAAATTTCTTATACATAGATAGGTTGTGAGCAATATAATTGACATAAAATAGTTTAAATCTAGGAAACCTAACATTAAGACTAAATAAAGGTAAAAGTCAATTAAAATAATTTTATTATTAAAAGCCAAGGGTTAAAAATGTATGCCTTTTATAACTTAAAAATGTGTTTATTTATTGTAATTAGCATAAGCCATGTAATATATTTTATTGGTAATAATATCCTTAAGTTATTAAAATTATTATTATGTGATGGTGGGAAATTAACTTAAAATGAATCTCTTGATAAAAAGGAATTTATTTAACCTCTAAGATGATTGTTGCTTGATTGAAATCAATAGCTAATCATTTGTAGAAATTATGTGAGGGTTGATAAAGAGTTTTAAAAGACTTTAGTAAGCATTCAGTTTGATAACTTTAGAAGATGGTATAAATATTAATCATTTGAAGGTGTAGATTGAAGGTTTTGTCAGTGATTTAATGTGATTCTATTAATATCATGTCCATGATAAATTCAATGGAATAAGATCAAGCATTAGAATGAGACCATCTTGCCAACTAGAATGTTTCCTGAATAAAATGTCTTAAGAGGTTCTCTGAAGAGTTTCTTTTAAAAATTCATTAAAGGATTGTTAGGATGTCCCTTTTGGATTCCTTTTTACAAAATCTTCTTATTATTTCCACTTAAAAGTCCTTGGAATATCTTATTAGATATTCTTAGGGTACCTTTGTAATCCCTAAAATCCTTACAACTAACATGTTTTTCTTGCTCAAAGTACTTTTTAAAGACCTAATCTTTACTATGATCTTTATTGTATAGGTTTTAATCAACAATTATTGTGATATTCCATAATAGTATGTGAATTTTTCAACTATAAAGCACAATCAATATAACATACAACCACTCATGTTTAATAGTGAACTTATCACTAGCCATTCAATATTGTAGTCTTGAATTACTATTTTTCTTATTAAAAAAAATATTATAGACCTTCCACTTTTTTGTTTATAAAAGTGAGCTTTTGCTACCATTACATTGACTTTCCTTATCACGCCCACTTTAATACTGATCATGGGTATTTTTATCATTTCAAAATTATGAATCAAAGCACTCATTCTTATATAAAAGTATTATGATCTTGACTAAGTTTATCTTATCTACTCAATTATCTTTCAAGTGGTCACCATTTTTAAGTGCCTTTTTAGGATTCTCCTCCATTCACCATTAGTAATCACTTTATCCTCTAAATTTGGTGATTTTCTTAAAATTAACCTTCTTAAAATAGTGATTTAAATTCTCCATTTCATCTTAGATAAGAAGATCTAAGGTGTTAATTCTATTTCTTTTTCCCCTTTAATAAGCACAAAATTTATGAAATTTTATTTAATTTTAAATGTAATTTTATGTTTAAATAATTTTAACTTATGATTTTTTTTCATTATTTTTAGTATTTTTAGCAATAACTTCTTATATAAGATAAAAAAGAAAGAAAATCAAAAGTTTTAAGTGTTAGCCCTTATGCGCTATGCAATGCAACACCATAATGCTAATACTAAAGGAATTGATTGTTAAGATAGAGAATCTAGTGTGGCACTAGATCGCTAGTGTTAAGGAACTACAATTGCCAAAAAATTGGAGTTCAAGATAGTAAATCCAGTGCTATGATGCTACTAAAGTAGTACCACAGTGATAAAAGAAGCTAGAAAAAGCCTGAAAGTATATAAAGTTGGTAAGTAGAGCACCTTAGCGCTGAAGAACTAGAGTCACGGTGCTAGATCCCTTCATTTTTAAGTAGAAAGATAGAAAGTCCACCACCACAGTGCTATAATTGGGTGCCATGGTGCTACATCCCATTTAGGGTGTTACAAAGGAATTTTTGGAACTACTATTCTAAGGGTAATTATGTCTTAACTATGAAAGAGATGTGATAGGTATAAAAATGTTGTTATTTGCAAGTAGGAAGGATTTTTGTTGCGTGTATTTTCTATGTCTTGTGTTTAAGTGTGTGAGTGTATGAACTTGGAAAAAGAGCAATTCGAAAAGAGAAAAATGCGTGCAGAAAGGGAAAGCATAAATGTAAATACTTAGAAGACTGAATTCTCAATTCTATTTTTTTCTTACTCTTGATTTTTTTAATGTCCTACAATTATGAAATATTAATGTTATTACTTTCTTAAATGAATAGCTAAGTATTTTGTACTATGAACTTATGGAACCTTGTATTATTTTTATGTTTAATGTATTGTGAAGTTTAAAATAAAGTATTATGTTGTGATTCATATGTTGTTTTGTTTACTTCCTATATTTAATTTAGTAATAATTTAGTTGTTGACCTCACTTTTGGAGTGAGGATTGATCACCCATTCTAGATCTAGGATTCTTCTAGACACTTAGGTTTTCTTAGTGCTAGGACACTCCTAATGATTAAGGGAACACTAAACCTAGGCCTAGAGACTTGTAGGGCATAACCCTATGTTTAGAGCTTACCTTAGGACAAGTTGGCCTCAGTCACCCTAGGGCCTAAACTGACACTCATACCCATCAATTTATTTAAACCCAAACTCATTTGAATTCAATCGATCTTGATTGAATTTGGTTTCCAATCCAAGCTCCAAGCCAAATTAACTTGAATCTTAACCCAAGTTAATCCACTTCAATTCTATAACTCCATTCAAATCAATTTAAGTAAACCAAACTCAATTTAATTTTTTTCAATCATTCTAACTATCCAATGAATCATTTCAAACTATTCCAACACTTGTAATCAAGCCATTTAAATCAATTAAACTTAATTAGCCCAAGTTAACCCATTTGACATAATAGGTTCAAATGAGCCAAAACCCAATAGAACCCAAAACAATTGTAGTCAAAGCTACCAATCATCTTCAAATTCATCATTGAATATATTCCAACTATCCATAGCTTCAATTGGTCCAAATTGACTTGACCAAACCACTTAACCCAATATGACCTAAAAGGCCAATTTGACCAAACTTCAATAAAACTCTCATTGGATCAAACCAAGCTATCCAATCTTTTCATTGATGATTGTAGGTCACTATTGAACACTCCACTATAATCAATTGGACCTAACCAAGCCAATTTGACTCCTTAACCCAAGTTGATCCAAAGTGACCTAAAAGGCCAAGTTGGGCCAAATCATGTTCAAAGACAAAATAATTGCAACCAATGACTCTCATCAACCATAAATTGAATATTAAATATGACTCAACCACCAATTTAAACCAATTGAACATAACTAAGGAAATTTGGCCTCTTGATCCTAGTTGACCCAATTTGACCTAAAGGGCCAAATTGGGCCAAATCAAATTCTATAGCAAATTTATTGAAACCAATGCTTCTAATCAATCACTAATTAGATGTTGGACATGATCCAACCTTTAATTGGACCAAATTTGGTCAACCCAACCCAATTGACCTACTTAGCCTAATTTGACCTAAAAGGTCAAATTGAACCAAATCACTTCCTAATCCAAATCATTCAAATCAACTTTTTAATCAATCACTAATGATCAATTGAACATGGAACTAACCCATGCTCAAGTCAATTTGGCCAATTTGGTCAAATTGGTCAACATGACTCATTTGACCCAAATTGAACCATATGAACCAAATCCAAATATAATCTAAATTAAACCAAAGCAATTGCACTATCTCATTCCAAATGACCAATTAAACTTAACCAAACTCCCACTTTGATTGAATTTGATCAAAATAGTCAACTTAGCCCAATTGAACTCATTTGACCTACATGAATCAAATTGAGGTAAACCAAAACAAACCAAGTCTAAACCTAACCATACTTGGAATGACCCATTCTTGGGTCACCATGGGCCTGCCCAAATGAATCCAACCCATGGTTAACCCAGGTTGGGTCAAGCCCATTGAACCAATCCCTCCAAATGGGACAAATCCCCATTTGGAAGGGTTCTCCATCTCCCCACTCCTTAGCAACCATAATTAGCCCTTTTGGGTTTAGCCTTTGGTCAAGAGAGGATGAATTCACCTAAGGGCAATCATTAGTCCACCTAAGATGGACTGTGCACTCCATGGTAGCCCACTACACTCCCTCAATCTCTCACACACATCCACCTCAGCAGTCCCCTGCCACTTCTAGCCACCTACTCTAGTTTAATAATTGCAAAAGGCTGAGCCAATCTTAACCCTTTGCTCAGTTAGGAAGAAGAGTATACTCCTCCCCATTCATTCAAACTTAACATAAACCTTCTAAGAGTATTTTGAATAGTCCCTAAGAATTCCTGAAGCTCATCATGCACCCCATCAATGACGAGACCAAGCTCCACTCAAACACGAGAGCCTTGTCCATCCAATTTCATCAAAACTTCATGAAATTCAAATTAACTCTTCTCACACATTCCCCAAGCCTTCATGAATAAAAATAAATCGATTCCCTATCGATTTGACCACCGAAAGGCATCCCTATACCAACTCCGGCAACTTCCATGGTGGCGCTGGCCTCTGATCATGGAGCCGATGTTCAACAGCTCGCCTCTTCAAGATGAAGCTACCTCTGTCCATGGACTGCCCGTCTTTAACTTGCTCGAGGTAAAAATCTAGCAACCATAGATTTTGCAATTAGGTGTTGTTCTTTTTAGAAATAAATTATGGTTTTACAAGATTTCCACCATAGGATCTCCTTAAATCTCTTCCCTGATCATTTTGGATTCTATTCCACCATTATACCAGCCCAGGTGAGCTCGGATTGAGTAGCGAAAGGCAAGCTGTGTCCGCCTTCTGTCACTCATGGGATGACGGATCACCGATCATTTGTTTCGTGTGATTAGAATGGACAACCATGGTTAATCGCATTAGAAATCTCAATTTAATCCCTTTGTAATCACGGGATTAATCTCGACCATCCAATCTGAGATCAGATGACCAAGACAAAATCATGTTCAACGCCACAAGCCTAGCTATCAAATATTTTAAATAACCAATATCGTACATGCATTATTGTTAGTGTGTCATGTATACAGTTTAAAATGTTTTAATTAGGTTTAAAAATTTTATTAAATAGCTAGAACTTTAAAAAATCATAACTAATTGTACAAAAATCTAAAAATTGCAAATGAACCCATTTTGAAAAGCTTAGATAAAAGAGAATTTAATAAAAATAAAATAATCATTAATACTCAATGAAAAATGCTTAATTAAGGTTTGAAGTTTAGGATAATTACATTAATTAAGGCCAAATTATTTGTCTAATTAATTATAAATTTAACATGTTGATTCTATGGGATGTCCTCTATCTCCCATATTTTTCTTGAAATTATTTGGCATGTGGTTTAATAATTTCCAAAATTTAAATCATAATTACCCTCTTTAAATGATTTAATAATTATTAAAATTAATGAATAATAAAATTAAGTAATTAATGTTAATTAATTAATGCAAATAGTGGGGATAACATGAGAATTAATTAGGAACACCTCTCCTAATTGTTTCCAAATGTATTCTTTTAAAGGTTTTAATTAACATGTTTAATAATTAATGGTCAATTAAAACATTTAATGATGAAATTTAAATGAAATTAATTCAACTTACTCAAGTGCAACCCATTAATCTCTTTATGAGTTTAATAACATAAAGTCATTAAAGAAATTATGAATTTACTATTTGTGTGGGAAAGTCATAAGAGTACTTATCTTAAATTTTTTCCTTCTTTAATTTAATTAATTCATAAACATGAGCATAATTGCATTAGATCTCTTTAGGTGCATTGCCAATTTTATTTCTTTCTAAAGCATATCATTGAAGGCTCATGTTTAGGTGATTAATTAAATTAAAGAAGCTTGGGAAGGGTGATCAAATTGATATAATTAATATATTAAACTAATTAATCTATAAAATATATTTAATTTTCTTTCTTTAACATATTAAAGAACCAACATGGGGTAATTATGCTTTAAATTTTATATATTGAATTCTAAGTATTGCTTTCTCATCTTTAGGTTTCAATGACTTGAATATTAAAATTAAACTTTGAAGAAACTTTGATTAGACTTAAGAGAAGTTTATCTAACTTGGTTATGCTTAGGTTCTAATGAAATCAAGTATGTAGTGTGGTCCTTAGGTTTTAATTATCATAAATGTGCGTTCCATGTACTTCATGTATTCATGTTTTAAAGTTAAAAGAATATAATTGCATTTAAATTCCATGACTTGGACAAATCTTATCATATGGTGTGGCTATTATCATTAGTAAACCTCAACCTATTTTAAAACTATATGTTAATTATAAATTTTAAATCAATACTTATTATAAATAACTAATTATGTGAAAATTAAATGTTCATTTACTTTTAATCAAAAGATGACAATTGATGGTTTTATTCCTATGTTGATACTTGTGTATTCATGTATTTGAATATGTAAGTATATAGTTTAAAAATCTCAAGAATACGAGGCTTTAAGTAACTCCAAAGAGGTCTTAGATAATCTCACTTCCCTGGTTTAACAATGACATGTACTTGCTTAATTTTATTAACATGTATGCATATATTAGAATATAAAGTGAAACCCTCTTTTTTCCATTAAGCTTTACATAAGTAAAAGATATTCATACACAACATTATCATGATTTTATTTTTATTTTTATGTATATGCTTGTGGTGAATTTTGTTTTTCAACTATGAATAAATGAAAATAAAAATATGCTTTGTTGGACACCACATAAATCCTCAGATGTTCTCATTAGGGTGATCAGGTACGTCATTGAGGAATGATGTACTATCTCGAGAGACATAAGTCACCATTCTATAATGAACCTAATCACCTAATGAGTACTCCTAAGGGCAATGGGTCTTCGAATGTACCAGAGATTCTTCTTCTACTTTACATGGAAAATTTAAATAGTGTTTAGTTTAAATTGGGTTCGTTAAGTTCCTTATGGAGGCAAGCCTCCATAGTTAATTACATCCTAAGGAAAGAGATTTCTTAGGAATACTCTCGATAAAGATAAATGATTGCTGTCTCCAAAGATTTTGAAGGTAGGACTATCAACAAATTGGTTTATTTTTGGAAGATCAAGTGAGATTGATCAAGATGAGAGAGTTATTATCAAAACCAAAGGGAGATAAGTAGGGGATGTTGATGCTAGAAAATCCCAACGATCCCTATGGTTGGGCTTATATTTTGAAATTTGAAGAGAGTTAATTATTTGAATTAAATTTTTATTAGAAATCTAGGGCTTATAATTCCATAATACAATATCATGGAAATGCCTAAGAATGTGAGGATTTATGCTTGTAGAAAACAAACACCTTCTAAACTTAAATCAGGGAGCTTTGGCGAGAGCAGTACAAAAATCAAGGCAAAAATGAGTATATGGTTTACCTCCACAAGAGAGGATAAATCACCCGACTGTTGGACTTACAACCACCTGGGGGTGGCTATACAACATCAAGCTAAGGGGTTGCTAAATCTTTTATTATCTTGATTTATATTCTAGGCTTTAAGTGAGGTTATGAGTTGTTAATTTTTAATTTTAAGTTAATTAATTAGATAAAAAATTTAAATGCACGTGTATTTAAGTCCCTTCTTAAGTCATAACATAGAAGTGCATAGGAATAGATTTAAGCATGTGTTATATTCTTTTCAAATGAACTATACAATTTGCAAATCCTATATAAACCCATGTTAAGAAAAGAGAAGAAAATCACATAACACATTCTATGCCATAATCACATGCAAGCTTATAAGTACTTATAAGTATCATACCTTCTTTTATGATCTTTAATTTATAAATTTTGAAAATAATTTTAGATTTTATTGTGATAATAGCCACTCATATTCATACTTTAGCCATAACATGCAATTTGACATAAATGAAACATTTCAATTATTTTAATTTTTCAAAAGGTATGAATGCATGATTTTATATGGCATACAACATTTAGCATGCTTGGAAAGAAAGAAAGTGATTTAAGCATGTAACTTCATTCACCCTAATTAATTCCTAAAGACAATCCTATGAAATAAGATCATTTAAAGTGAATCAACATTCTTTAAAGGGATTTTTATTTTTGTTTTGAGTTTGATTTGATTTAGGAAAAAGTAAAAAGAGTTTGCTGGTCCTAACCCATTTCTCTCATGTATGAATTGATTTAGTTTAATTTTTAGAACAATTAGATTAATTTTATATTTTGTTTAGGCTAAGGTGTGAATTAAGTCCATTAATTACCCCTTATCTACACCACTTTAACATAACTAACTAATAATTATGAGACAACATATGATATGCAACCACATAAAATTTAAACTAGCAATGCACCTAAGAAAGAAAGGGGCCTAATGCAATTGGCTCACAATTATTGATTAATTAAGCAAAAGGGTTTTATTAAGTAATTTCATAACCTTCCCACACATGTGGGTTGGAAATGATTTCCTTAAATTTACCCTAGACTTTTGAACACCTAAGGATCTACCCAAAGAAGAGATTGATTAATTTCATGTTAGTTTTGAAAGTTTCTGATTAAGCTAATTAAGTAGATCATTAGTGGATTAATCCTTAATATGTTTGGATTAAAGAAGAAAGGGGTTTAGGGAATTACTGGGAAAATATCCCAAACCCATTCCATAAACCTCACTTAAATAATGTTTAATTATCTTAATTAAGTGATCAATTATCTTAATGGTTAAAATTTAAGATGCCATTAATTACATTAAGAGGGTGATTAGTGATTCATTAAATTCTGATTCCGTCATTAAAGAAAATAAGGGGAGGCAAAAGTCATCCCACCAAAAATATTTGAGAAATTTGGAATTAATTAATGGTAATCGTGAGTAATTAGGTATTAGATTTTAATTAAACCCTAATTAAGGAAAATCTACTGTTCAAAATTAAGTAGAAATAATTTAATTTGATATCCCTTTGAATTATCTTTAAAATGAAGTTGAGCTTGTATTTTTAGATGAATTTAGGATGTTTCGTGATTAATGAAATTACATAAACTAATAGTCACGCCACATGGACCGCTAACGTAACGCCGGCATGATGGACACATTGTTATCTCACATGTCGCATCAACCAAAGGGTTCTTTCAGGCCAAGGATCAGATTGGATGGTTAGGAATAAGCCCGTGTTTATGAAGGATTAAATCATTGGATCTAGCAAGATTTAATCAGGGCCATCCATCCAAAACACGCGGGATGGACATCCCATGATTCATCCCTACCTAAGATGAGGGAGATAGAGATCGTCCATCCTCCATGGCTTGATCCAAGCTCACTTGAGCTCGAATTAGGCAGAGATTCAACACCATCAAGAACCATAGGGAAGAACATCCAATGGTTATATTTTAATGGGATTACAATTTCCTTCACAAAGGAACAAGCATTTTTCAATGGGGGATCAATTTTGAGTCATACCTTGATGAAGGCTATCATCGGTGCTTCCAATGGAGGAGGTAGCTTCATCTAGTGCAGACAAAACTCTGATAAAAGTTTCAAGCTTTGAGATGAAGTTGATCTTCCAATTGACTAAGGCTGGCTTGCAACTTTAGTCTAGGTCTCCCTTCTTTTGGCTTGGATGCTTAGGATTTGCTTTGGGTGAGCTCGACTTGCCTCCTTGATGGTACTTGCAAAGAGGATTGAGGTTTGGTTGAGTATTGAGTGACTTGGAATTTCCTTAGGCCTCCCCTATTTTCAGCTTAAGAAAAATTGAGAGAGGGAAATTTGAAAGAGCTTGGAAATGCTTGGAGAAGCTTGCCTTTGATCCTCTGAGCTCAATCGAATGCAAGGAAGTTGGTTTGAGTGGAAATGAGGGGGAGTATATCTCCCCTTACTTGGATTGGAAGGCCAAGGCTTGCCTTGCCATTTTGATCAAATTAAGGAGGTTGAATGGTTTGTTTTGGTTGTTAGGAGTGCCATGTGATTTAGTTTTGGCAGAAGAGTGGAGGTGTGGAGGCGCACATGTGTTAAATGAGTGTGGGAGGGGATCCAAGTAGAGAAATTCTATTCGAGGGATTGGTTTGGCCTTAGGTTGGATCATGGCTGACCTAAACCCATTGGGTCATGTGCACCACCTCCCTTAGTGTCTAAATGGCCCACTAGGAAAATTCCAAGCGTACATGAAAAGGAATTGGCCAAATTCCAAGTGAATTTGGCCATAGGATACCCTTTGACCCATGGGTAAAATATTCATTTGGCTTTGATTTTGATTTGGGCAGATTTGAGATGTTTCAAAAATAGGTTGGGCCAAATTTCAAGGAATTTGGAGTTGATTTGATATGTTTTGGCTCAAGTTGACCCATTTAGGTCAGAATGGGTCAACTTGAGTTAAGTTGACCAATTAGTTAAATTAGGTCAAACCATGGGTTAGGTCAAGTTCATATGACCATTTGGAGTGATTTGGTATCATTTGTTTAGCTCAATTTGATTTATATTTGGTTTTGGTTCAATTGAGTTCATTTAGGTCAAATGGGTGAAGTTGACCAATTTGACCCATCCACACCCAATTAGATTATGTAATTGGCTTGGCTGATCATTTCAGAAATATTTTGTAAGCTTTGGTTTCAATCAATTATGGTTTAGTTTGATTTCAAGTTAATTTGAATCCATTTAAGTCATGGTTCATTGGCCTATTGATCTGGCTAATAATCTGAGCTTTTGGTCAAGTTTTAACAACCGCTTTATAATGAATTTGACCACAGAATTTAGCTTAGATCAAGATTTAACATGTTTTGACTTTTTAGGTCAACTTGGGTCAACTTGGGTCAAGTGGCCAATTGGACTAGGTTTGGCTCAAATGATGACTTGTTCAAGTTCAAACAATGATTATGAACTGACTTAGATCATTAGTTTTAATCAATTTGTCTTATAGTGGATTTTGGCTAATTTAGGTTTCATTTGGGCTAAGTGTTGACTTGGTCAAAGGCTAGGTTTGACTTGGTTTGACCCAATTTGAGTGATTGATCATCCTATGATGATTGTTGCTCATAATATGAGGCTTAGATGGGTTTAGTTCAATCCAATTTGGGTAGGATTAGAATTTGGCTAAAAAATGTGCTTTAGGTCACTTTGGGTCAAGTGAGCCTAAGTGGGTCAATTGGTTTGATCAAGACTTGATTCAAGTTTAGTTGAACTCACATATGGACTTATGATTGAAATATAAATTCAATTGCAAGTGATTTGGAGTCAAACATATTTTAATTCATTTGACAATTTTAAGTTCAAAGGATGGACATGAGTTTGACTTAGGTTGGTTTGATTTTGGTTTGATGATTGAAGTTTATGTTTATATTTAATTTGTGATTGAAGGATTGATTATTTGAAGAGAAAATCCATAGATTTGGATGGATTTGAGTTTGATTTGGTTATGTTCAAGAATTTGACTTGAAAGAGTTTACGCTGGATTTTGATTAGATTTGGATTTGAGTTTTGAATTTGGTTTTGGTTATTTGAAGTTATATTTCATTTATATTTGTGAATATAAATGAAAATATAAATGGATTATGAGAAAAACTTTTGTGTTTGTAATGGCTTGAATTTGAAGTTGATTTGAATTTGAATTTCAAGTTTGATTTGAATTTGAAGTTGATTTGAATTTGAAGTTTGACTTGAATTTGAAGTTGATTTGAATTTGAAGTTGATTTGAGTTTAGAGTTGTTTTGAGTTTGAAGTTGAATTGAGTTTGCAGTTGGTTTGAGTTTGAAGTTGGTTCGAATTTAAAGTTTGACTTGAAAGAAGGAAGTAAGGATTTGGTTCAAGCCATAGAGTAGGCAAGTTTTCCTAATACCCCTAAGGCATAACCTATTCCTATGTCTAACTCTTCTAAGTCTCTGTGTTAGGTTGATTGTTCACCTAATCACTAGAAGTGTCTTAAGACTAAGGAACTCTTAATGTCTAAGAGGAGTCCTATGTCTAAGATAGAGAAGTTGAAAGCTCACTACAAAAGTGAGGTCAACAAAGGGCGCCCAATAGGTGTGGTGTGACTGACAAGGTATACCACACGTATTAGTATTGACCGAGATGATCAACAACATCGAATGATCACATGCACTAATAGAAATGATCTACTCCTAACCCAAGGTGTAGAAGAAGTCAAGAGCTTAGTGCAATGCAAATCTACTCATGTTAAAGACATAAGAGAGTGAATGAAGAATCCACTAGGGATTGAATATGTGAGCTTTCCACTAGGGGAAAAGGCTCAAGTCATCCATTGGGGATAAGAGGTTAGATTTAATTTGCATCTCACTGGGGAGAAATTTGATTTGATTTGTTAATTTATGATTTGGTGCTCCACTAGGGATGAAAATATGAACTCTCCACTAGGCGAGCAAGTTCAAGTCATCCACTGGGGAGAAGAGGTTGTGAAATCCACTAGGGGATTAAAATTTGGGATCCGCTAGGGATGAAAAGATTTGCATCTCACTGTGGAGAGGCTGACCGATTTGATTGATTTGATTATTTGATTATTTGATTTGACTCCACCAAGGAGGTTAATTGGATTTATTTTTTTGTTTAGTTTGACTCCACTAGGGAGGAGGGTTAAATTTGTATCAAATTTTTGGATTTTAAGATGGACCCTATCAGTTTGTGATGGATAGCACTGAGTAGGGGCCATGTTGGCCTTTACCTAACTCAGATTTATCAATCCAAATGGGTAGTCTACCAACCACATGGTAGGACTATCCAACCAAAGGGATTGCCTTTCTTGCCAGCAAGTAGAAAAGGAAGAAAGTAGACTTACATCCTCCAAAGTAGAAATCAGTTGCTGAGGTGATCCATTGGCGAGCAATAGATTGAACCTAACTTCAGGCTGATTATTGAGTGAATACCATTGGGGGACTTAAATCAGCTCAAAGATAGTCAAGATTAATTTTATTTTTTAATTATTTTTGATGGATCTCATCGTCGAATGATGACGCGACCGAGTAGGGTCATGTTAGTTTTGGATCTACCTGCATTTACCAATCCAAAGTGAAATACCGTACCACATAGTAGGACTATCCAACCAAAGGGATTTTCTTTCAATTTACATTGGTCATGTTAAGAAGAAAGTGTGGGGACTCACATCTTCCAAAACAAGAAACCACTAGGGTGATCGGTTGCTTGTGCAATAAATCAAACCCGACCTAGGGCTAACTATTAAGTGAATGCCATCGGGGTACTTAAATCAGCTCAGAGATAGTCAAAATTAATTTCATTTTTAAATTATTTTTGATGGATCCCATTAGTTTGCGATGGACTGCACTGAGTAGGTGCCTTTCAATTTGCAATAGTTAATTTAGGGAAGAAAGCACGAGGACTCACATATTTCCTGAATAAAAGACCATTGCATGACATATTAGTGAGGTAACATGTCAACCCGACCTAAGGTTTCTCGTCAGTTTGCAACTGTCATGCTAGAAAGAATGCGTAGTAGACTTATATCTTCCAAAGAGAAATGACTGTCGGGGCAACCTACTTATGGTAAAATAGATTGAACCTGACCTAAGGGAGACTATGGAGAGAGTGCCGACCTGGGGGCTTATCGGGGGCTTATCTCAACTCAAGCATAGTCAAGCAATTCCTATAGGGAGTTCTACTGACACTACCCTAAAGATAGGTGCTTTCTTGGGAAAGGGGCTATTGGGGGCTTGAATTCCTAATCCACAAGAGAATAATTATTTATTTTGTCTGGTTAGTTTGTTTATCATGGACCCTATTGGTTTGTGAATGATCATACTAAGAAGGAGCTTATATCATCCTAGACCTATCTCAGATTTACTGAATCAAGTGAGAATCTGTGCATCTGCTAAATAAATTCTCCAACCACAGGGGTGGCTACTAGGAAAGGAGGACTGTCCAATCCAAAAGTAACCCGGGTAGTGTCTAAATGAGGTTGTAAAGAATGTGATCTAAGTAGACTGCCCACAGGGAGAGGGACCAAGGGCTTTATCCAAAACCTTGAAGAAGATAATATCTATAGGTATTTGGTGGCCAACTCAAGGAGAAAGCATGGGGATTCACATTTGCCAAGACTAGTGTATCCACCGGGTAAGTTGCTATCAACATAGTGAACATCAACCAACCTAAGGTGCCTATCAGTTTACAATAATCAGCCTAAGAAGAAAGCATCAGGGACTCACAGCCTCCTGTAGTAGAATTGATTGTTGGGATAGTCTGTCTTCAGCTCAATATTTGACCTAGGGCGACTTCTGAGTGAATGTCATTGGGGACTTATGTCAACCCAAGAGTAGTCAAGAAGAAAGGAGCCTCTAGGGGATTTATCCTAAACCTCAGATATACTCGACCTAGTCAGTCCATGATGGTTAGTTGAAGAAGAGATCATGGGGACTCACATCTTCTTAAACAAAATCAACATGAGGTAGCTTACTAGTTGGGCGGTGAATCCTACCAAACTAACAAGGCACTCATTAGTTTGCAATGTTCAAGTCAGGAAGAAAGCACGGGGACTCACATCCACTAGACAAATGACCACTGGGGTGACACACTAGCATGGCTAATGAGTGAGTGCCATAAGGGGTTTGCTCTCACATCAAAATAGCCCGAGATAAAAGATATGTGTTTATTTTTATTTGTGTTTGTGTTAGAAGGAATAGGATGCATCTCAGGTTCTCTTACACCTATCCTAAAATACACTGAGGAATTGATGAATTGGTGTTATGAATGGCAGTTGTCATCCCACTAAGAAAGGATGCCGCTTGGGTTCTCTCACACCTAACTTAGTTGTGCTAATCAAAAATAGGATGCCTCTCGGGTTCTTTCACACCTATTCTAGTAGCACTGGAGATTCATGTTTGATTGTGTTCATATTGTGAAAGAGAGATAGGATGCCTCTTGGGTTCTCTTATACCTATCCTAAACATGTCACGGCAGATTCGCAAGATAAGCAAATATCACTTCGAAAGAAGAGAAGATTTTAATGAATTGGAATGAAATTTTATTCTTTTGATGAAAATTATTTTCAAACATGATTTTATGGGTAATATTTTTTCAAATAGAGCCCATTAATTGGAAGCATCGGGTGTTCCCCATTATAATCAATAAGTTAATAAGATCCTTCTTGGTAGGCCTTTTCTATGATAAAAGATCTTCCTAAGTGGGTTCAAACTTGCCTCCCATCTTTCGACGGGCAATAATTGGTCTCCTTAGAACTAGGACAATCTCTCCTACTTGAAAAGTTCTAGGGTGAACCAGCTTATTATGAGCTTGAATCATTTTGGCTTTGTACAGCTCGAAGTTCTGGCATGCCCGTAGGCGTCTCTCCTCCGAACCTTCTAGCTCTTTTAACCGTAACTTTATATTTTGCTCTGTAGTGATCTTGCTACCCATTGTTATCCTTTGTGATGGGAGTTATGCTGCTTCTGCAGACTTGGGACCCATTTTAGGAGAATAAGATAGATTGAGTTGAGTTCAGATGCGGCTTAAGGCTTCAACCAACTACTCATGCCACTATCGCTTATTATCATCAAGTGTCTTCTTTAGTATCTGGATGAGAGTTTTGTTGAATGCTTCTAGGCCATTTTCCCTAGGATAGTAGATGGTGGAGTATCTCAAATCTATACTGTGTCTCCTTGTGAAGCTGTTGATCTTGGTGCTTTTTAATGCAGTACCATTATCAGATATAATTCATCAAGGCACCCCAAACCTATATACGATATGGTTCTTGAAAAACTGGAGCACATGCTGAGCTGTGACCTCTCTGAGTGGGATTGCCTCTACCCATTTAGAAAAGTAGTCGGTGATAGCTAAGATGAACCGATGACCCTTGGAAGGAGGATCGATAGGACCCACTATGTCGGTACCTCAACACTCAAATGGCCATGAGGCTAATGTAAGATGTAGAATGTTGAGTGGTTGATGGAGGACCACACTGTGTACATGACATTGATGGTATCTCCTAGCCACATTCATGTAGTCTGTGATCATCAAAGGCCAGTAGTATCCTAGTCTCTTGACTTCTGCTTTCATCTTTGAACCATTGATGCACTCCATATAGACCTGAATGTACCTCAGTCCGATCCTACAGGCTTTGTGTTTATCAAAATAGTGTAATCACATTTGATTGAAGACCATCGGTACAAGTTTCCATCCTCGAGAGCATAGGAGAGAGCTCTCTGCTTCGTCTGATGGGCTTATGAATTCTCTTGAGATAGTTCATTGGTGTTCAAATAATCTATGAACGGTTACCTCCAATCCAGTTCCTCATCTTTGTTTGCAATGACAACCTCCCTTTGAGAAAGTATCTCGATGAGTTCAACATCAATAAGAGATAGTACTTGTCTATTTTGGACCCTTATTGGAATGGACTCATCTTCCAGAAATGCCAATTCCTTGGCAAGTTTAGCTAAAGCATATGCTATTGCATTCTCTCCTTGAGGGACCTTGTAGATGGTGACCTGAGGGATTTGGGCCAACAGCTTCATGGTATACCCATTGTAATGATGAAGCTTAGGTTTGAGAACCTTATAGGACCCGGCAATCTAGTTGATCACCAGTTGAGAATCCTCGTAGATGTTAATGCTCTTGACACACACTATAATGGCAAACTCCATACTGTAGCCTCATACTCGCTTATTGGTGCATGGATTGGAGAGATAGTATGAGAATCTCATCACATCGTGGTATGGAGTTAAGAAAACTATTCCTACCCCTACCTTTCGTGGAAGAGTAGATCACAGTTCTTCTCCTTTGTGAAAGGAAGCTGCACCATCAAAATACATCTCCCAAGCAATTATCAACCTCCCCTAAGTTCATGATTTATTCATCAGGGAGATCATCACTAAATGAAGAATCAGCAGGAAGTGGATGTGATGTTGAGAAATCTGCTAATGCTTATCCTTTCACCGTGCAGAGGGATACGAATGTAATATCAAACTATGAGAGAATCATTTACCAACATGCCAACCATCCGGATAACATCAGTCATGTCATGATATGCTGCAATGGATTGATTCTTGAAATCAGGTTTACTTTATTAGAAAGTATATAGTGCCATAGCTTTTGGGATGCAAAGATTAAAGCTAGTAATGTTTCTCAATAGGTGGGTAGTTTGCTTTTGTAGGGATCAGACGACGGTTGAGGTAGTAGAGAACACTCTCCTTCCCTTCGTCATTGGCTTGTGCCAAGAAAGCACCGAGAAAGTTGTCCAATGCAGCAGTGTAGAGGATAAGTGGCCTGCCCGGGATAAGGGCTGCTAGAACTAGCGGCTTCACCAAATATTGCTTGATATCTTCAAAGGCATGCGGCACTTATCATCCCACTTAAACTTGGCATCCTTTTTGACAAGTGTTGAAAATGGCTTGTATCTTCTTGATAGATTGGAGATAAAGCATCTTAGATACACTAAGCATCCTTAGAAAGATCTGAGTTGGTTAAATTTTTAGGTGGTGGTATTTCTAAGATAGCTTTGATCTTTTTTGGATCTTTTTCTATTTCTCAGTGTCAAACAACAAACATAAGGAACTTCCCTGAAGCTACTCAGAATGCACACTTCAGGGGATTCATTTTGAGGTTATATTGTCTTAACCATTTGAAAACTACTCTCAAGTCAAAGAGATGGTCTTCCTTTTCATTGCTTTTGACTACTAGTTCATCAACATAGCATTCAACTTGATGAATGAATTCGTTGAAGATCTGAGTCATGGCCCATTGGTATGTAGCACCAGCATTTTTAAGGCTGAAAGGCATGACCTTATAACAATAGATTTTGATCGAGGTTCAAAAAATAGTGTTTCTTTTATGCTCGACAGCCATCTTTATTTGGTTATAGCAATATGACCCATCCATGAAGGAGAAAATTGCATGAGATGAGGCAATGTCCACCATTAATTCTGGTATAGGAAGAGGAAACTCATCCTTAGGACATGCTTTATTTAAGTCCCTTAAATCGATATGCAAATTTGGCCATTCTTTTTCTTAACTGGGATGACACTAGCTAACCAGGTAGGGTATTTTACTTACCTGATGAAACCAGCATTGATCAATTTCTTGACTTTAGAAATGACCTATTGTTTGATTTGTAAACATGTGTCTAGGAGCTTGCTTGATAGGGTTAGCATTAGGGTCTATTGCTAATTTATGGACTGCTACGTCAGGAGATAATCCAGGCATCTCTTCATAAATATAAAGCAACCCTTAAACTCAACCAATAGCCTAACTAAGTCATTGGTTTCTTCTTCATTGAGCAACAAACTGATGTATGTCAGGCGTGAATTTTCTTCTCTCGAGGTTGATTTCTTTGAGCTTGTTAATTATTGAATGGATTTCCTCTTCAAATTTTAGAGGTGCATCTTTGATTTTAGGATCATCTAAAGTTTCTAAACACACATCCTCATAAGAGCTAGTGTGGTTTGAGAAGAATCTATCAGACTCCAGATGATTGGTGATAACTAAACAGTAATCATCATCATTGACTAGACCCAGTGTACTGAATCTTAATCTTGATCTTGATTATGCATCCCTGCCTCTATTGTTCCACAATTTTTCAAAATACTCTAACCTGTGCTTGGACCATGTATAAGGAATCAAACCCTTCTTTGTAAGATTATGAACACAAGGTGAATACTAATCAAAAGGTAATTCCATAAATTCTTTATATGAATTATCCTCAAGTTCTACATCTGTTTCTAGACTTGAGGATGATGATCCCAATAGGAATCTCTTCGGCTTGACATTCATGGAAGACTTAGGGGCTTCCTTAACTACTAAACCTTCAACTTTTTGAGAGGAAAGTGAGGTTAGGGCTAAGGTTCCTAACTGCTACCTGATAGTTTCACATAAACTTGATTTGAATATATTTGTGCTTTGCTTGGAGGCGATCTTAGTCTTTGCTCAAGTGTTACCTCCAATGAAACCCGAGAGGTTGGATGGTATGCTAATTATATTAGACCTTCTAGCTAGATTCCAAGTCTATTTGAATAGGGGCTCGTGAACTGGAACATAACCCCATTGGCCCAACCAGGCGTCTTCCACATTTGGGAACCCTTTGTACTATGCCTCTCTGCCTCTGGAGGTTGAGTCATCCTACCCATATGTCCATATGGTGGAACAAACTGTGGGTGGAATGTGACATGTGGCTCTACTTCTTCCTTGGTATTTTTTTCTCATTACTTGTATTTTTCTTTTTTCTTTTCTTTTTATTCTTTTTCTTCTTTTTCTTTTTCTTTTGCATTTGAATTTTGACCAAGTTCATGAAAAAAGGCATTTTGATTTTGAGGAAGATAGTAGGTTGCATCCTCATATATCTCAACCTCTCTAATTGAAAATGGCTTTTCATTTCCTCTGACATAATATTCATTCCATTCCTTTTAAACTTGATGCACTAATGAAGGGAGGATGGAATCATCTTGTTCTGGTGTATCCAAGGCCTACCCAGCAAAGTGAATAATGTATTCAAATCAATTACGTAAAACTTGGCTTCAGTCTTCCAATCACCTATTTCCAAAGGTAACACTATGAAACATAAAGCCCTCTCACCCTGTGAATCCTCTCAACATCATCTGATCTCCTCAAAGTGTAGAGATGTTAATCCTTAAATAGAGAAGATTCTTTAGACTCATAATGTTCACCGATGCACCTGGATCACAAGAACCCTAGAAAGTTTGAATCTGTCCATATCCACTGTGATGTAGAGGGGACAGTTGTGCTCCATGTCCCCTAGAAGAAGGTCTTCATCTGAATGTGACTCCTTGGGCTTCTCTTGAATAGTGTGCATCCTCTCCAATAGTGGTCAGTTGAGCTAAGCATATCTCTGGATCAAGAAGAGCCTTAATTAATGATTCCCTTATCTCTTTGGATAAGACAATGGCATCATATATGCTTAACTTAGCAAGCAACTTTCTTAGGTGAGCGAGGATATTGTAATCAACTTTGGGCTGATCCTCCATAAGCATATCCATGGGTGGAACATCCTGTAGAGGGGCTTCTTGCTTATTAGTTCCAATGACTTGTTTCCCTTTTCTTGAGCTGTTGTCCTACGAGGTAGAACCTTGCCACTATGAAGGATGACTTCAATGATCTCTTGTGGCCAGTTAGCGAAAGATTCTACCAGCTCATCAGGCTCACCTACAGCTTCTCCTATAGGACCCTCAGAATCAGATGATTCCAAGTATATCTCAAGAGGTGAACCTATAGTATTCAAAGAAGAAAAGTCCAACTCTGAATTAGAAAGAGGGAGATCAGAGTTGTTATAATTATTATTAAGACTTGAACAATTTTCTAAGAGAGTAGAATTAGAATCTGCCCATATCCACTGTGATCTAGAGGGGGCAGTTGTGCTCCATGTCCCCTAAAAGAAGGTCTTCATCTGTGAATGTGACTCCTTGGGCTTCTCTTGAATAGTGTACATCCTCTCCAATAGTGGTCAGTTAAGCTAAGCATATCTTTGGATCAAGAAGAGCCTTAATTAATGATTCCCTTATCTCTTTGGATAAGACAATGGCATCATATATGCTTAACTTAGCTAGCAACTTTTTTAGGTAAGCGAGGATATTGTAATCAACTCTGGGCTGATCGCCACAAGCATATCCATGGGTGGAACATCCTGTAGAGGGGCTTCTTGCTTATTAGTTCCAATGACTTGTTTTCCTTTTTCTTGAGTTGTTGCCCTACGAGGTAGAACCTTGCCACTATGAAGGATGACTTCAATGATCTCTTATGGCCAGTTAGTGAAAGATTCTACCTGCTCATCAGGCTCACCTACAACTTCTCCTATAGGACCCTCAGAATCAGATGATTCCAAGTATATCTCAAGAGGTGAACCTATAGTATTCAAAGAAGGAAAGTCCAACTCTGAATTAGAAAGAGGGAGATCAGAGTTGTTATAATTATTATTGAGACTTGAATAGTTTTCTAAGAGAGTAGAATTAGACAACCCATCAGTGACATAGATGTAATTCAAACTAGCTTTATTTTTCTATTTCTTGGATTTAGAAGGAGGTACATAGAACTAGTAAAGTAAGAGGACTGAGAGATTTCATGCCCTCATCCACCGATACAAGATGTCTACTAGAAGAAGAGCTAGCTGAAGTAGAAGTGCCGACTGAGGTAGTAGCTATAATGATGGAATGAAGAGTGGGCTCGGTCGGTGGTTGTGCCACCTAGTTATTCTGGGTTGGTGTAGGCTGCTGCTGCTGTTGTTAAGCTCATACCTTCCCTAAGTTATCTTTGGCAACTTCCTAACCTTCCTTGATGTTGGAGGTTCGAGCTGCCTCAGGCACCTACAAGGAAAGTTTCTTGATTTTTGAAATAATCTTTTTAGAGATTCAGGATACAGAGATATGCCAACCTTCTTTTATTTTGAGAGGATCGAATGAATCCCTAAGGATTACCCTAACGGAACTGGATGATTGTTCTACTAGATATTCCTTTGGGATAACTATAGCTCTTGTCTTGTAGCTATGGTCAAGCCAGTCCTTAAATTTAAAACAATCCTCTAAAACATGGCCTAGCATGAGGTGGTAGGGGCAAAAGTTAGGATCATTGCTCATGCCCACTTTCTCAGGCTTCCTAGGCTCAGGTAGCTAAAAATTAAATCTCTTTAAGAGATTCTTAAAGATTATCCTGACTACCTCCCTTTAAATGAATAAGATTTATTTAGTTTATCCAAAAGAGTAGGTGGATGGTAACAACCTAGCAGCAGGTATGTGTACTGTTGTTGTGAGTACGACTGAGGAGGAGGAGGTGAAGACCATGGAGGTTGTTGTGGCAACCGATAAGATGGCCTAGGTGGTGGTAGAAGAGGTGGAAGTGATGGCTGTGGAGCTCGAGGTCTCTCGTGCTGATCTCTAGCCAGTTGCTTCCCTTTGTCCAATACTGCTACTGCCCTTGGTTTCTTCTTATAAGCTTTATGTGGCTTTGGCTTTGTTGACTGATCTTGAAAAGGCAACTATTTAGTCTCTCTTTATAGACTAGTTGCCTTGTTGATTAACTTCTTAAATATCTTGATGGTAAAACCTTTGAGCATGAAGACGACTGAACCATGAATATTCTTTAGTAGAATTTCAATGGCATGTTGTTTAGACAACAACGGTTTTCATTTCATACTTAAATTGCACCATCTGAGAATATAATCAACTAGGGACTCACCGAGATGTTATTGTACTACAATGAGATTTCCCACAGTCAACCTTTGTTGAGCTCCAACAAACCTCCTAATGAAGAGTTTCTCCAACTCAGCAAAAGTCTTCACTGAATTGTTGGAGATTTTAGCATACCAATCAAAGGTAATGCCTACTAAACTGCTAATAAAAATTAGAATAGTAACCAATCGCTACCACCAGGGTTTCAATAGTTGGCCCTAATGTGCACTATGTGCTAGCGTGGGTTCCTACTGCCATCAAAGCTCTTGAAAGAAGGTGGCACAAAACCCTTATGATACTTGGATGGCATCAAATTCCTCACGGGTGAGACCTTTGAAACTTATGAGCCTCCTCAAATGTGACTTCTCTCACTTGATACCACGAGGATGTTCATTTGTGCTTTTTTTTTAAAAAAATATGATTTTTGACTTTTGATTTTTGAAATGATCCTACATATAACAATCATGAAGACTATTAGATGAGGTTTGTTTATGAAAATTTTTGTGCAAATATTTTATTATGTGCATTTTGGAAAAGTGCATTTGAAAATAGTTATTTTATAAAGGATTTATTTTTCTTTATTTTTGGAATGAACTTTTGCTTACCATAGAAATGGTAAAGAGGAAGGTCTTTAATAATCTCTTTTTATTAAATTTTTAATTTCACCTATTGGTGAACCCAACTGGGGTTTTAAGACCTACACGGAGTGAGGTCTTAAAACCTAAAGGATGTTAGCTAGTTTAATTTAAGATTGAAATAAACTAAGTGCCAACGAAAAAGAAAGATAGTCTCGGACTCATACAAAGTATAAATCCACTATCGATACTTGGATACAACGACCATTTGCCAAAGATGGAGAGAGGAACCTTCCTCATCGGAGTAGCCCAAAAAATTTACGGTGAATTTTTTATTTTTTATTTTCATCTATGAATAAATGAAAATAAAAATATGTTTTGTTGGATACCACATAGATCCACAGATGTTCTCATTAGGGTGATCGAGTACTGCATTGAGGAATGATATCCTATTCGAGAGACAGAAGTCACCATCCTACAATGGACCTAATCACCTAGTGAGGACTCCTAAAGATAATGGGTCTTCGAATGTACCAGAGATTATTCCCCTACTTTACATGAAAAATTAATGTATGGTTTAATTTAAATCAGCTTAGTTAAGTTCCCTATGGAGGCAAGCCCCCATAGTTAATTACATCCTAAGGAATGAGATACCTTAGGAATATTCTCAATTAAGGTAAATGATTGTTGTTTCCAAAGATTTTGAAGGTAGGATTATCAACAAATTGGTTTATTTTTGAAAGATCAAGTGGGATTGATCAAGATGAGGGAGTTATTATCGGAACCAAAGGGAGATAAGTAGAGGATGTTTACAATGCTAGGAAACCTAATGAGCATCCCAAACTATCCCATGGTTGGGCTTTATATTTTTGAAATTTAAACATAGTTAATTGTTTGAGTTGAATTTTTACAAAAAAAATCTAGAGCATACAAATTCATAATACGAGATCATGGAAATGCCTAAGAAGATGAGGATTTATGCTTGTAGCATAAGGAAACAAACCTCAACCTAAATATGGGAGCTTTGCAGAGCCAAGGCATTATCTAAGGAAAATAGGTATATGGTTTACTACAAGAGATGATAAACCACATGACTTACAAGCTAAGGTGGTGCAATTAACTCCTCCTATTATTTTAAATACATGAGCATAAGTCATATGCTTTCGCAAGATAGCTAAGCTATTATTTATTTAGAAAGAGACTAAGTCCTTAAACACACTCCCTAAGAGACTAGATCATGTAGAGCATGAATAAATGACTTAGTATAATGCAAATTTTGTTATTTTTTATTTTTATTTTTTGACAATTTATTTGACACGGGCTATGGGATTTCATATGCCTAATGCATGAGAAATTGGTTACGGGCCAAAATCAACAAGAAGGAGGTGTGTTTCCACCATGGCTCTCAAAGGTCAAGCCAAATTCTCTAGCAAAGGTGGAAGCCCTCCATTAGCAAGAGTGAAGCAAGATGCATTTTATGCATGATGTGAGACATACAATATCCAGCTAAGGGGTTGCTACATCTTTTATTATCTTGATTAATATCCTAGGCTTTAAGTGAGGTTATGAGTTGTTAATTTTTAATTTTGAGTTGATTAATTGGATAGAAAGTTTATTTTCCCTAGGAGCCTAATCACATCTTGGTCATTCATCTAAGCAAGAAAGAAACTAGGAAAAAGATGCCATCTTAATGCACAAGCTAAACAAACATCAAATAATTTTATAAAGCTAGCGCAAACGAATAAGAGGCCGATGTGGTCTGGCTCCATCTCACAAACCCGAAAAGAAATGTGGGTAGCCGAGCTCTACCCTTATACAACCCGGATTATAAATAAATAATTACAATTTAGAAAGAATTCATGTTATGGGGGTCTTCATTCTTCATTCTTCATTTGTTCTTTTCTTCCTTTTTTTCTTTCTTTCTTTCTTTCTTTCTTTCCTTCTTTGGTTGGTTGGGATGTGGTTGCACCAAGGCTTCACATGGTACATAAGACATAGTCTTATGACCAATGTTCATCCTAATCCCCCATAACATTCATTCTAAATCTTAATTGCAAAAATTACATTAAAATGGGATAGGTAAATCTAACTAAAACTAGCAAAATAGAGATTAGCCAAACAAACCACACAATCCTAAGCAGTTATATGAATAAATTGGACTTAGCCCCCCACACATGGGTAACCAAGTCAACCTGTTCTAATTTGGATTATGATTTGGAGTATAAGCAATCTTCACAGCAAAAGCATTTATATTTTTATTACAATGACCCTTAAGCACAATCCCTTGTAGAAGACAATGATTAGACTAAGATTGTCTTATTATTCAGTCTACGCACCTGCACCCTAACATCCAATCTAAAAACATTTCACCATAAAATAAAACCAAGTATCAACCGATGGACCACCCTAACATAGAGCTAGAAATGGTGACTTAGCCTAATGTGTGTGCCATTTAAGGCTTGTTTGGCATGTCTTAACTAGGCTTTAAGGTTGGAATTTTCTAAGTGTGAAGGATTCAACATAGAGGGTGGTTATATTTAACTAATTTAGTTGATTTGTTAATTTTATTTGATGAGTTGATTTGGTTTGAATGAACCTACACTTAATTACTAAGTGTTGTAAGAGAGGAAAAGAAGAGAACTTCTCTTTCCTCCTATCTTAAGTAATTTCTAAGATTCATTAATAATTTTTCTTTAGTGAATATTTTATTATGTGTTTTAATTAATCCTAAGTTTAGATTTTCTCTAAATAAACCTATTCAATAAGAAATGCATTTTAAGATTAATTAAGGTGAATTACTATCACAAAATACACAACCATTTATTTCTTTCCAACATGTATACCATGCATATGAATGATCTTAAGCATATCAATACTTGCAAATGCAAACTTTAGCATGCCTTAATGATGAATGCTAAGAGATGTTGTTTAGAAAATTTTGGATTTTTTATGAATGCATGGTTTTTTAAGTAGAAAAGAGGGACTCTTTTATACATTAATCAAGTGCACATTTACAAGTACAAAAGATATAAGTGAGTACGACACCATTATTTTCTACACTATGGGTATAAGGTACAAGACCTTCTTAGGGCTACTTAAAGCCTCACTACCTCAGGATTTCCAAACAAATATACCACTTTTCTTAAATGCATGTGCATGTACAAAAAGAAAACAAATGGATGAAGAATCATGCAAAAGATTTTTAGTTTGTCTGTTTGATTTGGTTATGCAATTTACATGTATAAATGTGAAGATCTATCTTAAGTCATAACATAGAAGTGCATAGGAATAGATTTAAGCAAGTGTTATGTTCTTTTCAAATGAACTATACACTTTGCAAATTCTATACAAACCCATGTTAAGAAAAGAGAAAAAAAATCACATAACACATTCTATGCTATAATCACATGCAAGCTTATAAGTACTTATAAGTAGCATACCTTCTTTTATGATCTTTGATTTATAAGTTTTGAAAATAATTTTTGATTTAATAGTGATAATAGCCACTCATATTCTCACTTTAGCCAAAACATGCAATTTGACATAAATGAAATATTTCATTTATTTTAATTTTTCAAAAGGTATGAATGCATGATTTCATATGGCATACAATATTTAGCATGCTTGAAAGAAATAAAGTGATGTAAGCATGTAACTTCATTCACCCTAATTAATTCTTAAAAACAATCCCATGAAATAAGATCATTAAATGTGAATCAACATTCTTTAAAAAGATTTTTATTTTTGTTTTGAGTTTGATTTGATTTAGGAAAAAGTGAAAAAAGTTTTGCTGGTCCTAACCCATATCCCCATGTGTGAATTGATTTAGTTTAATTTTTAGAACAATTAGATTAACTCTATGCTTTGTTTATGCTAAGGTGTGAATTAAGTACATTAATTACCCCTTACCTACACCACTTAACATAACTAATCAATAATTATAAGCCAACATATGATATGCAACCACATGGAATTTAAACCAATGCACCTAAGAAAGAAAGGGACCTAATGCAATTGGTTCACAATTAATTATTAATTAAGCTAAAGGGTTTAATTAAATACTTTCATACCCTTCCCACACATGTGGGTTGGAAATGATTTCCTTAAATTTACCTTAGGCTTTTGAACACCTAAGGATCTACCCAGAAAGAGATTGATTAATCTTAGATTAATTTGAAAGTTTGATTAAGCTAATTAAGTAGATCATTAGTATATTAATCATTTATTATGTTTGGATTAAGAAAGAAAGGGGGTTTAGAGAATAACTTAGAGAAAATATCCCAAACCCATTCCATAAACCTCCCCTTCACTTAAACAATGTTTAATTATCTTAATTAAGTGATTATACCACTATTCACATGGTTAATTACTTTTAATTATATTAAGAGGGTGATTAGGGATTCATTAATTGATTTCCCTAATTAACTCATTAATAAATTCAAAGAAAATTAAAGAGGCAGAAGTCATCCCACTAAATATATCTAAGAAATTTAAAATTAATTAATTAAGTAATCACAGAGTAATTAGGGCAATTACATTTTTAATTAAACCCTAATTAAGAAAAACTTGTTGTTCAAAATCAATTAGAAATAATTTTATTAAATTCCCCTTTGAAATATCTTTAAAATGAAGTTGAGTTGCATTTTAAAGATTTTTTTACATTAATTATGAATTTATGAAGTTTTTGTGATTAAGGGGTAATTAATTAACTAATCCTATCAGTGCCACGTGGACCGCTGACCCAGCGTGCACTTTCCACATGGCCTGATAGAATTGGTTATTAAAGTTTTCACATCATGTGTCACGTCAGTCGGTGGCGCTACGCGCTTTCCCCTAGGTCGTTTGATCAAGGATCGAGCAGTCAGGAATAAGCCCATGGTTATGAAGGATTAAATCAATGGATCTAGCAAGATTTAATCAGAGCCATCCATCCAAAACATGCGGGATGGACGACCCATGATTCATCCCTGCCTAAGCTGGGAGGATGTCCATCCTCTATTGCTTGATTCGAGCTCACTTGAGCTCGGATTAGGTAGAGATTCAACCCACACCATCAATAAGCATAGGGAAGAACATCTAACGGTTGAATTTTAATGGGATTATAATTTCCTTCACAAAGGACCAAGTATTTTTTTATGGGGGATCGATTTTGAGTCATTTCTCACCGGAGGCTATCAGCGACACTTCCAATGGAGGAGGTAGCTTTCTAGTGGAGACGAAGCTCTATTGAAAGTTTCAATCCTTGAGATGAAGTGGATCTTCCAATTGACCAAGGCTCCCTCCAATGGCTTGCGGCTTTGGTCTAGGTCTGCCTTCCCATGGCTTGGATGCTTGGGATTTGCTTATGTGAGCTCGACTTGCCTCCTTGATGGTGCTTGCAAAGAGGATTGAGGTTTGGTTGAGTATTGAGTGACTTGAAATTTCCTTAGGCCTCCCCTATTTTTTTCTTAATCAAAACTGAGAGAGGGAAATTGGAAAGAGCTTGGGAATGCTTGTAGAAGCTTGGAGAAGCTTTCCTTTGATCCTCTGAGCTCAATCGAAAGCAAGGAAGTTGGTTTGAGTGGAAATGATGGGGAGTATATCTCCCCCTACTTGGATCGGATGGTCGAGGCTTGTCTTACCATTTTGATCAAATTGAGGAGGTTGAATGGTTTGTTTTGGTTGTTAGGAGTGCCATGTGCTTTTATTTTGGGAGAGAAGTGGAGGTGTGGAGGTGCACATGTGTTAAATGAGTGTGGGAGGTGATTGTAGAAATTCCATTAGAGGGATCGATTTGGCCTTGGGTTGGATCATGGCTGACCCAAACCCATTGGGTCATGTGCACCACCTCTCTTGGTGTCCAAATGGTCTACTAGGAGGATGGCAAGTGGACATGAAAAAATTGGCCAAATTCCAAGTGAATTTGGCCATAGGTTACCCTTTGACATAAGGGTAAAATGTCATTTGGCATTGATTTTGATTTGGGCAGATTTGAGATGTTTCAAAAATAGGTTGGGCCAAATTTCAAGGAATTTTGAGTTGATTTGATATGATTTGGCTCAAGTTGACCCATTTAGGTCAAAATGGGTCAACTCGGGTCAAGTTGACCAGTTGGTCAAATTAGGTCAAACCATGGGTTAGCTCAAGTTCATATGACCATTTGGAGTGATTTGGTATCATTGGTTTGGTTCAATTTGATTTATATTTGGTTTTGGTTCATTTGAGTTCATTTAGGTCAAATGGGTCAAGTTGACCAATTTGACTCATTTGACTCAATTGAGTAAGGTCATGGTTGGTTTAGGTTTGGTTGATCATTTGAAATGTTTCCAAGCTTTGGTTTCAATCAATTTTGGTTTGGTTTGATTTTAAGTTGATTTGACCTTTTAGGTCAAGTTGGGTTCATGGTCAGTTGGGCTAGGTTGGATCTAGTTGGCCAATTGGAGCTTTGGTCAAGTTCAAAAAGTTATTTAGAATGAATTTGACCCATTGGTTGCAATAAATTTGGCTTAGATCAAGATTTGACACTTTTTGACTTTTTAGGTCAACTTGAGTGAACTTGGGTCAAGTGGCCAATTGGGCTTGGTTTGGCTCAAATGATGACTTGGTCAAGTTCAAACATTGATTATGAACTAACTTAGATCAATGGTTTCAATCAATTTGGCCTATAGTGGATTTTGGCTAATTTAGTTTCATTTGGGCTATGTGTTGACTTGGTCAAAGGTTAGGTTTGACTTGGTTTGACCCAATTTAAGTGATTGATCATCCTATGATGATTGTTGCTCACAATGTGAGGCTTAGATGGGCTTAGTTCAATCCAATTTGGGTAGGATTATAATTTGGCTCAAAAAGGTGCTTTAGGTCACTTTGGGTCAAGTGAACCTAAGTGGGTCAATTGTCTTGATCAAGACTTGATTCAAGTTTGGTTGAAATCATATATGGACTTATGATTGAAATATAAATCCAATTGTAAGTGGTTTGGTGTCAAATGGGTTTTGATTCATTTGACAATTTCAAGGTCAAAGGATGGAGTTGAGTTTGACTTAGGTTGGTTTGATTTTGGTTTGATGATTGAAGTTTATGTTTATATTTGGTTTGTGATTGAAGGATTGATTGTTTGAAGAGAAAATCTAAAGGTTTGGATTGATTTGAGTTTGATCAGGTTAAATTCAAGAATTTGACTTGAAGAGTTTAGGTTGGATTTTGATTAGATTTCGATTTGAGTTTTGAATTTGGTTTTAGTTATTTGAATTTATATTTCATCTATATTTGTGAATATAAATGAGAATATAAATGGATTATGAGAAAATATTTTGAGTTTGGAATGGCTTGAATTTGAAGTTGAATTGAATTTAAAGTTGGTTTGAATTTGAAGTTGATTTGAATTTAAAGTTTGACTTGAATTTGAAGTTGATTTGAATGTGTTTGACTTGAGTTTGAAGTTGATTTGAATTTGAAGTTGATTTGAATTTGAAGTTGATTTGAGTTTGAAGTTGTTTTGAGTTTGAAGTTGATTTGAGTTTGAAGTTGATTTGAGTTTAAAGTTGGCTTGGATTTAAATTTTGACTTGAAAGATGGAAGTAATGATTTGTTCAAGCCATAGGGTAGGCAAGTTTTCCTAATACCCCTAAGGAATAACCTATTCCTATGTATAACTCTTTTAAGTCTCTAAGGTTAGGTTGAGTGTTCATCTAATCATTAGAAGTGTCTTAAGACTAAGGAACTCTTAATGTCTAAGAGGAGTCCTATGTCTAAGATGGAGAAGTTGAAAGCTCACTCCAAAAGTGAGGTCAACAATGCTTATGTGTATTTGAATTAACAAGTATATAGTTTGGATATCCCGGGAACATGAGACTTTAAGTTGCCCCTAAGGAGGTCTTAGATAATCTCACTTCCCTGGTTTAACAATGACATATACTAGCTTAAATTTCTTATACATGTTTGCACATACTTAAATATGAGATGAAATCCCTTTTTCTATCAAATTCATGCTTCAACAATCATTAAGTGTGCAAACATATGAGTACATTGCATGTACATATATATGCTAAATCAAATATCAAAAAAACTAAAAAGGAAAGAATGTGGATGTTATTGATAATGAAAGGAAGTATTGGAGTATTATTTAAGTGATGGTGACATAATTTCATTGATCTTAAGATGCCTTTCATATTTGAATAAGATTCATTAAGAGTAATTTGAACTTAGGCTAAAATAAAATTCATAAATGGTCTATTAAGAAAGTTAAAGCAATAATGATCTATCTTTAGAATCAACTTAGGCTAGCGATGAAGGAGTTAAGTCTTTTCTTCTCTTCATAATGATTAAATGTTAAGTAGAAGTGAACAAGATATAAATACATAAGTTAAAACTCAATCAAGTTACTAAAAGACTTAAAGTGAAATCACCTTTAATGGATAATTTAAATAATTCTAAAGTTTGGAAAATCCTAACTTTAAAGCTCAATCAAGACATACCACACTAAGCCTTAGCACACACATTAGAATACTAAGTCATCAATCTTAGTATTAGGTTAGGTCGGTGTATGTTATGGTGGTATATTTTATTTTGTGATGTAATATTTTAGACTAGATGTTATAATTATTTGTGCATAGATTGGATGTTAGGTTGTTAATAGCCTAATAATATTTTATGTAGGAGATTGTGTTTGAGGGACTGCTGTAATAATAAATGAATATAAAATACCTTTGCTTGCAGGTGCTGCTTATGTCCCTAAGCATAACCAAATTAAAGCATATGGGCTTGGTTACCCCAGTGCAAGATGCTAAGTCTAAATATGTGAAATATAACTACTAAGTTTGTATGTTTGTTAGCTAATATATATTTTGCAAGTGTAGTTAGATTTTAATTTTCATAAAGATGTAATTTTTGTAAAATGACTAGGATTAGTGCAATGGGGTTTAGAGGTTGAAATTATAAAATCTTTAAACTACATGATAGATAATTCCAAGAAAATTATGGGAGGTAGGACATTCTATAAAATCATCCCACCAAATTTGAAATTAATTAACCATGTTATTTGGCCTTAATTAAAGCAATAAACTTGAGCTTCAAACCTTAATCAGGCACTATTCATTAGGTGTTAATTAAAGATTTTATTTTATTTATTAAAGTCTCCTCTATCTAACGTTTCCAAAATGGGTTTATTTGTATTTTTGGATTTTTCTATAATTAGTTATAATTTTTTAAAGTTCTGACTATTTAATTATATTATTAAGTCTTAATTAATTCTTTAAACTATTAGTGCCACGCGGATGCTAATGCGGTAGCACTTTCTTGTCCAATGCGATAGTTGACTTAGTGGTGGCAAATGCAATTTTACTCAGCCATTTGATCTTGGATCGGACAGTCGAGATTAATCTCAAGATTTTAAAAGGATTAAATCAAGATTTCTCACATGATTAATCATGGTTGTCCATTGTAATCATGCAGAATGAACGATCGGTGATCCGTCATCCCATGAGTGCTAGAAGATAGATATTGTCCACCTTCTGTCACTTGATCTGAGCTCATCAAAGCTAGTTTATTGGAATCGACTCCAAAATGATCAAAAAATAAATTTAGGAAGATCATATGGAGATCACATAAAAGCACAATTCACTTCAAAAAATACCAATGCCTAGAGGCCAAGACTACCATTACCAGATTTTTATTTCATCAGAGCTACAAATCGGTGGTTCAGTGATGGAGTTAGCTTCATCTTGAAGAGACAAAGCCCTACTGACAAGATCTCGAGCAGCCTCCTCGCCGATCAATCCGTGGACCAAATGTCATCGTAAAGCTCACTGGAGTTGGCCTAAAAATGCCTTCCGGTAGTCGAATTGCTCGGAAGTGATTCATTTTGGCTCGTTAGAGTAAAGTGAAGGTGTGGAAAGAGTTAATTTGAGTTTGGTGAATATTTTAGGAGTTTGGACTAATGGAGCTCTATGGTCATTGGAACTAGTCGCCATGTGGAGTGCTTGAAGAGATCAGAGAGGTAGATGTGAATGCTCTAAGAAAGCTCTCTATTGAGTTTGAATGGATGGGGAGTAGTATAATCTCCTCCCCAGTTGAGCCAAGGCTGGGATTGGTTTATCCTTTGACAACCGTCCGGCCTGAGTAGGTGATCGGAGATGGCGGGGACTACTGAGGTGGATGAGGATGAGAGGTTGAAGGGAGTGTAGTAGGCTGCCATGAGGTGTACACTCTCCCTTAGGTGGACCAATGGTTTTCCATGGGTGAACTCACACTCTCTTGGCCAAAGGCTGAGCCTAACAATTTTAGCTTAGGTTCGGTCAATGGTCCTCTATCCAAGAAGAGCCAAAGGTTCACCTTGGGGTAAGGGGTTGGAGAACCCACCCAAATGGAGATTTTGTCCCATTTGGGTGGCTTTGTTCAATAGGTTTGACCTGAACTAGATTCACAATAGGTTGGACCCACTTTGGTAGGCCCATGGTGACAAAAGGATGAATCATGCCAAGTTTGATTGGGTTTGGGCTTGGTTTGGTTGGGTTTGGCTCAATTTGACCCATATAGGTCAAATGGGTCAAGTTGGGCTAAGTTGGCCATTTTGACCAAATTGGGTCCAAGTGATGACTTGGGTAACTTCAAATGGTCATTTCAAGTGAATGAGTGCAATTGATTTGATTCAATTTTATTTTGATTTGGATTTGCTCCATACAATTTAATTTGGATCAAATGGGTCATGTTGACCAATTTGACCAAATTGGCCAAATTAGCTTTAGCATGGGTTAGGTCTATGTTTAATTAGTCATTTGTAATTGATTGGAAGAGTTAAGTTGAATTGATTTAAATTATGGAGTGATTTGTTTAATTTGACCATTTAGGTCAAATTGGGCTAAGTAAGCTAATTGGGTTGGATTGAAATTGGGTCCAATTGAATGTTGGATTATGTTTAATATTGAATTGCTGATCGGTTAGAAGCATTGGTTTCAACCAATTTGGTCTAAGATTTGATTTGGTTCAATTGACCTTTGGGTCAGATTGGGTCAACTTAGGTCAAAAGGTCAAATTGGCTTGATTATGTTCAATTGATTGTAGTGGAGTGTTCAATAATGACCTACAATCATCAATGAAGGGATTGGATGGCTTGATTAGATCTAATGAGAGGTTAATTTGAGTTTAGCTCAATTATTTTAGGTCACTTTGGGTTAAGTGGCTTGGTCAAGCCAACTTGGGTATGGATGGTTGGGAGGTGTTTAATGATAAATATGAGGTTGATTGGTAGTTTTGATTGCAATTGATTTAAGCTTGATTAGGTTTTGGCTCATTTGAAACTTTTACGTCATATGGGCTAACTTGGGTTGATCAAATTATCTTGGCTTAATTGGCTTGATTACAAGTGTTGGACTGGCTTGAAATGATCTATTGAATAATTAGAGTGATTGAGAAAATAAAATTGGAATTAGCTTATTTTAATGGGTTTGAATGGAGTTATAGGATTATGGTGGGTTAACTTTGGTTAAGATCCAAGTTAATTTGGCTTGGAGCTTGGATTAGGGAACCAAATTCAATTAAGGTTAATTGAATAGGTTTGAGTTGTTTCAGCTCCAACCATATGAGCTTAAGTTTGGATGAGTGGATGGGCATGAGTCCTGGTTTAGGCCTTAGGGTAGGTGAAACCTATTTATCCTAAGGTAAACTCTAGGCTTATGGTTATGCTCTATAAGTCTCTAAGCATAAGTTTAGTGTTCCATGTGGTGTTTTAATTTGGAGTCATTTGGACACCATGCAGATCTTAGGGGGTACTTACTAAAGTGATCAGGTATGACATTAAGGTATGATATATCATCTCGAGAGATAAAAATATCACCATACAATGGACCTAATCACCTAATAAGGACTCCTAAGGCAGATGAGTCTTCATTTATACTAGAGATCTATCTCTACTTTACATGGAAAAGTAAAGAAGTGCTTATTTTATGTTGGGTTCTTTAGTTCCTTATGGATGCAAGCTTCTATAGTTAGTTACATCCTAGAAAATGGGAATTTCCTAAGAAAACTCTCGATTAAAGTAGTCAATAATCATCACCAAAGATTTCATGGCTAAACTATCAAAGGATTGGATATTTTGGAAATCAAGTGGTAAAGTTCAATTTGGAAGATTTATTTTTAGATTTTGAAATAGGATAGGTAGGGAGCAGTCAAGATACTAGAGTGAGCACCACAATCTACCTTATAGTGAGGCTTTATGTTTGAAAGAGGAAGTTTATTTTATTTGAGTTGAAATTTAATTAGAATGCTAGTACTTATAATCTATCAACATAAGATTTATGGAGATGCCTAAGAGGTGAGAACTTATGCTCATAGCCTGAAAGAAAGAAATGGCCTCAAGTCCTAAAGGATGCTTTAGCATAAGCTAAGAGCATGACCTAAATCTAAATGGAAAATGGGACATAATGGTTCACCTCCACAAGAGAGGGTAAACCTATTCTGACTCTTCTGGATTTACAACTGCCTGGAGTGACCTCCTATGATTCAAAACTATGCAGGCCAGTCTTATGTATGTGCAACATAATTAGGTTGTTATTTAACTAGGAAGGAGACTAGAGTCCTAAACTCACTCCCTAAGAGAGTAGATCATGAATGGTATGAAGATATGACTTAACTAATACAAACTTTTACAAATTCTTTATATCATTTTGACACATTCATTTGGACAAAGGCTTGGGATAATTATGCCAAAATGAATGATCAAATATAGTTATTGGCTAAATCAACAGGAGGAGGTGTTCTCCACTATAAGGGATATCCCCACAGGTCAATCATTCCCCTATCGTGCAAGAGTGGAGACCCTCCCTATTCAAGAATAAAATAAGATGATATGCATGATATTAGAACATTCAACCTTTAGCTACGGGGTTTCTAAATCATTTAGTTACCGTTATTATAGGCTTTAAAGTGAGGTTATGAGTTATTTTAAAATTTAGTTATGAGTTATTAGTGGGGGTAGAAAAATTAATTTTACTCTAAAGAACCTACCGCATCTAGGCTACACATTCAAACATCAAGCTTAAGAAACCTATGAAGAACATGCAATTTCTATTGTGCAAGATGAACATGATAATCAAACATTTATAAATTAATGTGAAAGAATAAAGGTCGGTGCGGCCGGGTACAGCCATACACCCCAAAAAATAAAAAAAATTGGGTAGCTGAGCTCTACCCTTATACAACATGAATTATAATAAAATTTTACAGTTATAATTGAACAAATGCTATGGGGATCTTCATTCCTCAATTTCTTTTCCTTCTTTGGTTTGATTTGATTTGCTCCAAGGCTTCACAAGGCCTCTCAAAACTTTACCTTCTAGCCATTGTTCATCCTAAGCCCCATAGCACTAATCCTAACACCTATTGCAAAATTACATGTTTATAGAAAATAAAATCTAACTACACCTGCAAGATAGATGTTAGCTAAATCAACCATACAAACCCAAGTAGATATATTCTATAATTTGGACTTAGCACTCTGTACATGGGTAAGCAAGCCCACTAGTCTTAATGTGGATTATGTAAAGGGGTATAAGAAACCTGGAAGTAAAAGCATTTAATTTATTTTTATTTGAGTAACCCCTTTAGCTAAATCCCCTACAGAAAACATCGTTAGGCTAATTGTGGCCTAGCATCCAGTCTTCCAAATAATAATCCTATCATCCAGCCTAAAACATTACATCATAAAATAAAACATAACATCATAACATTCTAATGTGTGTGCTTAAGCTTAGTGTGGTATGTCTTACTAGGCCTTAGGATTATGATCATTTAAGTTTTAAACTTGTTTAAGTTAAACATGAATGGTGGGTTTCATTTCAAGTTATTAAAAGGATTAGTGAATTTTAATTTATATTTTTTTTTTTTTTTACATTTGATATTTACTTAACATCTAATTGTTATAAATAGAAGAAAGAGGTTTGACCCTCTTTCATCCCTACCGTAAGTTATTTTCTAAAGGTATGTTATTATGATTTGGTTTCTTTTAGTGAATGATTTATTAGATATTTTATTAATCATATATTTAAGTTGATTTTAAAGAATCCTATTCAAACATGAGAGGCATCTTAAGATTAATGAAATTGAATTACTATCACATGGACAATATTATATTATTCCATTTCATCATCAATAGCATGCATATGATTTTGAACTTAAATACCTATACATACAATGTATATTTGGCACACTTAAATGATTGTAAATGCATATATTTTTAGTAGAAAGAAGGGATTCAATTCTTTAGCTAAGTACACATACACATGTATTAAAGATTTAAGCAAGTACATATTGTTGTTTAAACCAGGAAAGTGAGACAATCTAACACCTCCTTGGGGCAACTTAAAGCCTTGTAATCTCGAGATGTTCATACTATATACTTAGTAACATTCAAATACATGTAAACATACACATGAATCATGAAAAATAAAATAATGCTTTAACATGTTTAAGCTATAAACAAGTGTAAATCATATAGAATATTCATAGCCAATATCAATTTAACTTTTCATCATTAATTTATAATTTTGAGAATAATTTTGGAATTTATTAGTGATAATAGCCACACATATAATAGGATTAAACCAACACATGCAACTTACACATAATTAAATTTAATTGATTCTTTTATTTGAAAACATGATTGGATGATATCAAATGACATACAAATTTATGATGATTGAAAAGGAATAATTAAACATTACCACATAATGCAGCTAATCACATTACTTCCTAAGGACAATCAAGTTAAATAAAATCTTTTAAGGTAAACCAAAGATTCTTATGGAATTTGATTTTATGTTTGAATCATTAAATCTTAAGGAGGAGAAATGATATTTGTTATTTTTCCCCATCCCACATTAGTGTCTTAATGTGTTTAAGGAAAAGTAATTAAGTGATTTTATGGATTGATTAATTTCAAGCCATTAAGTAATCCATTTAATTTCCTTTCCTATGCTTCCTTAATTTAGTTAACCACTTAATCATGAGCCTTAAATGATATGAAAATGAGAAATTGAAATTTGCATTGCTCCTAATGGACCTAATGAAATTAGGCTCATGCTTAAGTGTTAATTAGATTAAGGAGAAATATAATTAAGTACTTGTATGGTTTTCCCACACCCATGGGTTAACCATAATTTCTTAAAATTCTTTATGTTATTAAACACATAAAGAGGAACCCATAAATTCAATTTGAATTATCTAGAACATTTGACATTTTAATTTGATTTAATTTCACTATTAAATTACTTAATTAACTTTAATTAACATACACATTAATTAACCCTCCTATGGAAATATACTTAGCAAATGACCAAGGAAGAAGCCTTAATCATTTTCCCTCATCATTTTCACTATCAATAGTGCTTAATAATCTTTAATAATTTAATTTTACTATTTAGAAATTTTAAAAGTTATTAAATTGATTAAGGAGGGTAATTAGGATTAACATTATAAATTCTCCTAATTTCCTAGCCAATAAATCCCAAGAAAATTATGGGAGGTAGAAGACATCCCAAGGAATCAATACATCCAATTTGAGATCAATTGGCCAAGTAACTAAGGCTTAAATAAGGTAAATAGAAAATTTTCAAAATTTATTTTTATTAAATTATCTTCTATTTACCATTTCCAAAATGGGTTTACTCATACTTTTATGATTTTTTTACAATTAGTTATGAATTTTTGAAGTTCTAGCAAATTAATGATATTTTAATCACCTAAATAACCTGCTAACCCGTCGGCACCACATGGAAGCTGACATGGCAGTGCTTTCCATGTGGCATCATGGGATAGGTTATTTAAAATGCCCCCCATGGCAGCTGAGTTAGCGTGGCAGATGGTCATCCCCGCCATCCTATCTTGGATCGAATGGCAGAGATTAATCATGTGATTCCTATTAGATTAAATTGATATTTTTAGCATATTAAATCATGGACGTCCATTCTAATCATGTGGAATGGATGGTGGATGATCTTTCTTCCCCGAGCACTAAAAGATGACATCATCCACCTTCCGCCACTCGATCCGAGCTCACCGAAACTCATGGGATGTCGGGATCGACTCCAAAATATGTGGGGAAGAGATCTAAGAAGATCCTACAGTGAAAATCACATGAAATCACATTTTACTTCACAAAACACCAACACCTAAGGGACTTTCTATGGTTTCTTAGAAATTTATTTTTGGAGCTCAAGATCGATGGTCCAACAACTAAGATAACTTTGTCTTGAAGAAACGAAGCCATGTTGAGAAGCTCTTGAGTTGCCTCCACCGATAGCTCTATGCACCAAATAATGTTGTGAAGCTCATCGGAGTTGGTCTTAGAGTGGTCTCTAGTGATTGAATCGATTAGGAATTGATTCATTTTGACTCACCGGAGCTTGGGTAAGGTGTGAAAGAGTTAATTTAAGTTCGGTGGAGCTTAGGTGAGGTTGGATGGATGAGGCCCTCAATTTCAAATGGAGCTTGCTTTCGTCGGTGATGGAGTGGACTAGGGAATCAAAGAAGGCTTTGGGATTGCTCAAAATCACCTTGGATCTGTGAAGCTTGAATGGATGGGGGAGGAGTATACTCTGCTATCTAAGTGAACCAAGGCTGAGATTAGCTCAGCCTTTGGTAGTCGTCTGGCCAGGGTAGGTGGCCGGAGATAGCAGGGGATTGTTGAGGTGGAGGGTCTTGAGAGGCTGAGGTAGCCACAAGGGTTGACAGAGAGTGTACCTCCTCCCCCAAGTGAACCAATGGTGGGATGAGGGTAAGCTCACCCTCTCATGTCCCAAACCTGAACCCAACACTAGGTGAGTGGGTAAGACCACCCAAATGGGGATTTTGTCCCATTTGGGTGAGTTGGTTCATGAGTTTTGACCGAAACTAAGTTTACCATGGGTTGGGCTAACTCATGGTGACCCAAGGATGAGTCATGCCAAGTTTGGTTGGGTTTGGGCTTGGTTTGAATGGGTTTGGCTCAATTTGACCCATATGGGTTTCAATTGGGCTAGGTTGATCGATTGGTCAAATTGGGTCAAACTAAGGTGGATGTGTTCAAATGATGATTTGGAAATGTATTGGTGCCATTGGTTTGGTTTAATTTGAAGTGGATTTGGATTTGGGTCATATGGGTTCATATGGGTCAAATGGGCTAAGTTGACCAAATTGGCCAAATTGGCCAAATTGGCTGAGGTGGAGGGTTGATTTAGGTTTAATTGATCATTTGAGCATGATTGTAGGTGTTGGTTTGAGTTAATTTGGATTTGGGAATGACTTGATTCAATTGAATCCTTTAGGTTAATTTGGGGTAAATGGGTCAACTGAGTTGGTTTGACCAAATTTGATGCAATTGGATGTTGGATCATGTTCAATAATCATTTTTTGATTAACCAGAGGTATTGGTCTCAACCAATTTTGTTTAGAATGAGATTTGGCTCAATTTGGCCCTTTAGGTCAAATTGGGTCAACTTGGGTCAAGAGCCCAACTTTGCTTAGTTTGGCTCATTTGATGGTTGAGTCATGTTCAATATTGAATTTATGATTGATAGGAATCATTGGTTTTAATTGATTTAGATTGGAGTGAGGTTTGGTTCATTTTAGTCCATGGATTAACTAGGTCAACTTGGGTTAAGTGATCAAATTGGCTTAGTTTGACCCAATTGATTGTAATTGGACAATTAAAGATGATCAACAATCATCATAAAAAAGATTGGATGGGTTGATTCAATGTAATTTGGATTGGATTGAAGTTTGAGTCAATTGGATCATTTAGGCCACAGTGGGTCAAGTGGACCAAATGGGTTGATTGAGCTGAATTAGGTTGAATTAGGTGTTGAGAAGAGTTCAATGATGTATTTAGAGTTGATTGATATCTTTGATCATAATTGATTTGGATTTAATTAGATTTTGGTTCGTTTGGACCCTTTAGGTCAACTTTAGGTCAAATGGGCTAACTTGGGTTGATTGGTATGATTTGATTGGTTTGATTGTGAGGCTTGGGAGGGTTTGAAATAGAGTCTTGAAAGGTTGGAATACTTTTGTGAAAATCAATTGATTGGTTTCAATAGGATAAACTTGAGTCATAAGATAATAGGATGATTGTAAAATTGATTTGGGCTAATGATTAAGTTAATTTGGTTTGAAACTTGGATAGAAAACAAATTTAATTTGGGAATTGTCATGTTAGTTTGAGGTTGGTTTTGGATAAGTGGATAAGCATAGGTTATGGTTTAGGCCATTAGATAGGTAGAACCTATTTTTCCTAAAGCACATCCTAAGCTTATGGTATACCTATCAAAGTCCTTAAGCTTAGGTTTAGTGTTCCCTTAATCACTAGGAGTGTCCTATGACTAGGGAAATCCTAGTGCTTACAAGATTCATAAGTCAATGATGGAAAAGATGAGTCCTCACTCCAAAAGTGAGGTAAACAAAAGGACCCCCAACAAGTGTGGTGTAATTGATAAATCACACCACACATATTAGTGTTGACCGAGACAATCAACAATATCCAGGAAGATCACAAACACTAAGGGTGGCCATCCATACCTAAGTGGCAAGGTAGATGGAACCACGATCCTAATGTGATGCAATTCATTACCATGCCAAGGGCATGGGAGAGATGACCAGATTTGGTTTGATTTGTTGAGAACTAACTTTGTGTTAAAGACACAAGAGGGATCTATTGGGGATTATGCATGAAATTGGTTTGATTAGAGATTGATTTATGTCAAGGGCATAAGGGGGATCTATTGGGGATTAAGATTTAATTGAGTTTGTTTGGTTTAATAGATTGATTTATACTTAGGTCATAAAAAAAAATCCGCTGGTGATTGAGATTAGATTAAGTTGGTTTGGTTTGATAGATTGATTATGTTGACTGGTTTTAATTTGAATTTGGGTTTTGATTTGATTTGATTATGTTGATTTGAATTGAATTGAGTTTGGTAATACAATTTTGATTTTGATTTTGTCAATTGATTTAGTTTGAATTTGATGATTGATTTTGATTTTGATTTGATATGTTGATTTTAATATTGTGATTCACTTTAGTTTTAATTATGTTGGTTAATTTTGTTTGGATACTATCAGTTTGCAATGAACTACACTAAAAGGGTCTATAATAGCCTAGGGATACCTTAGATTTAATAGTCCAAAGGGTAGTATATTGACCATACAGTATAGACTATCCAACTTAAAGGTTGTCCATTGGTTTGTAACAACTATACTAGGAAAAAAGCATCGGGTACTCATATCTTCCAAAGTAGAATCAGCTATTGGGGTGACTCGTTGATGGCACAAGTCAAACTAATCCTAGGGTGACTATCAAGTGAGTACCTCTGAGGGTCTTATCTCAACTTAGATAGTCGAAGCGATTCCTACAGGGAGTTTTGCTGACACTGCCTAAAAGATTGGATGCCTTCTTGGGAAGAGATGCCTCTGGGGGTCTTATCTTAATCCACAAGAGATTTTATTTTTTTATTTGTTTATTTATTTAGCATGGGTCCTATTGGTTTACGAGGAACCACACTAAGAATGAGCCATGGGGCTTCAGCCTATCTCAGATTTATTGGCCCAAAGGATAGTTTGTTCAATCGTAGTATAGAACTTTCAGCCATAGGGGTGGATAATAGGAAAGGGAAAGTCTAATCTAATAGTAACCTGGGTCATGTTTAGATGGGGTCATGAAGATGTAATCCAAATAGAATGCCCATAGGGAAGGTGCCTCTGGGGGTCTTATCCTAATCCCTGAAATATGAAGCTTGTAGGTATATGGTGGCCGGCATAGGGAGAAAGTACGTGGACTCACATCTGCTTGAGCAGTGTTATCCACAGGGTGGGTTACTGTCAGAAAAGCTAACAGCAGCCAACCTAAGTTGCCTGTTGGTTTATAACGATCAATCTAGAAAGAAAGCATCAGGGACTCATATATTCCTAAGTAATTGACCATCGAGATAGTCTATCGTTGACAAGATAACTATTATCTGACCTAGAGTGATTACCAAGTGGGGAGTCACAAAAAAGACTAAACCCAAGCTTAAAGTAATCAAGAGGAAGAGGATCCACTAGGGGTCTTATCCTAATCCTCAGATATAAACTCGAACCTAATCAGTGCATGGCTAGTTTAAGAAAAAAGCTTGGGGACTCACATCTTCTTAAACAAAGCCAACATTGATGTAGCATTTTGGTCATGCAATAAGACATACCACACTAATAAGGTGCTCATTGGTTTGCAGTGGTTATGCTATGAAGAAAGCACCGGGTCTCATATCCTCCTAAGCAAAAGATTAAGTACAGATCAAGCCCGACCTAGAGTAACTATTAAGTGAGTACTGTTGGGGGACTTATCTCAACTCAAGGTAGCCCAAAGCAATTGGAATTATGTTTGATTTATTTATGTTTGTGTGTAATTTTGTGTTTATGATGTACTAATGAAGGATAGGATGTCGGGTTCTTTCATGCCTACCCTAAACACACTATGAGAATAATTTGGCAATTGGAAACTTTTCAATATGGAGAGATGTTTGAACAAAATGGAATTTTATTGATGGAAACTTATTTTAGACATTATTTATGTGTAGTATTTCCTTAGATAAAGCCTATTGATAGGAAGCATCGGGCATTCTCCTTTGTGGTTTATGAGTTGGTAAGATCCACTCAGGTAGGCCCTTTCTATGGAGAAAGGGCCTTCCCAAGTAGGTTCAAAATTGCCTCCCATCTTACGACGGCCAATAATTAGTCTCCTTAGAACTAAAATAATATCTCCTACTTGAAAAGCTCTTGGGTAGACCAACATATTATGAGCTTCAACCATCTTTGCCTTATATAACTCAAGGTTTTGACATGCTTGCAAGCGTCTTTCTTCTAAACCTTTGAGTTCTTCTAACTGCAACTTGGCATTCTATTTGGTTATAATTTTGCTATCCACAACTATCTGTAGTGATGGGAGTTGAATTTCTAATGGAAAAATGGCTTCGGGCCCATACACTAAGGAGAATGAGGTATACTACGTTAGAGTTCTGTAAGTGGTACGATAAGCCCACAAAGCTTCAACTAATTGCTCATGCCACTATTGTTTATTATCATCAAGTGTCTTCTTGAGTATTTAGATGAGAGTTTTGTTAAAGGCTTCCACTAAATGTTTACCCGTGGGTAATAAATGATAGAGTATCTCCAATCTATGTTATGTCTTTAGGCGAAGCTATTGATTTTGGAGCTCTTGAAGATGGTACCATTATCGAATATGATTTGTCAGGGTACCCCAAATCTATAAATGATATGGTTTCTAAAGAACTGCAGCACATGCTGAGCTTTGACCTACCAAAGTGGAATCCCCTTTGCCCACTTGGAAAAATAATTCATTGCTGCGAGAATGAACCGTGACCCTTGGACAAAGGAGGATCTATCAGACCCACTTATGTCAGTGCTCGTAACACTCAAATGGCCATGAGGCCAATGTTGGATGTAGATTTTGGGTGGATGATGTAGAACCACTCCATGTATTTGGCATTAGTGACAACGCTTCACTACGTCCATGCAGTCCATGATCATCGTCGGCCAGTAATATTGAAGTCTCCTGATTTTAGTTTTCATCTTAAGACTAGATTGATGAGGTTTGCATAGTCCTAAGTGTACGTCGATCATGATCTTATAGGCTTCATGTTTGTCTAAATAGCATAATCACATATGATCGAAGGATCATCGGTATAAGACACCATCCACGAGGGAGTAAGAGAGTGCCCTTTGCTTCACTTGATGTGCTTGGGATTTCTCTAAGTTAGTTTTCCTTTGTTTGGGTATTCAATGAAGGGTTGCCTCAATCTAGTTCTTGGTCCTTTTTGGCAATGGCAACCTCCCCTTCAAGAGAGTATTTATCAATGACTTTGACATCAATAAGAGGACTTGTCAATTATGGACCTCTATTGATATTGACTCATCTTCCAAACACGCTAACTCTATAGCAAGCTTGGCTAAGGCATCAACTATGGCTTTTTCTTCTCTAGGGTTCTTATAGATTATGAGCTCTAGAATTTGAGCTAGTAACTTTATAGTGTACTTGTGGTAGAGATGGATTTTAGGCTTCAAGACCTTGTAGGACCTAACGATCTGGTTGACAACTAACTAAGATTCCCCAAAGATGTTGATATTCTAGATGCCTAGAAAAATGGCTAATTCTCAACGGTGATCAAAGCCTCATATTGAACTTCTTTATTGGTGCAAGGCTCAGATAGATGATATGAGAATCTCATCATATCGCAGTTTGGTATTTGGAGGACTATTCCTACCCTTGCCTTGCCTGGGAGAGTAGATTATGGTTCTTCTCCTCTTTGAGAGAAAAATGCACCATCAAAGTACATCTCCTAGCAGAGAATGCTCATATCCCCTAAGTTCATGATTTGTTCATTAGGAAGATCATCACTGAGCAGGAAATCTACTAGAAGTGGATGTGTTGCTAGAAAATTCATGAGTGCTTATCCTTTCACTTCACAGAGAGGTATGAATGTGATGTCAAAGATATAAAATTATAGATTATCGTGCCAATTGTCCTGGATAGTCTGTCATGAGATATTATAGTGGATTAATTCTAGATATCAATTTTATTTATGAGATAGCATATAATTTCATAGCTTCTGAGCTATGAAGATTAAAGCTAGGTAATGCTTCTAAATAGGTGAATAATTTACCTCAATATCAAATGATGGATAAGATAGTAGAGTACATTCTCTTCCCTTCATCATTGGCTTGGGCCAACAAAACTCCAAGGGAGTCATCTAATATAGTAGTGTAGAGTATGGGAGGTTTGCCTAGGATAGGGGCACTTAAGACTGGCGATGCCATGAGGTATTACTTGATGCTCCCGAAGGCATGTTGGCACTTATAAACCCACTTGAACTTGGTGTCCTTCTTCACTAGTGCTGAGAATTGTTGACATCTTCCTGATAGGTTGGATATAAAGCATCTTAAATATGCTAACCTCTCTTGGAATGATCTAAGTTGGTTAAACTTTTAGTGGTGGCATTTCTAATATCACTTTAATCTTCTCTGGGTCAATTTCAATTCCACTGTGTCAGACAAAAAACCTAAGAAACTTCCCTAAAGATACTCCAAATGCACACTTCAGAGGGTTCATTTTTTAGGTTTTATTGCCTTAATTGCTCAAAAATTGCTTCAAGTTAAAGTGGTGGTCTTCCTTTTCTTTACTTTTGAGCTCATAGATCATCGACGTAGTATTTTACTTGGTGATGAATGAGTTCATCAAAGATTTGAGTCATGGCCCGCTAATATATGGCGTCAGCATTTTTGAGGTAGAAAGGCATGACCTTATAGCAATATATTCTAATCTAGGATCTAAAAATAGTGTTCCTTTCATCTTCAGGTGCCATCTTTATTTAGTTTTATCTATTTGAACCATCCATGAAAGAGAAGACCATAAGATATGAGGCAATGTCCACCAAGCTCTGGTATTAGTAGTAGAAATTCATCTTTTGGACATGCCTTATTGAGATCCCTAAAATAGTCACATATGTGAATTTTGGTCATTCTTCTTCTTAACTCAGATGACACTAATAAACCAGGTGTGGTATTTTTACTCATGGATGAAACCAGCATCGATCAATTTCTTGACTTAAGAAATGACCTGTTGTTCAATGTCCAATCGCATGCATCTAAGAGGTTGCTTGATGGGGTTAGCATCGGGCTGTATCATTAGCTTATGAACCACTATCTCAGGAGCTAATCCAGACATTTATTCATAACTCCATGCAAAGCAAGTCCTTAAACTTAGTGAGTAGCCTAACTAAGTCATTGATTTTAGATTAATTCAACAGGGAACTGATGTACATAGGACATAGATTATCTTTTATCCCCAAGTTGATTTCTTTGAGCTCATCGATGGTTAACTTAATTTCTTCCTCGAATTCTTGAGATGCATCTTTGACTTGAAAATCATCTGATATTTCTAAGCACATCTTCTTATATTGGTTAATGTGATTTGAAAAGAACCTTATTTGATTCCAAATGATTGGTGATGACCATGAAATAGTCATCAACATTGACTAGGCCTATTGTGCTAAAGCCCAGTTAGGGTCTTGATTGAGAATTCTTGCATTTGTTGTCTCATAACCTTTCAAAGTACTCTAACCTATGCTTAGACCATGTATGTGGAATCAAAGCTTTCTTTGCTAGATTATGAACACAAGGCGAGTACCAATCAAAAGGAAATTCTATTAATTCTTTAAATGAATCATCCTCAAACTTCTTGACTTGAGGATGCTACTCCTAGATAGAACCTTTGGACCTTAGTGTTTGCACATTCTTTGGGGGCCTCCTAACTACCAAACCCTCAACTTTTTATGAGGAAAGTGGGGTTAGAGCTAAGTTCTCATCTACTATCTGACAATTTCACATAAAGAAGATTTGGATACACTCATGCTTTGTTTGGGGACTTGATCTTCACCACTGTCAGACTCTTGTGTCACCTCCAATAGGATTTATTATCGAGAAGACATGGTTGGCATGGTAACAACATAGCACTCAACCTCTAAACTAGATTTTAAGTCTATGTAGGTAGCAGCTGCACTCCTATAAGCTAGAATGAATCTTCAGATATGTGGTAGGTATTGAGGTCTTCCACCTCTGAGACTCCCTCTAGCCTTGCCTTTTCATCATCCTTGTGGGGGTCGGGTCATCCTCCCCACTTATTTGAATGGAGAAATGAACTGGGTGGAATATAATCTCAAGCTCTATATCCTCCCATAGATCTTCTTCTCATTCCTTTTTCTTTTCATTTCCTTTTTCCTTTTCCTTTTATTTTCTCCCTTTTTCTTTTTCATTTTGTTGAAGTTCATGAGAGAAGACATTTTGCTTCTTAGGGAGGTAATAGGCCACATCTTCATAAATCTTGACCTTATGAAGTGCGATCAGTTTGAGATCTCCATTGACACAATACTCGATTCCACCCCTTTGAAACTTGATGCACTGATGTAAGGAGGATGGAACCATATTGTTCTCATGTATCAAAGGTCACCCAAGCAAAGCATGAAAAGATGTTTCAAAATCTATTATGTGAAATTTGGCTTCCATCTTTCAATCTTCTATCTCTAAAGGCTACACTATGGAGCCTAAGGCCCTCTCTCATTGTTCATTAAATCCTTTCAATATCATCCTCCATTTAGAGTTTAGAGATGTTGATTTTCAAGTAGGCAAGGGTTCTTAGACTCATAATATTTACTAATGCATCTGGATCAACCAACACTCTTGACAGTCTAAACCTACCAACATCTACTATAATGTAGAGGGGATGGTTGTGCTCTATCGTCCCTAGAAGTAGGTCTTCATTTGTGAATGTGACTCCTAGGACTTCTTTTGAGAATCATGCCTCTTCTCTAGTAGTGGCCAATGGAGCTAAGCATATTTGGGGTCAAGCAAAGCTTTGACTAATGACTCCCTCATCTCTTTGGATAAGAAAGAGGCATCATATATGCTTAACTTAGCTAGCAACTTTCTAAGATATTCCAAGATTGTAGTTGACTTTGAGCTGGTCCTCCATAAGCATATCCAAGGGTGGAGCATCTTGTGGAGGGACTATCTACTCACTGGAACCATTGAACTGTTTACCCTTATCTTAAGGTGCTACCCTAGGAGGTAGAACTTTTCCACTATGGAGGTTGACTTCAATAACTTCTTGAGATGAGGAGTTTGTAGAAAGTTCTACCTACTCATCGGGTATACCTACAGCTTCTCCTAAGGATCATTGGACTTAGATGACTCCAAATCAATCTCAAGTGGTGAACTTAGATGATTCAACAAAAGGAAATCCCTTTCTGAATCAGAGTGGGATTGATCAAAATTATTTAAATTATTATTGCTATGACTTGGAGAGCTATTAATTAAAATAAAATCACTAAGATCATCAAAATTGGATAGAATGTAAGCTGAATCATTCTTCTTCATTGATATCTTTAATTTTGGAGGTGATACATGATAGAAATCAAGTAAAGTAAGCGTATAAGGGGTTTGGTGCCCTCATCCGTAGATACAATGCTCCTGTTGGTGGAGGCAGAGCTAATAGATGTGGCAACTGCAACTATCGAAGGAGGAATGCTAGACTCGATGGTGGTTGCACTATGGAACTATCTTGGGCAAGTGATGGATATTGCTGCTATTGGGCTTCCACCCTCCCTGAGTTGTCCCTCATAACTGGCAGACCATCTTTGATGTTGGAGCTCTGAGCTGAGTCAGGTACGTGCAGAGAAAGTTTCTTGATTTTAAAAATTATTTTTTTAAAGGTACGAGATAAAATTTTTTTCCAACCTTCTTTTGTCTTAAGAGGATCGGATGTATCCCCAAAGATTACTTTAATAGAACTAGAAGGTTGTTCTACTAAATATTCTTTAGGAATAACTATGGCTTCTGACTTGTAGCTATGCTCAAGACAATCCTTTAAAGTGAAATAATCCTCCATGACATGACCTAGCATATGGTGGTAGGGGTAGTAGTTAGGATCATCATTCCTGTCCACTTCCTCAGGCTTTCTAGGCTCGGGTAGCTAAAAATTAGGCTTCTTAAGAAAGTTCTTAAAGATCTTCCTGACTACATCCCTCTTGAATGAATATGGCTAGTTGAGTTTTCAGTAAGAGTAGTGAAAAAAGCTACCTAGTAGTGGATACTGATACCATTGTTGTGTAGGCTATTGTGGTGGTGGTGGCCATTATGGCAGCTGAGCTAGTGGAAGAGGATGTGGGAGTGGAGGCTGCTGAACTCTATGCCTCTCAAATTATGCTCTCACTAGCTTCCCTTGTCCACTACCACTATAATCCATGGCTTCTTCTCAAATACCTTTGAGGCTTAGGTTTAAGTGACTAGTTTGAGAAGGTAACTATTTGGCTTTCTCTTGTAGGTTAGCAGCCTTGCTAATTAATTTCTCAAATATCTTTATGGTAAAACCTTTGAGCATGAAGGTGATAAGGACATGGAGATTCTTAAGAAGAATCGTAATGGCATGATGCTCTTGTAGTTGTGGTTTACATTTCATGCTTAAGTTGTGCCATCTAAGAACTTAATCAACAATGGATTTGTTAGGCTTTTGCTTCTCTACAACAAGGTCCTGCTCCCTTGATGAGCCCCGCAAATCTCTTGATAAAGAGCTCTCTAACTCAGAAGACTTCATTGAATCATAGTTCAACGTACAATTAAATGCAAAGGCTAATAAACCGAAAATGTAATGTGTCTCTACCACTAATATTACAATAATTGGTCCTGAAGTGTGTTATATGCTACCTTAAGTTCTCACTGCCATCAAAAATCTTGAATGATGGTGGCACAAAACCCTTGGGGTATTGAACTACATCAAATTCCTCTAGGTAGGGTCAACCCTTTGGAACTGATGAGCTCCCTTGGGCTTGTTCCAAAGCTTCCTTCACTTATTGCTCTACCATCTGCTTGATATCCTTTTCATGAATGGAGGTGCTTTCGATCATTTTCCTATGCAAACTACTAGTATCTTCATCCATAAGAGTGCTTTTGGGATGATCTAGGATGTGTACTAGCTCAAAATGAATGGCCTCCTAGGAGTGGGTTGTGAAACTGGGGCTTGGTTCTCCAAGGCTAAGACTACTACCATCAATTCCTCTACCCTTATCTCCATCCTATCAATTTAGTCATCTTTAAGCTTGATTTGTTGGAGGAGGCATTGAGTTGAGTCTGATGCCTCACCTTCGTCAACTATAATGCCTTTCTAGCTAGGTTGCTCCCTATGCAAGGATCCCTAGGTATCTATCATGTGGACTTTTGTAATATCATCCAACAGGTCATCTTCATCTGCATTGAAATCAACCATACCTCCTATTGGTCAGACTATTCATCCCCTACTATCTTCCTCATGACATGATAGTCTTCTAAAATCTCATCCAAGGATTGATCATCCACCATACCCAGTACTATAGGGACATGAGCTGAATGATGACTTACAAGTGGACTGAGCTCTGAAGAAGAAATGCATTGAATGCTCTGGGAAAGCAGTGCTCTCCCTAACTAACTCAACAATCATAGGGATCACCTCAGTATCCCCTCCTTCCTTGTCCTCTAGCTATGGTGGTGGAGCTACCACGATGCTCTTGGGCCTCGACTCCTTCCTCTACATTGTTGGGATGAAAGGTCAAGCAGAAGAGCTCAGCCTCATCTCAACAGATGGAGTGGATGAAGGGTGGTCCAAGGGACGTAACTGTATCACCAAGAGGGGTGCTCTCTCTCTAGATGTTGGCTTGTGGAACTTAGTAGGGACTTTAGATGGTGGAACATGAATAGATGAATGTGGTCGGTGAGTGGAGCAGTGTAATGGGGGTGACACTGGCTGCGTCTCCGCCAGAGATCTCCTCCTACTGCTAGAAGCATTGAGTATAATTCTATCTGATTGATCAGCCCTATCAGTTTGCCGATCAGAATGGTCTATTAAAGTGGAGGCTGCCTACTTCCTGGCAAACTTCTGTCTATCCCTCTTGCCCGCTTGGTTGCAACCTTGGCCTCCATGGCCCTTACCTTATGAATTTGATCCCTAACACTCCTAGGGATCACTTGTCTCAAGTCATGCACTATGGACTCAAAAAATTCATGGGCTCTCCAACTCTCCTAAGCACATATTGTGCACTAACATAGGGCTTCCTCCTCTCCTATTTGGTGCCTTATACTCTATAAGTCATGGGTGTGATGCAGCAATCTTTCTGAGGTCCTCCTCTCCCTCTGCAACAGAAAGGGGGTGAAACCTACCAAGAAGGGGTGAGGCCTCACGAGGGGATCCCTCATCAACCACAATGGGAGGCTTCCTCAACCTCCTTCACCATGAACTCGTAATGTCTCTTAATTTTTTTGGTTCTTGTTACAACATTGGGTCTTGGTTAGTGGAGCAAGATGGGAGCTAGAACCGGCCTCAAACATGGTGGAGACTATCTCAGAAGCTAAAATAGACTTCCCCTTCAATGCTGGGGCAACTACAAAGGTGATTCTATTCCTGACCAAATTATGATAGGCACAACTGGCACCATCATAGGGGAACATCTAAAGCCTTCCTCTTCAAAGAGGGAAACTCAATATCTGATTGTTGGTCAAACTATAGAAGTGGCTTCTTGTCAGCCACCTCTTCTTTACTGACTCTAGCGAGGGCAAGTCCCTCACATGTGACCTTAAAGTGCTCAAAGCCAAGGACAAACTTGATGACAGGGGTGGAGGTGAGTATGGCCTGATCTAGGGTCAAATCCACACTAATGGCAAAGGAGAAAATAAGCTTGCCGAAAGGCATAATGCTAAGTGATGGCTTGGAGAAAGAGAGAATTGGGGCTTCTGCCTCACTATTGAAAGAGACATAGAATTAGACTTTTGCTTTATTGTTGTTGACTTTAATTTGATTTTGAATTGGAACCCTCATTTAACAAATTTGATTATGTTAAATGAGGTTCATTTGTATGTTGGAGAGATTGGAGATTTTGGAGAAGAATCTTTTGCTTTTCTTTTGGACTTCATTGAAATTTTAGAGAATGTCGGATGAACCTTGCTTTACCAAGCTAGTTGTAAGATGTTCTTGATTTTGTTTGATTTATTATTTGGATAATTTCTTTGGTTAGTCTTCTCTTACCTTAGAGGTCCAATAGGGTTTTAAGACATACTTTGAGTGAGATCCTAAAACCTAAAGATGTTGGCCACCTTTACTTAAGGATGAAATAAGCAAGGTGTCCAACAGAAAGAATGATAGTCTTGGACATATATAAAATATAAGTCCACTATCGATGCTTGGAGATAATAATTGACTACTAAAGATGGAGAGGAACAATCCCCAGCGGAGTCACCAAAAAAAATCTATGGTGTTTTAATTTGGAGTCATTTGGACACCACAGAGATCTTAGGGAAAACTTATTGAAGTGATTAGGTACGACATTAAGGCATGAAATACCATCTCGAGAGATGAAAATATCACCCTACAGTGGACCTAATCACATAATAAGGACTCCTAAGTTAGATGGGTCTTCGTTTATGCCAGAGAACTTTCTTTACATGAAAAGTAAAGTAGGGTTTATTTTATGTTGGTTTTAGTTCACTATGGAGCAAGCTCCCATAGTTAATTACATCCTAAGAAATGGGAATTTCTTAAGAAAATGCTCGATTAAAGTATTCAATAATTATCTCTAAAGATTTCACGATTTGACTATCAAAGGACTGGGTATTTTGGAAATCAAGTGGTAAGGTTCAATTAGGAAGACTTATTTTAGATTCCAAAGGAGGATAAGTAGGGAGCACTCATGATACTAGGAAGCCTAGTGAGCACCCCAATCTACCTTATAGTAAGGCTTTATGTATTTGAAAGAGGAAGTTTATTTTATTTGAGTTAAAATTTCATTACAATGTTAGGGCTTATAATCCATCAACACAAGATTTATGGTTATGCCTAAGAGGTGAGGACTTATGTTCATAGCCTGAAGAAAATAAATGGTCTCAAATCCTAAATCTAGGATGCTTTAGCATGAGCTAAGAGCATGACCTAAATCTAAATGAAAAATAGGGTATAATGGTTCACCTCCATAAGAGAGGGTAAACATATCCCGACTCTTCTAGACTTACAATTGCCTGGAGTGGCCGCCAACTAACACCTCCTACGATTCAAAACTATGCAAACTGATCTTATGTATGTGCAAGATAGTTAGGTTGTTATTTAATTAGTAAGAATATTAGAGCCCTAAACTCACTCCTTAAGAGACTAGATCATGATTGGTATAAAGACATGACTTAAACTAATACAAACTTTTACAAAATCTTTATATCATTTTGACACATTCAGTTGGACAAAGGCTTGGGATAATTATGCTTGAATGCATGATGAAATATAGTTATTGGCTAAATCAGCTAGAGGAGGTGTTCTCCACTACAAGGGATGCCCTCACAGGTCAAGCATTCCCCTATCGTGCATGAGTGGAGACCCTCCCTATTCAAGAATGAAATAAGATGATATGCATGATATTAGAGCATTCAACATTCTGCTAAAGGGCTTCTAAATCTTTTAATTATTTAGATTATAGCTTAAGATTTAAAGAGAGGTTATGAGTTATTTTAAATTTTAGTCATGACTTATTAGTGGGGTTAAAAAAATTAATTTTACCCTAAAGAGCCTATCACATACAGGCTAGACATTCAAACATCGAGCTTAAGAAACCCATGAAGAACATGCAATTTCTATTGTGCAAGATAAACATGATAATCAAACATTTATAAATTACTGTGAAAGAATAAAAGGCCCGTGCAGTTGGGTACCTCCATACACCATGAAAAATAAAAGAAATTGGATAGTCGAGCTCTACACTTATACAACCTAGATTATAATAAAAATTTTCAATTATAATTGAATAAATGCTATGGGGTTCTCATTCCTCATCTTCTTTTCCTTCTTTTGCTTGATTTGATTTGCTCCAAAGCTTCACAGGGCCTCTAAAGACCTTGCCTTCTATCCACTACTCATCCTAAGCCCCATAACACTAATAATAACTCCTATGGCAAAATCACATGTTTATAGAAAATAAAATCTAACTTCACCTGCAAGACAGATGTTAGCTGATTCAACCGTACAAACCTAAGCAATTATATTCCATAATTTGGACTTAGCACTCTGCACATGGGTAACCAAGCCCACTTGTCATAATGTGGATTATGTAAAGGGATATAAGCAACCTGCAAGTAAAAGCATTTATATTTATTTTTCTTTCAGCGACCCCTTTAGCATAATCCTACACATAAATAATCCTAACATCCAACCTAAAATATTACATCATAATATAAAACACAATATCATAACATAGACCATCCTAACTTAGAGCTAGAAGTGGTGACTTAGCATTCTAATGTGTGTGCCTAAGCTTAGTGTGGTATGTCTTACTAGGCCTTAGATTATGATCATCTAAGTTTGTAAATTTTTTAAGTTAAACATGAAAGGTAGTTTCATTTTAGTTATTAAAAGGATTAGTGAATTTTAATTTGTATGTTTTTCCTTTTATTTCATTTGATATTTACTTAGCCTCTAATTGTTATAAAGAGAAGAAAGGGTTTGGCCCTCTTTCATCTCTACCCTAAGTTATTATTTAAAGGCATGTTATTATGATTTGGTTTCTTTAGTGAATGATTTATTAGATATTTTATTAATTCTATATTTAGGTTGATCTTAAAACATCCTATTCAAACTTGAGAGGAATCTTAAGCATGCATAGAATTTTGAACTTAAATACCTATACATGCAATGTATTTTTGGCACACTTAAATGATTGTAAATGCAAATATTTTTAGTAGAAAAAAAGGATTCCACTATTTAGCTAAGTACACATACACATGTATGAAAGATTTAAGCAAGTATGTGTCATTGTTTAAACCAAGAAAATGAGATAATCTATGGCCTCCTTGGGGCTACTTAAAGCATCGTATTCCCAGGATGTCCAGACTATATACTTAGTAACTTTCAAATACATGTAAACATACACATGAATTATGAAAAATAAAGTAATGCTTTAACATGTTTAAGCTATAAATAAATGTAAATCATATAGAATATTCATAGCCAATATCAATTTAACTTTTCATTATTAATTTATGATTTTGAAAATAATTTTAGAATTTATTAATGATAATAGCCACACATATAATAGGATTAATCCAACACATGCAACTTACACATAATTAAATTTAATTGATTCTTTTATTTGAAAATATGAATGGAAGACATCAAATGACATACAAACTTATGATGATTGAAAAGCAATAATTAAACATTATCACATAATGCATCTAATCACATTACATCCTAAAGACAATCAAGTAAAATAAAATCATTTAAGGTTAACCAAAGCTTCTTATGGAATTTGATTTTTATGTTTGAATCATTAAATCCTAAGAAAGAGAAATGATATTTATTATTTTGCCCCATCACACATTAGTGGCTTAATCTGTTTAAGGAAAAGTAATTAAGTGATTTTATGGATTGATTAAGATGAAGCCATTAAGTAATCTAATTAATTTCCCTTTCATATGCTTCCTTAATTTAGTTAACCACTTAATCATGAGCCTTAAATGATATGCCAATGAGAAACTGAAATTTGCAATGCTCCTAAAAGATATAATGAAATTAGGCTCAAGCTTAAGTGTTAATTAGATTAAGGAGAAATCTAATTAAGTACTTTTATGGTTTCCCACACCCATGGGTTAACCATAATTTCCATAAGGTTCTTTATGTTATTAAACAGATAAAGAGGAACTCATAAATTTAATTTGAATTATATGGAACATTTGTCATTTTAATTTGATTTAATTTAACTATTAAATTACTTAATTAACCTTAATTAACATACATATTAATTAACCCTCCTATGCAAATATATTTAGGAAAATTGCCAAGGAAGAGGACTCAATCATTTTCCCTTATCATTTCCACTATTAACAGTGCTTAACCATCATTAATAATTTAATTTTTATTATTTAGCAATTTTAAAAGTTATTAAATTGATTACAGAGAGTAATTAGGAGTAACATTCCAAATTCTTCTAATTACCTAGCCAATAAATCCTACTAAAATTATGGAAGGCAGAGGACATCCCAAGGAATCAACACATCCAATTTGAGATCAATTGGCCAAGTAATTAAGACTTAATTAGGGTAATTCAATAAAACTTCAAACCCTAATTAAGCACTGTTCATTAATCAAACCTTGTGAATTTTGGTTTTAATAAATTCTCCTCTATTTACCCTTTCCAAAATGGCTTACTCATATTTTTAGGATTTTTTTACAATTAGTTGCCAATTTTTGAAGTTCTAGCTAATTATTGGTAGTTTAATCACCTAATTGACCTCCTAAGCCATGGGCGCCACACAGAAGAAAATGCAGTAGCGCTTTCCACATGGCGCCACAAGATAGGTTATTTGAAACATTCTGCATGGTGACTAAGTCAACGATGCGATTTTGTCCCAACCGTCTGATCTCGGATCGGACGGAGATTAATCTTGTGATTCTTATTGGATTAAATCAAGATTTTTGGCGTATTAAATCATGGTCGACCATTCTAATCACATGGAATAGATGATAGATAATCCTTCATCCCCTGAGCATTAGAAGACAAATACCATCCACCTTCCTTCGCTCAATCCGAGCTCATCAGAGCTCGTGGGATGTCAAGATTGACTCTAAAATATGCGGAGATCCTACGGTGGAAGTCACATGAAATCACATTTTGCTTCATAAAAAACTAACACCTAAGGGACTTTCTCATTGGAAATTTACCTCGTGAGCTCAGATGATCGGCCCAGGTAGCTTCTTCTTGAAGATATAAAGCTGTTGAGAAATGAGTTCCTTGATAGCTCGGGGATGGTCTCTAAATTGAATCAATTGGGAATCAATTTGTTTCAACTAATTAGAGCTTGGAAAATGTGTGGGAAGTGTTAATTGAAGTTTTATGGAGTTTAGGTGAGGTTAGATGGATGGGGCACTCAGATTTGAATGGAGCTTGGTCTCACCAGTGATGGGGTGCACTAGAGGATCGAGGAAGGCTCTAGGACTGCTCAAAATCTCCTAGGGATACTCTGTGTGAAGTTTGAATGGATGGGGGAGGAGTATACTCCCCTCCTCAAGTGAACCAAAGGATGAGATTAGCTCATCCTTTGGTAGTCATCCGGGTAGGTGGCAGAGTGGGGCTGAGGTGGAGGATCTTGAGAGGCTTAGGTAGCTGCAAGGGCAAGCATGGAATGTACCTCCTCCACCAAGTGAACCAATGGTTAGATAAGGGTAAGCTCACCCTCTCCTGACCCAAGGGTGAACCCAATAGCCTTGGGTCAGGTTGGGCCAGTGGTCATACTGTCCAAAATGTGCTAAGGGTAGTTGCCATGGGTTGGTAAGAGGGTAAGACTATCCAAATGGGGATTTTATCTCATTTGGGTGGGTTATTCATTGGTTTTGACCCAAACCAAGTTTACCATAGGTTGGGCTCATTTGGGCTGACCCATGGTGACTTAAGGATGAGTCATGCTTAGTTTGGTTGGGTTTGGGCTTGGTTTCAATGGGTTTTGCTCAATTTGACCCATATGGGTCAAATGAGTTTCAATTGGGCTAGGTTGACCAATTAGTCAAATTGGGTCAAACCATGGATTTGGATGTGTTCAAATGATGATTTGGAATGTTGTAGTACCATTCGTTTGATTAAATTTGAAGTGGGTTTGGATTTTTCTCATATGAGTTCATATGGGTAAAATGGGCTAAGTTGACCATTTTGGTCAAATTGGACAAATTGGCTTAGGTAGAGGGTTGATTTAGGTTTAATTGATCATTTGAGAATGATTGTAGGTGTTAGTTTGAGTTAATTTGGATTTGGGAATGATTTGGTTCAATTGAATCCTTTAGGTCAATTTGGGCTAAATGTGTCAATTAGGTCAATTGGGTTGGTTTGACCAAATTGGATGCAATTGGATGTTGGATTATGTTCAATAATCAATTTGTAATTGGTTAGAGGTATTGGTCTCAACCAATTTGGTTTAGAATGAGATTTGACCATTTAGGTCAAAATGGGTTAACTTGGGTCAAGAGCCCAAGTTAGCTTAGTTTGGCTCAATTAATGGTTGAGTCATGTTCAAAACTAAATTTATGATTGATAGGAATCATTAGTTTTCATTTATTTGGATTGGAATGAGGTTTGGTTCATTTCGATCCATGGGTTAATTAGGTCAATGTGATGATAATTTTCATTTTCTTCTAAGATGTATACTTCCATCTTCAATCTATGTGGATAAAATGAAGATAGAAATATACTCTTTGCATTTGGACATCACATAGATCTGCAAATATTCTTATTAGGAAGATCTGATATGACATCAAACAGAGGTGTACTATCCCAAAAGATAGAAGTCACCACCCTACAATGGATCTAATCACCTCAATAAGTACTCCTAAGGATAATGGGTCTGCATATATACCAGAGATTCTTCCCCTACTTTACATGGAAAATTAAATTAAGGTTTATTTTAAATCGAGTTTATTAAGTTTCCTATGGAGGCAAGCCCCCATAGTTAATTACATCCTGAGGAATGGGATTCCTTAGGAATACTCTAGATTAAGGTAAATGTTCATTGTCTCCAAAGATTTCAAAAAGGTAAGACTATCAATCGATTGGTTTATTTATTTATTTATTTTTTTAGAGTCAAGTGGGATCGATTAAGAGGAAAGAGTTCTTGTCAAAGCCAAATGAAAACAAGTAGGGGATGCTTAAAATACTAGGAAGCATAGTAAGCACCCCAAACTACCCTATGGTTGGACTTTACACATTTTTGGAATTGAATTAATGTGTTTGAGTTGAATTTTTATTAGAATGCTAGGGCTTACAATCCTATGGTACAAGGCTATGGAAATGCATAAAAGGTGAGGATTTATACTCATAGCTCGCAAAAGGAAGTAGCAACCTCAAAATCTAAATCTAGGGAGCTTTGGCGAGGGCCATAAGCATGACCTAAATCTAAGGTTAAAATGGGTATTTGGTTTACCACCATAAGAGAGGATAAATCACCCGATTGTTGGACTTACAAATGCATGGGGGTGGCCGCCAACTAACTCCTCCAACGATTTTAAATTCATGAAGGCAAGTCTTATGTTTATGCAAGATAGCAAGGTTGTTATTTATTTAGATTGAGACTAAGTCCTTTAACACACTCCCTAAGGAGACTAGATCATGTAAGGACATGCTTTCAAATGACTTAAATCTAATGCAAAATTTTCACATATTTTATTTTCATTTTTGGACAATCATTTGACTTTGGTTATAGGATTCATATGCCTAATGCATGAGAAATAAGATTATGGGCCAAAATCAATGAGATAAAGAAGTGTATTTTCACCATGGCTCTCACAGGTCAAGCTAAGTTCTCTGGAAAATGTGGAAGTCCTCCAATCAAGAATGAAATAATATGCTTTTATGCATGATGTTAGAAAAGAAAGTACACATTCATCTAAGGGGTTGCTAATTCTTTTATCTTAATTTTAACTTAGGCTTTAGATGATGTTATGAGTTATTTATTTTTAATTTTGAGTTGATTAATTTGGTAGAAGATTTATTTTTTTTCTAAGAGCCTAATCATCATCTAGGCCATACATCAAGCAAGGAAGAAATTAGGAAAAGGATGCCATCTTAATGCACAAGCTAAACAAAACATCAAACATTTTATAAAGCTAACGTAAAAGAATAAAAGGTCATTTGTGGTCGGGCACCATCGCACAAACTTAAAAATAAATTGGGTAACTGAGCTCTACCCTTATACAACTTGGATTGCAAATGACTTAATTACAATTAAATAAGGAATTCATGTTATGGGGGTCTTCATTTCTCCTTTTCTTCTTTCTTCTTTCTTCCTTCTTCTTCCTTCTTTTGGTTCCTTCTTTTAAATGGTGGGAATGTGGTTGCTCCAAAGGCTTCACATGGTACATAAGATGAAATCTTATGACTGATGCTCATCCTAATCCCCCATAACAATCATTCCAAAATCCTAATTACAAAAGTACATGAAAAGGAAGAGTAAATCTAACTAACACCTATAAAATAAAAATTTGCTAAACAAACCATACAATTCCTAATCATGTATATTGGACTTAGCACCCCACACATGGGTAACCAAGTCCACCTAGCCTATTGGATTATTCTTAGGGGTATAAGCATCTACACAACAAAAATATTTAGATTTTTATTACAGCGCCCCTTAAGCACAATCCCCTGCAGAAGACAATAATTATACTAAATCATCCTACCATTCTTTCTACGCATATACACCCTAACATCCAGACTAGAAACAAATAGCTCAAAATAAAAGCAAACATTAAACTATGCACCGCCCTAACCTAAAGCTAAAAGTGGTGACTTAGCCTAATGGGCATGCTTTAAAAGGTTTGTGTGGTATGCTTAGCTATGGCTTTAAGGCTTAGATTTTCTAAGTGTGAAGATGTTCAACCTTAGATGGGTGGTTTCATTTAAGTGCTTAGTTGATTTGGTTTGATTTTATTTTGTATTTTGATTTGGTTTAAGTGAATCCTACCATTAATTACTAAGTTGTAAAGAGAGGGAAAAGTCAAGAGAACTTCTCTTTCCTTCCCTACCTTAAGTAATTTTTAAAGTGGATTCATATTTGATTTTGTTTAGTGAATGTCTTATTATGTGTTATAATTAATTCTAAGTTTAGATTTTTCAAAACAAACCTATTCAAAAAGAAAGGCATTTTAAGATTAAGTAAAGTGAATTAATGTCACAAAACACACATCACTTCTTTTTCTTTCCCAACATGAATAACATGCATATGAATGAATCCTAAGCATATCTATACATACAAATGGAAATGTTTAGCACACTTTATGATGAATGCTAAGAAATGTTACTTAAGAAAATTGGAATGCTTTATGATGCATGAATTTCATTAAGTAGAAAAAGGGATATTCTTTTATCCTTTATTCATATGCATATGTATGTATGATAAGCAGTATAGTGCCATTGTTATTGTCATGTAAGGTACAAGACTACTTAGGCTACTTAAAGCCTCACAACCCAGGTTGTCCAGGACTAATATACTACTTTTCATAATATGCATGTACAAAAGAGATAAATGGAAAAAGAAAGATGCAAAGTTTATGTTTATTTAATTTTTAGTTTGTTTATATAATTTATGTGTATAAATGTGAAGATCCTTCTTAAGTTATAGCATGGAAGAGGATAAGAATAGATTTTAAATAAGTGTTATGTTCATTTAAAAGAACTATACACTTTGAAAATCTTATTCAAATCCATGTTAAGAAGAAAGAAAGGAAGCAAACATAAGACACATTTTTTATTCACATACAAACTTATAAATAAAGTATAAGTAGCACACCTTTTAGTTTTGATATTTGATTTGTAAGTTTTGAAAATAATTTTGAATTTAATAGTAATAATAGCCATTCATATTTCTACTTTAGCCAAAGCATGCAATTTGAAATAGAGAAAACATTTTATTTTAATTTTGATTTTTATAAGATATGAATGCATGAATTTCTTATGAAATACACATTTAGCATGCTAGGAAAGAAATAAAGTGATGAAAGCAATATAAATTCATTCATCCTAATTAATTCCTAAAGATAGTCCTATGAAATAAGAAAGTTTAAAGTGAATCAAAGTTTGTTTAATGTGATTTTGTTTTGAATTTACTTTATGTTTGATTTAGGAGATGGGAATGAATGTTTTTTGGTCCTAACCCATTTCCCACATGTGTATGGCATTTTAGTTTAATATTTAAATGATTAGATGATTAGATGATTTTTAAATTTTGATTAGGTTAAAGTGTGAATTAAGTGTGTTAATTACCCCTTACTTATACCAACTTAGTATATTTAATCAAATAATTATGAGCCAATGATATGACATAAAATCATGAAATTTAAATTAGCAATGCACCTAAGAAAGAAAGGGGCCTAATGCAATTGGCTCTTGATTAATGATTAATTAAGCTAAAGTATTTAATTTAAGTACTTTCATAACCCCTCTCACACATGTGAGTTAGATTTTGATTTCCTCAATGAACTTAGGTTATTGAATGCCTAAGCATCTACCCAAGATGAATAAGTTGAGTTCTAAAAGATTTTAGAATCTTATCAAATTAATTAGATAGGTTAGTAGATTAATCCTTAATTAGGTTTGGATTAAGAAAGAAAGAGGGGTTTAATGAATAGCTTAAAAAAATATCCCAAAATTATTCCCTAAAACTCATATTTATTTAAACAAACCTTAATTAATTCAATCAAGGGATTAAACCACTGATTACACACTTAATTAGGCTTAATTATATTAGGAGAGTAATTAGGAATGAATATAGCAATTACCCTAATTAAACCATTAATAAATTCCAAGAAAAATAGGGGAGGCAGAAGCCGTCCTACTAAATACACATGAGAAGTTTGAGATTAATTAATGAAATAATCAGAGAGTAATTAGCCTAATTGTATTCCTAATAAAACCCAAATTAAGAAAATAATACTATTCAAAATCCATCAATATCAATTCTATAATATTCTACATTCAATTATCTTTCATATGCAATTTATTTCATTTTCCACACTTAGATATGAATATTTGAAGTTTTCTTGTTTAGTTAGATAACTTAATCCCCTAATAATATAGCTAATCTCATCGGTGCCATGTGGAGGCTAATGCGGCGTGATGGGAGAGGCTATTTAAATAGTCACATTGTAGCGTCGCACATACGCTTCTCTATTCGTCCGATCAAGGATCGGACGGCTGAGATTAAACCCATAGTATTAAAGGATTAATCCATGGATCCTATGTGTTTTAATTATGGCTATCTATCCAAAATGAGCGGATGGATGACCGTGATTCATCACTGAGTTCTTCTACTAGAAAGAGGATCCATCCACCTTCCATGGCAAGATCTGAGCTCGATTGAGCTCGGATTGAACTCAAAACTTACCCACACCATCATCATGCAAGGAAGATCACATCCAATAGCTAGTTTCTCATGGGATGAGACATCACTTCATAAAGGACCAAGTGGAGATGAATTTAAGCTCAGTTTAATGGCATACCTCACCAGAGGCTAACACTAGTGCTCAATTTCCTTGAAGTAGCTTCATCTAGTGGAGACGAAGCCTTGTTGAAGGTTTGAGGCCTTGAGATTAGATGGATCTTCCTATAGGCCAAGTCACCCTTCAATTGAGCTCGATCTTGGTCAAGGGCACTCCTCCCTTGCTTGGAGAACTTGTATGAAGCTTGGGGTGAGTTCAATTTGATCCTCGAGGGAGCTTGAAAGAGGAATTAGATTGGTTTTGGGTATTGGGAGATGGAATTCAAGTGAAGCTATTTTCAATCTGTGAGAAAATGAAAATTCAAACTCACTCTAGAAAGCTTAGGGAGGCTTGCATTGGCTTGCTCTGACTTCCCTAAGCTCAATCGAATTGGAGAGTGATGAAATGAATTGGAATTAGAGGGAGTATATCTCCCCTTAGAGCAATCAGACAACTATGCCTCCCTTTGCCATTTTTGATCAATTGACTAGATTGGATCAGTTTGTTATGCTGTAAGGAGTTGCACATAGGTCGGTTTGGAGTGTAGAGTGGAGTAGTGGAGCTCCCATGTGCCTTAATTAAGTGGAGGAGGGATTCCATGTGCTTAATTTCAAGTGAGGTGGTCAGTTTTAGCCTTAGGTTGGGTTGGGCTGATCCAAACCCATTGGATTAGGTGCACCACACCCACTAGTGTCCACTTGGTCAACTAAGAGGGTGATAATTGGTCATGAAGAGGATTTGATCAAATACCAAGTAAATTTGGCCAAAAATTACCTTATGTCCTAGGGGTAAAATGGTCATTTGGCTTGGATTTCTATTTGAATATGTTTGGTATTATTGAAAAATGGGTTGATTTGGTCAAACCAAGGGTTAGGTCAAGATCATATGACCATTTGAAATATTTTGGCATCTTTGGTTTGGTTCAATTTGGTTTAGATTTGAATTTGGTTCATTTGATTTCATTAGGTCAAATGGGTCAAGTTGACCAAATTGACCCATTTAACCTATTTGAGTTAGGCCATGGGTTGGTTTATGTTTGGTTGATCATTTGAAATGGATTGGTATCTTTTTATTCCATTCAATTGGGTTTTATATTTTTGACCTTTTAGGTCAAGTTGGGTTCATGAGTCAATTTGGGGTAGCCCATTGAGGCTTTCAAGTTCAACAATCATTTTGGAAAGAACTTGACCCATTGGTTTTAATCAATTTGGCTTAGATAATGTTTTGACATATTTTAACTTTTTAGGTCAAGTTAGGTTAACTTGGGTCAAGTGGCCAATTTGGCTAGGTTAGGCTCAAACGTTGACTCAAATTCAAACATTGATAATGAATGAGTTTTGATCAATGGTTTTAATCAACCTAATTTATAGTGGGTGATCATCTAATGATGAAACTTAGATGACTAGTTCAATCAGGCTTTGGTTAATGGATTAGAATTTGGCTCATAAGGGTACTTTAGGTCACTTTGGGTCAAGTGAGCCTAAGTAGGTCAAATGGTTTGGTCAAATATTGAATGGAGTTTGATTGAACTCACATATGAACTTATGATTGAAATATAAATCTATTTGCAAGTGGTTTGAATTCAAATGGGTTTTGATTCAATTGACAATTTCAAGTTCAAAAGGGTGAACATGAGTTTGACTTGGGTTTGATTTGTGGATTTAGTTATGGTTTGGTGATTGAAGTTTATGTTTATATCTGGATTCATGATTGAAGGATTGATTGAATCATAAAGAAAATTCAAGAATTTGGCTTGATTTGAAATTGATTTCGGTAAGTTAAATATTTTGACTTGAAAGGCTTAGGTTAGATTTTGATTGAATTTGAGTTTGATTTTTGGAGTTTGTTTTGGTTGTTTGAATTTATATTTCATTTATATATGTGAATATAAATGAAAATATAAATGGGTTATGAGACAATTTCATGAATTTGAAGTGATTTGTACTTGATTTAGGCTAAGTCCTTAAGAAGGAATCAAAGTGACTTAAGAAAGATTTTTGATTTGGATTTGAATTTTGGATTTAGTTTGATTGATTTGAATTTATATTTCATTTATATATATGAATATAAATGAGAATATAAATGGGTTGTAAGAAAATTCCTTGAATTTGAATTGATTTAGATTTGATTTAGTCTAAGTCCATGAGAGGGAATCAAAGGTCTTAGAAAATATTTTTGACTTGGAATTTCAATCATAAGCTTCAATCATTTGGAATTGATCATGGATTTCAATCATTTGGAATTGATTTGAGTTTGGAGAAAATCAATTAAGTTTGAATTGATTTATGTTTGACTTGAAGAAAGGAAGTGAAGAATTTTGTTCAAGCTATAGGGTAGGAAAATTTTCCTAACACTCTTAAGGCATGACCTATTCCTATGGCTAACTCTTCTAAGTCTCTAGGGCTAGGTTGAGTGTCCACCTAATCAGTATATGTGTCTTAGGACTAAGGATCTCTTAAAGTCTAAGAGGAGTCTTATGTCTAAGATGGAGGGGTTGAGGGCTCATCCTAAAAATAAGATCAACAAAGGGCGCCCAATAGGTGTGGTGTGACTGACAAGGAATACCGCACGTATTGGTGTTGACCAAAATGATCAACAACCCCGAACAATCACATGCACTAATAGAGATCTACTCCTAACCCAAGGTGTAGATGGAATCTAGAGCTTAGTGTAATGTGGCTCTACTCATGTCGAGGATAAAAGAGTGGAAGGAGGAATCTACTAGGGATAGAGTATGTGAACCTTCAGCTAGGGAAATTGGTTCAATTCATCCATAAGGGCATGAGAGGTTTGACTTGATTCTCACTGAGGAGAGAAAATGATATGATTTAATTTGTTATTTGTTTAATTATTTGTTTGACTCCACCGGGATAAACAAGTGAACTCTCCATTGGGAGGCAAGTTCAAGTCATCCATAAAGGAGGGAAGGTGGTGAAATCCGCTAAGGGATTAGAATTCTAGATTCGCTGGGGAACTAGAAAGATTTGCATCTCACTGAGGAGAAGTAAAAGGTTTTAATTTGGATTGATTGATTGTTTTTATTTTGTTTATTTCACTCTACTGAGGGAGGAAGGTTGAATTTATTTCAGATTTTTAATTTTGGATTTTGAAATGGACCCTGTTGGTTTATGATGGATCATACTGAGTAGGAGCCATGGAGGCGTAGACCTAACTCAGATTGACCAATCTAAATGGGTAGTCTACTAACCACATAGTAGGACTAACTGACCAAAGGGATGCCTTCCAGTGTGCAATGGTCAAGTTAAGAAGAAAGCTTGGGGACTCACATCTTCCAAAACAAGGAACCACTAGGGTGATCGGTTGCTCGTGCAACAAATCAAACTCGACTTAGGGCTGACTATTGAGTGAATGCGGGGACTTAAATCTGCTCAAAGATAGTCAAGATTAATTTTATTTTTTAATTATTTTTGATGGATTTCGTTGGTTTGTGGTGAATCATACTAAGAAGGTGTATATTAGCTAGACCTATCTCAGATTTACTGAACCAAAGAGTAGCTTCCTGGCCAATGGGAGAACTATCTGACCAAAGGAGTGCCTTTCAATTTGCAATGACCAATTCTAGGGAAGAAAGCTCGAGGACTCACATCTTCCACTACAAAAGACTACTAGGGAAATCAGTTGCTTTGGGCAATAAATCGAACCCAACCTAGGGCTACTCGTCAGTTTGCAACAGTCATGATTGAAAGATTGCGTCATAGTCTTACATCTTCCAAATCAAAATGACTATCGAGGTTACCTGCTTATAGCAAATAGATTGAACGACCAAAGGCGGTGAGTGAGAGTAACAGGGATTTATCTCAACTCGGTGTTAGCAATTCTTTTAGGGAGTTCACTTACCACGGAGATAGGATGCTTGGGAAAGGGGCCCTTTGGGAGCTTGAATTCCTAATCCACAAATACATTAATTTGTTTATTTTGTTTAATTTATTTATTATGAACCCTGTTAGTTTGAGAGGGATGAGAAGGAGCTTAGATTAGCCTAGACCTATTTCAGATTTACTAAACCAAGAGAGAATCTATGCATCCACTGAACAAATTCTCCAACCAAAGAGGTGACTACTAAGAAAGGGGGACTATCCAATCCAAAGTGACATGGGTAATGTCTAAATGGGATCGCAAAGGATGTGATCCAAAATAGAATATGGAGGAGAGTAGGGCTTAATCCAAAAAACCCAGAAGATGATAATGCTAGTCATCTATCAAATAGGTGGGTGGCCAACTCAAGGAGAAAGCGGGGGACTCACATGCCAAGAGTGGTGTATCCTTGGGTGAGTTACCATCGGATAGCGAACATCAACCAACCTAAGGTGCTTTGTGATTTGCAACACTCGACTAGGAAGAGAGCTGGGACTCACATCCTTCATGGGCGATTCTGGGATAGTCTATCTTTAGCTCGACATGTGCTATCTGACCTAGGATGACTACTGAGTGAATGCCACTGGGGGACTTATATTCACTCAAATGTAGTCAAGAGAAAAGGAACCTCTGGGGGACTTATCCTAAACCTCAAATATACTCGACCTAATTAGATCATCATGATTAATTCAAGAAGAAAGCTTGGGGGCTCACATCTTCTTAAATAAAATCAACATGAGATAGCTTACTAGCTGGGCAGTGAAGTCTACCATATTAATAAGGTGCTTGTTAGTTTGCAATGGTCAAGTTAGGAAGAAAGCGTGGAAACTCACATCTTCCAAACAAGTGACCACTATGCGACATACTAATGAGGTAGCATGTAGACCCGACCTAGAGAAGCTAATGAACGAGTGTAACAGGGGCTTGCTCCCACATGAAAATAGCCTGAGATAAAAGATATGTGTTTGTTTTTGTGCTTCTGTTAAAGGGAATAGGACACCGCATGGGTTCTCTCACACCTACCTTAAACACACTAGGGAATTTAATGAAGTGGTTCCATGAATGGCAAATGGGATTTCTCACTAAGAAAAGATGTCGCTTGGGTTCTCTTACACCTAACTCAGTTGTGCTAATCAAAATAGGATGCCTCTTGGGTTCTTTCACACCTATTCTAATAGTGCCAGGAGATTGAGTTTGTGTTGTAAAAGAGGGAGAGGATGCCGCTGGGGATTCTTACACCTACCTTAAAACATGTCATGGCGGATTCGCAAGATAAGCAAACAACACTTGAAGAAGAGAAGATTTTGGTTAAATGAAATCAAATTTTTGTTGATTGATAGAATTATTTTCAAAACTTGATTTTTATGGATAATATTTCTTCAAATAGAGCCCATTAACTGGAAGCATCAGGTGTTCCTCTTTACAATCAATAAGCTGATAAGATCCTCCTTGGTAGGCCTTCTCTATGACATGGGGGCCATCCCAAGTGGGTTCAAACTTGCCTCCCATCTTTCAATGGGAAAAAATTGGTCTTCTTAAGATTAACATAAGTTCTCCTACTTGGAAAGACCTAGGGCAGACCAGCTTGTTGTGAGCTTGAATCATTTTGGCCTTCTACAACTCGAGGTTCTGGCACGCCCGTAGGTGACACTCCTCCAAACTTTCGAGCTCTTCTAATCGCAACTTTGCATTCTGCTCTGTAGTGATCTTGCTACCCAATGATATCCTTTGTGACGGGAGTTGAACTTCTAATGGTAAAACAGTTTTAGAACCATACACTAAGGAAAATGGGGTAGATTAAGTTCGAGTTCGGTATGTGGTGCGGTAGGCCCAGAAGGCTTCAAACAAGTGCTCATTCCACTGCCTCTTATTGTCGTCAAGTGTCTTTTTTAGTATTTGGATGAGAGTTTTGTTGAATTCTTTTGCTAAGCCATTTGCTCTGGGCAGTAGATGGTGGAGTATCTCCAATCCATGTGTCTCAGCTTTGTTGATCTTGGTGCTTTTGAATGCGTACTTATATCGATATAATTTTTGAGAACGAACCTATATACGATATGGTTCACGAAAATTGAAAACATTCTAAGTTATGACCTCTCTGAGTAAGATTGCCTCAGCCCACTTAGAAAAGTAATCGATGGCAGCTAAAATGAACTGATGACCCTTGGAAGAAGGAGGATCAATCAAACCCCAACACTCAAATGGCCATGAGGTTAGTGTAGGGTGTAGAATGTTGGGTGATTAATGTAGGACCACACCGTGTACCTAACACTGATGGCATCTCCTAGCTACATCCATACAGTTTGTAATCATCGAAGGTTAGTAGTATCCTAGTCTCTTGATCTTCATCTTTAACTTCGGACTGGATTGATGTGCTCTGCATAGACCTAAATGTACCTCAATTACAATGCTATGGGCTTCATGTTTATCTAAACAACATAACCACATTTGGTGACATACGTGTGCCATCAGCGAGCATAGAGAGAGCTCTATTTTTCACCTGATGGGCTTGTGACTTCTCTTGAGGTAGTTTGCTAGTGTTCAAATAGTCTATGAATGGTTGCCTCCAATCCAGCTCCTTGTCCTTATAGGTAATGACAACCTCCCCTTTAAGAGAAAGTCTCTTGATGAGTTCAGCATCAATAAGGGATATGACTTGCCTATTTTGGACCCTTATTGGAATGAACTCATCTTCGGACATGCCAATTCTTTAGCAAGTTTTCCTAAAGCATCTACTACTATGTTCTCTGCATGGGGAACCTTGTAGATGGTGACTTCAGGGATTTGGGCCAACAGCTTCATGGTAAACTTGTCGTAATGACAAAGCTTGGGTTTGAGAACCATGTAGAACCTGGCAATCTGGTTAACGACCAACTGAGAATTCCCATAGATATTGATGCTCTTGACACACACTGTGATAGCTAACTCTAGACCGGCAATCAAAGCCTCATACTCAGCTTCATTGTTGGTGCAGGGGGTGGAGAGATAGTATGAGAATCTTATCACATTACGGTCTGGAGTTAAGGTAACTATTCCTACCCTTGCCTTTCCTGGAAGAATTGATTGTGGTGCTTCCCCTTAATAAAAAAAGTTGGTAGATCTGGAGAAGGTAAATGTTTGGCTTCTCCTTGCAAGCTAGCCGCCTTGTTGATTAATTTTTCAAAAGTTTTAATGGTGAAACCTTTGAGCATGAAGAAGATCAGGCCATGGATATTCTTAAGAAAAATTTCACTAGCATGCTATTAAGATAGCTGTGGTTCACATTTCATACTCAAATTATGCCATCTGAGAATGTAATCAATGAGGGGTAACCAAGATTTTATTGAGCCAACGAGATCACCAGGACCCTTTCTTGAGCTCAAACCTCTTGATAAAGAGTTACTCAACTCAACAAAGTCTTCACTATTGAAGTTGACATCATTCAAATGCTTTACGCTAAGCTCGATGAAGAGATGGAAGAGTAAAATCCGCCACCGGATTATAACAACTAGCTCATGCAATGTTTGCTTGTTCCCCTCATCAACTCTTGAAAGAAGGTGGCACAAGACCCTTAGGATTTTGGATATTGAATTGCATCAAGGATCAGATGGCCAAGATTAAACTCATGGTATTAAAGGATTAATCCATGGATCCTACATATTTTAATTATGGTCGTCCATCCAAAATGCACGAATGGATGGCTCATGATTCATAACTGAGTTCTCTTATGGGAAGGGATGTCCACCTTTAAATATTCGAGCTTGATTGAGTGGTTGAACTCAAAACTTACCCACACCATCATCATGCAAGGGAGATCACATCCAACGGCTAGTTTTTCATGGGATGAAACTTCACTTCATAAAGGACCAAGAGAACATTAATTTAAGCTCAGTTTAATGGCATACTTGATCGGAGGCTATCACCGGTGCCCGATTCCCTTGAAGTAGCTTTGTCAAGTGGAGACGGAGCCTTGTTGAAGGTTTGAGGCCTTGAGATTAGATGGATCTTCCTATAGGCCAAGTCACCCTTCAATTGAGCTCGGTCTTGGTCAAGGCTACTCCTCCCTTGCTTGGAGAACTTGCATGAAGCTTGGAGTGAGTTCAATTTGATCCTCTAAGGGTGCTTGAAGAAGAAATTAGATTGGTTTTGAGTATTAGCTAAGATGGAATTCAAGTGGAGCTCCCCTATTTTTAATCTATGAAAATCAAGAAAATAGAAGTTCAAACTCACTCTAAAAAGCTTGGGGAGGCTTGCATTGGCTTGCTCTAAATTCCCTAAGGTCAATCAAATTGGAGAGTGATGAAATAAATTAGAATTAGGGGGAGTATATCTCCCCCTAGAGCAATCGAATGGTCATGCCTCCCTTTGCCATTTTTGATCAATTGACCAGATTGAATCAGTTTGTTAGGCTGTTAGGAGTTGCACATAGGTCAATTTGGAGTGTAGAGTGGAGTAGTGGAGCTCCTGTGTACCTTAATTGGGTGGAGGATGGATTCCATTTGCTTAATTTCAAGTGAGGTAGTCAGTTTTAGCCTTAAGTTGGGTTGGGCTGACCCAAACCCATTGGGTTAGTTGCACCACACTCATTGGTATCCACTTGGTCCACTAAGAGGGTGCCAACTGGTCATGAAGAGGATTTGACTAAATTCCAAGTTAATTTGGCCAAAATTTACCTATGGCCTAAGGTTAAAATGGTCATTTGGCTTGGATTTCAATTTGAATATGTTTGGTATGATTGAAAAATATGTTGGGCCAAGTTTCAACAGATTTGGAGTTAGTTTGATATGATTTGGCTCATGTTGACGCATTTTGATCAAAATGGGTCAACTTTCAATGAAAATTAGCCAAATTGGGTCAAACCAAGTTGGGTCAAGTTCATATGACCATTTGAAATGTTTTGGATCATTGGTTTGTTTAATTTGGTTTTTGAATTTGGTTCATTTGATTTCATTTAGGTCAAATGGGCCAAGTTGACAATTGACCCACCAAAGGTTAGGTCATGGATTGGTTTATGTTTGGTTGATCATTTGAAATGGATTGATATCTTTTTTTTTCCAATCAATTTGGTTTATATTTGAGTTTGGCTCAATTTGACCTTTTAAGTCAAGTTGGCTTCATGGTCATTAATTTTAGGTTAGTGTTGGCAATTGAGGCTTTGGTCAAGTTCAACAATCATTTTGGAATGAACTTGACCCATTGGTTTCAATTAATTTGGCTTAGATCAAGATTTGACATATTTTGACTTTTTAGGTCAACTTGGGTCAAGTGGCCTTAGGGTTAGGCTCAAATGTTGACTTGGTCAGTTCAAACATTGATCATGAATGGGTTTTGATCAATGGTTTCAATTAATTTGGCCTATGGTGGATTTTGGCTAGTTTAGGTTTCATTTTGGCTAAGTATTAACTTGGTCAACCCTTAGGTTTGACTTGGTTTGACCTAAGTTCAATGATTGATCATCTTATGATGATTGTTGCTCACAATGTGAGGCTTAGATGGGCTTAGTTCAGTCTAATTTGGTTAGAATTAGAATTTGGCTCATAAGGGTGCTTTAGGTCACTTTGGGTCAAGTGAGCCTAAGTAGGTCAAATGGCTTGGTCAAAGCTTGATTGGAGTTCGATTGAACTCAATATGGACTTATGATTGAAATATAAATCCATTTGCAAGTGGTTTGAAGTCAAATGGGTTTTGATTCATTTGACAATTTAAGGTTCAAAAGGGTGAACATGAGTTTGACTTGGGTTTGATTTTTGGATTTAGTTTTTGTTTGGTGATTCAAGTTTATGTTTATATTTAGATTCAGATTGAAGGATTGATTGAATCATGAAGAAAAATCAAGAGTTTGGCTTGATTTTAAATAGATTTGGCTAAGTTCAAGATTTTGACTTTAATGACTTAGGTTGGATTTTGATTGAATTTGAGTTTGATTTTTGGAGTTGGTTTTTGTTATTTTAATTTATATTTCATTTATATATGTGAATATGAAAATATAAATGGTTATGAAAAATTTCATGAATTTAGTGATTTGAACTTGATTTAGGCTAAGTCCTTAAGAGGGAATCAAAGTGACTTAAGAAAGATTTTTGATTTGGATTTCAATTTTGGATTTAGTTTGCTTGATTTGAATTTATATTTTATTTATATATGTGAATATGAGAATATAAAATGGGTTATTAGAAAATTTCTTGAATTTGAATTGATTTAGATTTGATTTGGTGTCCATGAGAGGGAATCAAAGGACTTAGAAAATATTTTGACTTGGAATTTCAATCATAAGCTTCAAGAATTTGGAATTAATAATGGATTTCAATCATTTAGAATTGATTTGAGTTTGGAAAAAATCAATTGAGTTGGAATTGATTTAAGTTTGACTTGAAGGAAGGAAGTGAGGAATTTGGTTCAAGTAATAGGGTAGTCAAATTTTCCTATACTAGATGACCTATTCCATGGCTAACTCCTCTAAGTCTATAGGGCTAGGTTGAGTGTCCACCTAATCACTAGATATGTCTTAAGACTAAGGATCTCTTAAAGTCTAAGAGGAGTCCTATGTTTAAGATGGAGTGGTTGAGAGCTCATCTTAAAAATGAGGTCAATAGTCAACTTGGGTCAAGTTATCAAATGGGCTTGGTTTGACCCAATTAATTGCAATTAGACAATCAAAGATGATCACCAATCATCATAGAAGAGATTGGATGGGTTGATTCAATTCAATTTGGATTGGATTGGAGTTTAAGTTAATTGGGTCATTTAGGCGACTTTAGGTCAAGTGGACTGTTGACCTCATTTTTAGAATGAGCTCTCAACCCCTCCATCTTAGACATAGGACTTCTTTTAGACTTTAAGAGTTCTTTAGTCGTAAGACACATCTAGAAATTAGGTGAACACTTAACCTAGCCCTAGAGACTTAGAAGAGTTAGCCATGAGGTTATGGGTGTTAGAAAATTTTCCCTTTTAACCATTCCTCACTTTCCTTCATTCAAGTAAAACTCAAATCAATCTCATTTGATTTTCAAATCCAAATCAACTCCATATAATCAAAATCCATGATTGAAATCCATGATTGAAACCTATGATTGAAACCCATGATCAAATCTAAAATTCTTAAAAATCTTTAAGTCCTTTAATCTTCCCTTAGGACTTAACCAAAATCATGATCTAAATCAATTCAAATTTATGGGATTTTCTCATAACTCATTTATATTCTCACTTATATTCACATATATAAATAAAATATATATATAAATCAATCAAATCAAACCCACAAATTAAATTCCCAATCTAAAATTTTCCGAAGTCCTTTATGGCCTTAACCTAAATTATGATCAAACCAATTCAAATTCATGAAATTTTCTCATAACTCATTTATATTCTCATTTATATTCACATATATAAATGAAATATAAATATCAATCAATCCAAATTCAAAATTCAAACTCTAAATTGAGGCCCTTTAAATTCTCTCTCTTGGACTTAGCCCACATGATTAAACCATTTCAAATCCTTGAAATTTTCTCATGATCCATTTATATTCTCATTTATATTCACATACATAAATGAAATATAAATTCAAACAATCAAAACCAATAAAAATTAAACTCAAATCCATTCAAAATTCAACCTAAGCCTTTCAAGTCAAAATGTTGAACTTAGCCCAATCAACATCAAATCAAGCCAAACTCTTGATTTCTCTTCATGATTCAATCAACCCTACAATCATGAATCCAAATATAAATACATACTTCAATCACCAAATGAAAATCCAATTCAAAAATCAAAACCCCAAATCCATTCATGTTCTTCCTTTGCATATGAAATTGTCAAATGAATCAAAACTCATTTGACTTCAAATCACTTGCAAATGGATTTTTATTTTAATCATAAGTCCATATACAAGTTCAATAAAACTCAAATCAAGCTATGACCAAGACATTTGACCCACTTAGGCTCACTTGACCTAAGGTGACCTAAAGTACCCTATGAGCCAAATTCTAATCTAACTTGGATTGAACCAAACTCACTCGCCTTTCATCATGATCAATAATTATCATGGGATGATCAATCAACCAAATTGGGTCAAACTAAGTCAAACTAGGTTGACCAAGTCAACACTCTTAAAGTGAAACCTAACATAGCCAAATTCCACCATAGGTCAAATTGATTGAAACCATTAATCTAAGTTCATTCATGACCTATGTTTGAACTTGACCAAGTCAACATTTGAGTTAACCTAGCCATTGGCCATGACCCAAGTTGAACCACCTAAAGATTCAAAATGTGCAAAACTTGATCTAAGCCAAATTGATTGGGATGGGTCAAGTTCATTCCAAATCACTTGAACTTGACAAAGCCTCTTGTAAATCTAATCTAGCCCAATTGACCTTCAACTTGACTTTGAAGGTGTCATGTTGAGCCAAATTTGAACTTAACCAAAATTGATTGGAAACAAAAGTACCAATCCACTCCATATGACTAACCAAATCTAAACCTACCATTGACCTAGCTTAAACAGGTCAAATGGGTCAAATAAGTCAACTTGACCCATTTGACCTAATTGAAATCATATGAGCCAAATTTAAAACTATACCAAATTGCATCAAACCAAAGCCAACAAAGCATTCCAAATGGTCATATGAACTTGACCCAACCTTTGGTTTGACCAAATTTGACCAATTGGTCAACTTAACCCAATTGACCAATTTTGACCTAAATGGGTCAACATGAGCCAAACCTTATCAAATGAATTCCAAATCACATGAAACTTGGCCAAACCTAGTTTCTCCACATACCCAACATATCCAAATTAAAAAATTAGTAAAATGACCATCCTACCCCTATTTACCTCATTTTTAGAATGAGCTCTCAACACCTCCATCTTATACATAGGACTTCTCTTAGACTTTAAGAGTTCCTTAGTATTAAGACACATCTAGTGATTAGGTGGACACTCTTGCCAAGCCCTAGAAGACTTAGAAGAGTTAGCCATAGCAATAGGTCATGCCTTAGGGGTGTTAGGAAAATCTCCTACCGTTTAGCTTTAACCTTTCTTCACTTTCCTTCTTTCAAGTCAAACTCCAAATCAATTTTATTTGCTTTTCTCAAACTCAAATCAATTCCATAATTGAAATACTTGATTAAAATCCATGATTGAAAGCCATGATAAAATTCCATCAAAATTTCCTAAGTCCTTAACCTCTTCTTAAGGACTTAGCCAAATCTTGATCAAACTTATTCAAATCTTAGAAATTTTCTCATGATCCATTTATATTCTCATTTATATTCACATATATAAATAAAAAATAAATTCAAATCCATCAAATTAAATTCAAAATTCGAAAACAATTCATGAAAATTTCTTAAATTCCTTTAATTTTTCATTAAAGGACTTAGCCAAAATCAACTCGAAATCTTGATCAAACCTATTCAAATCCATGGGATTTTCTCAAAAATTATTTATATCTTTATTTATATTTTTATATCATTATTTATATTATCATATATAAATGAAATATAAATATAACTCAATTCAATCCAATTCAAAAATTAAATTCCAAATTTAAAATGCTTGAAATTCCCTTAAATCCTATAATTTTTCATTAATGGATTGAACCTAAACCTTCATCAAACCACTTCAAACTCATGGGATTTTCTCAAAATCAATTTATATCCTCATTTATGTTCTCATATATAAATGAAATATAAATATACATCAATAAAATCCAAGTCAAAAATTAAATTTCTAATTGAAAATCCCATTAAATCCTTTAAATTCCCTTTAATGGATTTAACCTAAATCATGATTAAACTCTTTCAAATTCTTGAAATTTTCTCATGGTCAATTTATATTATCATTTATATTCACATATATAAATATAAATTCAAACAATCAAACCACTTCAAAATCAAACTCAAATCCACTCAAAATCAAATCTAAGCCTTTCAAGTCAAAATCTTGAACTTAGCAAATCATTTCAAATCAAGCCAAACTCTTGATTTTCTCTCATGGTTCAATCAATCCTACAATCATGAGCTCATATAAATCCAAACTTCAATCCTTCAATCAAAACCCAAATCAAAAATCAAAACCAAAACTCCTTCATATTCTTCCTTTGAATATGAAATTTTCAAATGGATCAAAATCCATTTGGCTTCAAACCTCTTGTAAATGGATTTATATTTCAATCATAAGTCCATATATAAGATCAATCAACTTCAAATCAAGCTTTGACCAAGCCGTTTGACCCCTTAGGCTCACTTGACCCAAAGTGACCTAAAGTATCCTTAAGAGCCAACTTTTGATCCTAACCAAATTGGATTGAACCAAACTCATATATCCCTCCTATCATGATCAACAATCATCATGGGATGATCAATCAATCAAATTGGGTCAAACCAAGTCAACACTTAACCTAAAATGAAACCTAACATGACCAAAATCCACTATAGGCCAAATTGATTGAAACCATTGATTCAAGTTCACTCATGACCTATGTTTGAACTTGACCAAGTCAATGTTTAAGCCTAACTTAGCCCATTTGGCCCACTTGACCCAAGTTGACCCATTTTGACCTAAAGGGCCAAAATGTGTCAAAACTTGATCTAAGCCAAATTGATTGAAACCAATGGGTCAAGTCCATCCCAAATCACTTGTGGAACTTGACCAAAGCCTCAATTGGCCAACTAGACCCAGCCCTGACCTTAGACAACATGACTAAATGGGTCATGTTGAGCCAAACAACTAACCAAATTGATTGGAAACAAAGATACCAATCCACTCCTATGACCACAAACCTAAACCTACCCTTGACCTAACCCAAATAGGTCAAATGGGTCAAATAGGTCAAGTTGACCCATTTGACCTAAATGGGTCATATGAGCCAAAACCTAATCTATACCAAATTAAACCAAACCTAAGGCACCAAAACATTTCAAATGGTCATATGAACTTGACCCAACCCTTGTTTGACCCAATTTGACCTATTGGTCAACTCGATCCAAGTTGACCCATTTTGACCTAAATGGGTCAACATGAGCCAAACCCTATCAAATGGATTCCAAATCCATTGAAACTTGGCCCAACCTATTTTCGCAACATACCAAACATCGTCAAATTAAAAAATAGCAAAATGACCATTTTAGCCCTAGAACATAGAATAAATTTTACATGGGTATTTTGGTCATGCACTCATCACAATCACTTGAGGCTCTCCTAAAACCTCAAGGGGACCTAGTGATGATGCACTAACAATAGGTTTTGGTCAACCCATTTTTGGGATGGCCCACCCATAAGCATGAAATTCAATTTCAAACTCCCCAAACCTCAATTGGATGCACATGGGAGTTAGGCTTCCACTCCTCTGGCCCAACCATGTGCACACCTCTAACCACCCAAATAACTCATCCCATATGGACAATTGGATCAAAATGGCAAGCTTAGGCTCGGTCGTCCGATTGCCATAGGGGGAGATATACTCCCCTAATCCACTAAAATTTTCATTCACACTTGATCGATTGGAGCCTAAGGAGAGTAAGCAAACATTAGAGAGCTTTCCCAAGGCCCCAGAATATATTTGATCTTCTTCTCGTTTTGCACATTGCAGTGGGGAGCTGACTTCCAAATTCCTCTACACTTGATCCCACTCCAATTCCTTCTACACGCATTATCCAAGGACTCAGTTGAACTTACCTAAGCATCCAATTGAGTTTTAGAGACAAGGGGAAGATCAATTCAATCAAAGGCTGGAGTGAGGAGTTGGTCCCACCCATCCATCTACTCAACCTCAAGAGCTAGGAACTTCAACAGGGCTTCGTCTCCACTAGACGTAGCAACCTCATCGATCTCGAGCGCCGGTGATCACCTCCGATGAGGTTAATGAATTTTTGACCACTTAGGCTAAGAGGTGTTGGTATTTTGTGAACTAGATTTTCATCTCATAGGATCTTAGTCGTTGGATTAACCGCTTTGGTCCTTTAGATGGTGTGGGTTGAGTCTTGATTGAATCCATGAAGGATCAGGCTCGGATCTCCCATTGGATTGTGAACGGCTCACATTCCTCCTTAGGGAAGAACTTAGCCCATCTCAGCCATCCATCCATGCATTTTTAGATGGACGGCTGAGATTATTTCTCACATTTTATATCCCTTATCTAATTTAGAACTATGGGTGCATCCTTAGCTGTCCGATCTTTGATCGAATGGCTAAGGATAAAAGTGTGTTCACCACCACCATTCCCTTGACTTTATAGGTTAAGTAAGGGGCTCACGATCGAGTGTAAAAGCACGCGCCACCATGCATCGTCATGAGGGGATATTAAAGTTAGGATTATTATAACTAATTAATTTAGAATCCTTCAAAAAATCATTAATTCTTCAAGAATAATTAAAAAAATATGAGGAAAAATGTTATGGATAGATAATTCCATCTAGAATTTTATAAAAATATTTTCAATGTATTTTGATTTCCCTTCTTCTCTGAATTTGGGTTTCTTTGGGAATGGTAATTAGCTAATTATTCCTTAATTAAGTCACCAATTAATCTCAAACTTCTAGGGTTTATTTTATGGGATGACCTCTGCCTCCCCTAATTTTCTTGAGATTTATTGAAGCCTTGATTAGGGAAATTGCTAGCACATCTCCAATTCCCCCTATCATGTAATTTAGGATAATTAAGATATAATTAGTGTGTTTTCCCTATGATTAAGTTGGATTAAGGTTGGATCCAATGAGTAGTGGTTTTATGGAATAATTTTGGTATATTTCCCCTAAGCTAATCCCTAAACCACCTTTTCTTTCCTTAATCCTCTTCTTAATTAAGGGTTAATTCATTAATTATCCCTTTAAAAAATTTTCAAAAATTTTAAAAATCTCCAGAACTTAATTAATCTATCTTGGGTAGATTCTTAGGTGTTCAATAGCCTAAGTCTAATTAAGGAAATTAAAACCCCTTTCATGAGTGTAAAGGGTGTTTTAAAAGTACTTAAGCTAAAACCCCTTAGCTTAATTAACTTTTAATTATGAGAAAAATTGCATTAGGCCATTTTATTACTAGGTGCATTACAAATTTACATACCTTGTGGGTTTTATGTCATCTCATTGGCTCATAATTACTTAGTTAATTTTTCTAAGGTGGTGTAAGTAAGGGTTAATTAAGCCACTTAATGCATACCTTAACCTAATCAACATTTAAAAAAGGATTTAATTATCTGAAAATTAAACTAAAATATAAAACACATGTGGGAATGGGTTAGAAATAGCAAACTCATCTCACCCTTTTAAAATTAAATCAAACTTCAAACAAACCAAATTCATTTTGAAATTCACTTTGATTTGTTCTATGTTTTCTTATTCTTTAAGAATGTCTTTAGGAATTAACTAAAGTGAGTTTGCTTACATGTTTACATTGCTTTAGATCTTTCCAACATGTTAAGTTATGCTATGTGATTTATGCATCCATGATTTCATTTTTTCAAAGTTTTAAAATGAAATTGTTTACTTTATGTCATGTGCATGTGTTGGCTAAAGTAAAATATGAGTGGCTATTATCACTACTAAATCCAAAGTATTTTCAAAATCTATAAATGAAACATCAAATTTGAAAGTGTTCTATTCTTATAATTTAATTATAAGCTTGCATGTGGTAGATTATAAAGTATGTTTAGTGTAGCCTTTCCTTTCTTTCTTATGTTAGCATAGCTTTGAATATGGATTAGTAAGATGTAAGGTTCATTTGAAAAGAACCCAACACTTTTAAAATTCCAAATTCTATTCATCACTATGCTCTCACTTAAGAAGGATTGTCTACACTTTCAAAACCATTAAGCAAACTTTTGCATATTCTTTTCCATTTTATTTCTTTTATATGCTTGTTAGTACTTGAGGAAAGTGGTATATTAGTCTGGACAACCCCGAGGTTACGAGGCTTTAAGTAACCCTAAGTAGGTCTTGTACGTTATACCTCTGGTTAACAATGGTGTTGTACTCACTTATGCATTTCTTACTTTCATTAATGTATGGAAGTTTTGGAGAAAGAAAACCTTTTCTACTTAAGAAAAATCATGCATGTTTAACTTCCAAATTTTCTTAAATGGATTACTTAGCATGCATCATAAACTGTGTTAACTATTTTCATTTGCATGTATATATATGCTTAGGATCCATCCATATGCATGTTATGTATGTTGGGAAATAATTGAATATGTATGTTATGTGAATTTTGATTCATTTTCCTTAATCTTAAAATACCTTTCTTTTTGAATAGGTTTGTTTAGAGTTGATCTAAACTTAGGATTAATTAAAAGATGTAATTAAAATGTTCACCTAAATGAAATTAAAATGTGAACTTACTTAGAGATTACTTAAGGATTAGGGAAGGAAAGAGAAGTTCTCTTCTCTTTCCCTCTCTTCATAACTTAGAAATTAATTATAGGTTTCACTCAAACCAAATTAAAACATGAAATAAAAACAACCCAAAATCAATAAACAACTTAAATAAAACCCTCCTCTAAGTTGAACATGTTCTTCACACTTAGAAAATTCAAACTAATGTCTTAAGCTAAGCATGACACAAACCTCCAAAGCACACACATTAGCCTAAGTCATCACTTCTAGCTTTAGTTATTGCAATATAGGTGGCAGTGATGCTTTACTCTTTAGACTCTTTGTCAGTAGCCTAGTGGGTATTGCCTTTGATTGGTATGTTGAACTGCCCAACGGTTCAGTTAAGACATTTGCTGAGTTAAAGCAACTCTTCATCAAGAGATTTGCTGGAGCTCAGCAAAGATTACTGTAGGCGATCTCGTTGTAGCCCAATAGCACTCCAGTGAGTCACTTATTGATTATATTCTCTGATGGTGTAACATGAGTTTGAAGTGTGAACCACAGCTATCTGAGCAGCATGCCATTGAGATTCTCTTGAAGAATATCCATGACCCAATTGCCTTCATGCTTATGGTCTTCACCATAAAGACATTTGAGAAGCTAATCAACAAGGTGGCTAGTCTACAAGGAGAGGCCAAATAGTTGCCTTTTCCAGATCAGTTGTCAAGCGAGAAATCCCAAAAGGTTTTGAAAAGAAACCGAGGTATGCGGGTTGATGAGGGAAGCGACCAACTAGAGATCGGTAGTGACCGACCTGGACCTCCACCTCTTTTCCACCACCGGGGTAGCCATAAGCCTCCACGGCCAACCGACCACTATCTGACCATACCACTACCCGGCATGCATGCATTTATCAGTAGTATGGTCCACCTATTAGATAAGTTAAACAAATCTTATTCTTTTAAGAGGGAGGTAATCAGAAAATCTTTAAGAATCTCTTAAAGAAACTGATTTTCAACTACAGCTAGAGACGGAGGAAGTTGGCAAAGTCATGATCCAAACTTTTTTCCCACCATATATGCTAGCCACATTTTAGAGGATTGCTTTACATTTAAGGATTGGCTTGAACACAGTTTCAAACCCAATGCTGTCATTATCCTAAAGGAATACCTTGTGGAATTACCTTCTAGTTCCATTAGGGTAATCCTTGGGGATACTAGCAATTCTACCAAAACCAAAAAAGGTTGGGACATCTCTTTGACTAAAACCTCTAAGAAAATAATCCATAAGATCAAGAAGCTTTCTTTGTAGGTGCTTGAGTCAGCTCAAACCTCCAACACCAAGGAAGGTTTGCAAGTTTCCAGTGCCAACTCTAGGAAAGTGGGAGTTCAATAGTAGCAGTAGCAAACATGTGTTGGCCCAGGATAGCCCTTTAGCATAGCCATCGATCATGTCCAGACTCTAGCCTTCAGTTGTAGCTTCCACACTAGTGACTTCTTCCATTTCAGCTAGTTCTTTTGTTTCTTCTGTTAGTAGAACTCTTGTATCAGTGGATAAGGGCATCAAATTCTTTAGTCTGCTTGCTCTACTTAACTTCTATTTTGTACCTCCAAATACTTCCAAGAAATTGAAGAATAAAACTGATTTGAATTACATATGTGTCTCTTCTAATGAGTTGTCTTCTTTTATTCCTAATGATAACTCTTCAAGTCTAATAAACTATAATAATTTTGATCTTCCTCTTTCTAATTCAGAGTTGGATCTTCTAACTCTGAATACTATGGGTTCACCTCTTGAGATAGACTTGGAATCATCCAATTCTGTGAGTCCCATAAGAGAAGCTATAGGTGAGCCTGAAGTACAGGTAGAACTTGCCACCACTTTACCTCCAGAGATTACCAAAATCAACCTTTGTAGTGGCAATATTCTACCTCCTAGGGTAGTACCTCTAGATAGAGGAAAATAAGTCATTGGTACTAAAGATCGAGAAGCCCTTCCACAAGATGCTCCACCCTTGGATATGCTTGTGGAAGACCAGCCAAAGGTGGACTACAACATCCTTTCTCATCTAAGAAAGTTGCCATCTAAGCTAAGCATATATGATGCCCTTGTCTTATCCGAAGAGATGAGAATCACTAATCAAGGCCCTCCTTGATCCGACATATGCTTAGTTCAGCATTATAGGTGAGGAAGCACACTATGCAAAAAAATCCCAAGGGATCACCTTCTGATGAAGACCTTCTCTTGGGGATTTGGAGCACAATGGAGTCTACATTATATTCAACATTATGATTCTAAGACCCTTGCCTAGAAGATCGACATCTACTCTCAGGGGACATGGGATGATGTTGAGGATTCAATGATCAAGGTGAGCGGGCTTTAGGTTCTATAGTGTTACCGTTGGAGATCGGTGATTGCAAGACTGAAGCTAAGTTCTACATCATTGATTAGAATACTTTGTTCATTGCTTTGCTTGGTAGGCCTTTGATACAATAAAATAAGATCGTTCTATCCTCCCTTCATCAGTGCATCAAGTTCAAAAGATGGAATTGAATCGTGTTAATAGTGATGAAAAGCCATTCTCAGTGAGAGAGTTTGAGATCTATGAAGATGCAACCTATTATCTTCCTCAAAACACCCTTTCACATGAACTTGGACAAAATTCAAATACAAATACAAAATAAAAATGAAACAAAAGAAAAGATAAAAGAAAATAAAAATAAAAAGAGAAGTCCAAGTGAACGAGAAAGGGGAATAGAAGAAGAAGTGGATCCGCATATCACATTCCACCCACAGTTCATTCCATCATATGGACATGTGGGTAGAATGGATTAACCTCCACCATGTAGAGGTAGAGGTAGAAATAGAGGCAATTCTAAAGGTGGGAGACCCCCTAGTTGGCCTTTAGCCAATAGAGGTCGTGTTCCAGTTCATAAGAGTACCCCTACTATTCACATAGACTTGGAATCCAGCTCGGAGGATGAGTCTCATGTGATTAGTATACCAGCCAACCCCTCTCAGTGGGTTCCATTGGAGGTGACTTTTGATTCATCCAGAGATGAAGACCATGCCTCCAAGCAAAGCAAAGTATTTGAATCTGGTTTATGTGAAACTATCAGGCAGTAGTTGGGAACCTTAGCTCTTACCTCACTTACACTCTAGAAAGTTGAAGGTTTGATAATTAGGGAAGTCCCTAAGTCTTCCATTGATACAAAGCAGAAGAGGTTCTTTTTAGGTTCATCATCCTCAAGTCCATAGCTCGATGTAGGACTTGAGGAATATACTTTAAATTAATGGAATTACCTTTTGACTTTTACTCACCTTTATGTTCAAAATCTTATACAAGGTTTAGTTCCTCACACATGGTCCAAGTACATGTCAGAATATTTTGAAAAATTTTAGAATAATACAGGGAAAGAAGCACAATCAGTAGGACTAGGATTGGATTGTTGTTGATGATGAAGATTTTTGCCTAGTTGTTACCAAGCATTTGGAATCTGATAGGTTCTTTTCACACATCCCCAACTTTTATGAGAATGTGTGTTTAAAAACTTTAGATGATCTAGATGATCTCCAAGTCAAAGAGGCACCATCAAAATTTGAAGAGGAGATCCATTCATTAATAGACAAGCTAAAAGTAATCAACCTCAGGACAGAAGAAAATCCTCGCCCAACATATATCAGTTCATTACTGAATGAAGAAGAAACCAATGACTTAGTTAGGCTATTGACTGAGTTTAAAGACTACTTCACATGGAGTTATGAAGAAATGCCTGAATTATGTCCTGATGTTGCAGTCCACATGCTAGCAATAGATCCTAGCGATCCCTATTAAGCAAGCTCCTAGATGCATGCGATTAGAAATTGAACAACAGGTCATTTCTAAAGTCAAGAAACTGATCGATGCTGGTTTCATCAGGGAAGAAAAATATCCTACCTGGTTAGCTAGTGTCATCCTAGTTAAGAAGAAGAATGGCCAAATTTGCATTTTGCATCAATTTTGGGGACTTAAATAAGGCATGCCCAATGGATGAGTTTCCTCTTCCTATACCAGAATTAATGGTGTACATTGCCTCATCTCATGCAATCTTCTCTTTCATGGATGGACCATCTGGCTATAACTAAATCAAGATGTCTCTTGAAGATGAAAGAAACACTGCTTTCTAAACCCTGATCAGAATCTTCTATAGGGTCATGCCTTTCGACCTTAAAATGTTGGTGCTACATACCAACAGGCCATGACTCAAATCTTCAATGAACTCATCCATCATCAGGTTGAGTGCTATGTTGATGATCTAGTAGTCAAGAGCATAGAAAAGGAAGACCACCTCTTTGACTTGAGATTAGTTTTTGAATGGTTAAGATAATATAACCTCAAAATGAATCCCACGAAGTGTGCATTGAGTAAGAAATTCCTTGGGTTTGTTGTTCGACAGGGAATAGAAATAGATCCTAAAAAGATTAAAGTTATCTTATAAATTCCACCTCTTAAGAGTTTAACTCAACTCAGATCCTTTCAAGGATGGCTGACATATCTAAGATGCTTTATCTTAAACCTATCGGGGAGATGCAAGCCATTTTTAGCATTTGTCAAAAAGGATGCCAAGTTCATGTGGGATGATAAGTGTCAGCATGCCTTCGAAGACATCAAGCAATATTTGGTGAAGTAGCTAGTTCTAGCAGCCCCTATTCCGGGCAGACCACTCTTCCTCTACACTGTTACATTGGATGACTCCCTTGGTGCTTTGTTGGCCCAAGCCAATGAAGAAAGGAAGGAGAACACTCTCTACTACCTTAGCCATCACCTGATTCCTGTTGAAGCAAACTACCCACCTATTGAGAAACATTATCTAGGTTTGATCTTTGCTTCCCAAAAGCTATGACACTATATGCTTTCTCATAAGGTGAACTTGATCTCCCAAATAAATCCACTATAGTATCTCATCAAATGGTTAATGCTATCCGGCTATTTGGCACATTGGTCCCTGATTCTCTCGCAATTTAATAGCACTTTCATACCCATCTGTACAGTAAAAGGATAGGCATGAGCGGATTTTTAAGTAGCACACCCACTTCCAGCTGATTCTCCACTTATTGATGATCTCCTCGATGAACAAATCATGAACTAGGGGAGGCCGACAACCGTCGATGGGAGATGTATTTTGATGGTGCTGCTTCTTTTCTCAAAGGTGAAGCACCATGATCTATTTTCTCAGAAAAGGCAAGGGTGGGAATAGTTCTCCTAACTCCAAACCATGATGTGATGAGATTTCTCATACTATCTTTTCCAACCCCTATACCAAAAATGAAGCCGAGTATGAGGCTTTGATTGCCGGTCTAGAGTTAGCCATCACTATGTCGTGTAGAGCATCAACATCTTTGGGGATTCTCAATTGGTCATCAACTAGATGTTGTCTACCGTTCTCAAACCCAAGCTTTGTTATTACTATGAGTATACCATAAAGATGTTGGCCCAAACTACTAAAGTCACCATCTATAAGGTTCCCAAGCATAGAACACAGTAGCAGATGCCTTGGCCAAACTTGCCAAAGAGTTGGCAAGTCCGGAATATGAGTCCATTTCAATAAAGGTCCAAAATAGACAAGTCTTATCCCTTATTGATGTTGAACTCATCGAGAGACTTTCTCTTGAAGGGGAGGTTGCTATTGCCAAAATGGACAAGGAGCTAGATTGGAGGCAACCGTTCATAGATTACTTGAACACTAACAAATTACCTCAAGAAAAGTCACAAGCTCATCTAGTGAAATAGAGAGCTCTCTCCTATGCTTTTGTTGATGGCACCCTGTACCGATGGTCCTTTGACCAAATGTGGTTACGTTGTTTACACAAACACGAAGCTCATGGCATTATGGCGGTACATTCTTGGAGTGCATCAATTAGTCAAAGATGAAGACAAAGATCAAGAGACTAGGATACTTCCTATGATTACCATGGATGTAGCTAGGAGATGCCATCAGTGTCAAGTTCACAGTGTGGTCCTCTACCAACCACCTAACATTCTACACCCTACATTAGCCTCATGGCCATTTGAGTGTTGGGGTATCGATATTGTAGGTTTGATCGATCCTTCTTCTTCCAAGGGACATCGATTCATCTTAGCTACCACTGACTATTTTTTTAAGTGGGCGAAAGCTATCCCACTCAGAGAGGTCATAGCTCAGCATGTGCTTCAGTTTTTCAGGAATCATATCATATATAGCTTCAGGGTGCCTCAAAGAATTATATCTGATAATAGTACTGCATTCAAAAGCACAAAGATTAATATCTTTTCTAGGAGACATGGTAAAGATTGGAGATACTCCACCATCTACTACCCTAGAACAAATGGCTTAGCAGAAGCATTTAATAAAACTCTCATCCAGATAATGAAGAAGTCTCTTGATGATAGCAAACGATAGTAGAACGAGCAATTAGTTGAAGCTTTGTGTACTACCAACTCAACTCCACTACCCCATTTTCTTAGTGAATGGGTGCTCTACCTTAAAGTTCAACTCCATCACTAAGGATAGCATTGGGTAACAAGATCACTACAGAGCAGAATGCAAAGTTGCGGTTAGAAGAGCTTGAAGGTTTGGAGAAGAGTCACCTACGGGCGTGCCAAAACCTTGAGTTGTACATGGCCAAAATGATTCAAGCTCACAAGAAGCTGGTCCGCCCTAGGTCTTTCCGAGTAGGAGAACTTGTGTTATTCCTAAGGAGACCAATTATTGCCCGTCGAAAGATGGGAGGCATGATTGAACCCACTTGGGAAGGCCCCAATGCCATAGAGAAGGCCTACCAAGGAGGATCTTATCAACTTATTGATTTTAAAGGGGAACATCGGATGCTTCCAATTAATGGGCTCTATCTAAAGAAATATTACCCATAAAACAAACCATGTTTGAAAATAATCATTAATAAAAAAGAACAAAAATTTGATTCCATTCATCAAATCTTCTCTTCTTTCGAAGCATTGTTTGCTTGTCTTGCAAATCCGCCATGACATGTCTAGGGTAGGTGTAAGAGTCCCCCAATGGCATCCTGTCCCTCTATCACAATACAAACACAATCTCCTGATGCTATTAGAATAGGTGTAAGAAAATTTAAGAGGCATCCTATTTCAACTAGCGTAACTAAGTTAGGTGTGAGAGAACCCAAGTAACATCCTTTCTTAGTGGGAATCCTTTTGCCATCCATGGCACCATTTCATCAAACCCCTAGTGTGTTTAAGGTAGGTGTAAGAGTCCCCCAGAGGCATCCTATTCCTTTTAACACATGCACAACAACAAACACAAATCTTTTATCTTGAGCTATTTGATGTGGGAGCAAGCCCCATGTGGCACTCACTCATTAGCTACTCTATGTCAGGTATACATGCTACCTCACTAGTATCTCACCCAGTGGTCATTTGTTAGAGGATGTGAGTCCACGAGCTTTCTTCCTAACATAACCATTACAAACCAATGAGCACCTTGTTAGTATGGTAGGCTTCACTGCCCAATCAGTAAGCTACCTCATGTTGACTTTGTTTAAGAAGATGTGAGTCCCCATGCTTTCTTCTTGAACCAACAATCATGCTCTAACTAGGTTGAGTATATTTGAGGTTTAGGGTAAGTCCCCTAGAGGCTCCTTTCCTCTTGACTACTTTTGAGTTGATCTAAGTCCCCCAGTGGCACTCACTCAGTAGTCACCGTAGGTTGAATACTGTCGGCGAAGATAGCCCATCGCATTAGTTGTTATAAGATGTGACTCTCAGAGCTTTCTTCTAGGCGATTGTTGCAATGGGCATCATAGGTTGGTTGATGTTCACTATGCTGATAGTGACTCACCCGGTGATTACACCACTCTTAGCAGATATGAGTCCCCGAGCTTTCTCCTTGAGTTGGCCACCGAATACCTATTGGATATATAACTAGCCATGTCTTCTTCTTCATGGTTTTGGATTAAGCCCTTAGCGACCCCTCTCCCTGCAAGCATTTTATTTGGATCAAGTCATTTACAACCCCATTTAGACACTCTCCAGGTTACTTTTGGATTGGACAGTCCCCCTTTCCTAGTAGCCACTCCAGTGGTTGGAGAATTTATTCAGCGGATGCACATATTCTCCCTTGGTTCAATAAATCTAAGATAGGTATGGGTTGATATAAGCTTCTTCTCAGTGTGATCCCTCACAAACTAACAAGGTCCATTCTATAACAAAAAAACAAACAAAATTAATTTGCTTGTGGATTAGGAATTTAAGCCCCCAACGGGCCCCTTTTCCTAGCGACATCTATCTTTAGAGGCGTGTCGGAGAACTCCCATTGAATTTACTACGAGTTGAGATAAATCCTTATTGATACTCACTCCGTAGTCACCCTTAGGTCAGTTTCAATCTATTTTTTTCCATAAGCAAGTTACCCCAGCAGTCATTCCGCTTTGAAAGATGTAAGACTATGACGCATTCTTTCTAGCATGATTGTTACAAACTGACAGGTAGCCCTAGGTCGGGTTCAATTTTTGCCCAAAGCAACCAATCACCCCAATGATCTTTTTTAGTGGAAGATGTGAGTCCCCTAGCTTTCTTCCCTTCAATTGATCATTGCAAATCGAAAGGCACTCCTTTGGTCGGTTAGTTCTCCCATCGGCCGGGAAGCTACTCCCTTTGGTTCAGTAAATCTGAGATAGATCTAGACTGATATAAGCTCCTTCTCAGTTTAAACTATTACAAACCAATGGAATTTATCAAAATAAACAAATCTAAAAATGAAATTAATCTTTGACTATCCTTGAGCTGATTTAAGTCCCCCATCAGTATTCACTCAATGGTCAGCCTTAGGTCGGGTTTAATTTATTGCCCAAAGCAACCGATCACCACAGTGGTTCCTTGTTGTGAAAGATGTGAGTCCCCGCTTTCTTCCTAACTTGACCATTGTATACCAAAAGGCATTTCCCTTTGGTTCGATAGTCCTATCTTTTGGTTGGTAGACTATTCCCTTTGAATTGGTAAATCTGAGTTAGGTCTAGGCATCCATAACTACTGCTTCATCTTATGGGATCCATCATAATCAAAATAAAAATTTGAAAAATGAAATTCTATCCTTGACTATCTTTGAGTTGATCTAAGTCCCCCAGCGACATTCATTCAATAATCTGAGGTTGTTATTGCCCTTAGATTACCCATCACTCTCTACTTTGGAGGATGTAAGTCTACTACACTTTCTTCTTAGTATAGATGTTGTATGCCAAAAGGCATCCCTTTGGATGGCTAGTCCTTCTATGTGCTCAGTAGACTATCCCTTTGGATTGGTAAATCTGAGTTAGGTCTTAGCCTCCATGGCTCTACATAGTGTAGTTATTGCAAACCAACTGATTCATCTCAAAAATTCAAACCTAATAGTAAAATTGAAACAAATTCAGCCCTCTTCCCTAGTGGAATAAATCAAATCTTTTTCTCCTCAGTGAGAATCAAATCAACCATCTTATCCCCTTGGATGACTTGCACTTCCCTAGTGGAAGTTCACTCTATCCCTTAGTATTCTTCTCTCTCTCTTATGTCTTGGACATAAGTAGAACATTTAAGCTCAATTATTTACGCACCTTGGGTTTGGGATAGATTGTTCACATTGTCTTGTGATCTTTCAGTGTTGTTGATCATTTCGGTCAACACCAATATGTGCGGTGTTCCTTGTCAGTCACACCATACCTATTGGGCACCCTTGGTTGACCTCATTTTTAAAATGAGCTCTCAACCCCTCCATCTTAGACATAGGACTTCTCTTAGACTTTAAGAGTTCCTTAGTCTAAAGACACATCTTCTAATTAGGTGGACACTCAACCTAGCCTAGAGAGTTAGAAGAGTTAGCCATAGGAATAGATCATGCCTTGGGGTGGTAAGAAAATTTGCCTACCCTTAGCTTGAACCATTCCTCACTTTCCTTCATTCAAGTCAAACTCCAAATCAACATCATTTGATTTTCTCCAAATCCAAATCAACTCCATATGATCAAAATCCATGATTGAAACCTATGATTGAAACATGATCAAAATCCATAAAAATTCTAAGCCCAAATCTTTCTAAGTCCTTAATCTTCCCTTAAGGACTTAACCAAAATCATGATCTAAATCAACTCAAATTCATGGGATTTTCTCATAACTCATTTATATTCTCATTTACATTCACATATATAAATAAAACATAAATATAAATAAATCAAATCAAACCCTCAAATTAAATTCCCAATCTAAAATTTTCTTAAGTCCTTTAAGTTCTCCTTCATGGACTTAACCTAAATTATGATCAAACCAATTCAAATTCATGAAATTTTCTCATAACTCATTTATATTCTCATTTATATTCACATATATAAATGAAATATAAATATAAATCAATCAAACCAAATTCAAAAAAATTCAAACTTCAAACTCCAAAATTTTCATAAGTCCTTTAAATTCCTCTTAATGGACTTAGCCCAAATCATGATTAAACCATTTCAAATCCTTGAAATTTTCTCATGATACATTTATATTATCATTTATATTCACATACATAAATGAAATATAAATTTGAACAAAAAAACCAATTCTAAAAATCAAACTCAAATCCATTCAAAATTCAACCTAAGCCTTTCAAGTCAAAATCTTGACCTTAGCCAAATAAACTTCAAATCAAGCCAAACTCTTGATTTCTCTTCATGATTCAATCAACCCTACAATCATAAATCCAAATATAAATACAAACTTCAATCACCAAATCAAAATCCAATTCAAAATCAAAGCCCCAAATCCATTCATGTTCTTCCTTTGAATATGAAATTATCAAATGAATCAAAACCCATTTGACTTCAAACCACTTACAAATGGATTTATATTTCAATCATAAGTCCATATACAAGTTTAATCAAACACAAATCAAGTTTTGACCAAGCCATTTGACCCACTTAGGTCACTTGACCCAAGGTGACCTAAAGTACCCTTATGAGCCAAATTCTAATCCTAACCAATTTGGATTGAACCAAACTCACCTATGCCTCTCATCATGATCAACAATCATCATGGGATGATCAATCAACTAAATTGGGTCAAACCAAGTCAAACCTAAGGGTTTACCAAGTCAACACTTAGCCTAAAATGAAACCTAACATTGCTAAATTCTACCATAGGCCAAATTGATTGAAATAATTGATCTAAGTTCATTCATGGCTATGTTTGAACTTGACCAAGTCAACATTTGAGCCTAACCTAGCCCAATTAGTCACTTGACCCAACTTGACCTAAAGAGTCAAAATGTGTCAAAACATAATCTGAACAAACCAATGGGTCAAGTTCATTCCAAATCACTTGTTGAACTTGACCAAAGCCTCAATTGGCCAACTAGACCTAACCTAGCCCAATTGACCTTAGACCCAACTTAACCTAAATGGGTCATGTTGAGAAAAATTTGAAATTAAGCAAAAATTGATTAGAAATAAAGATATCAATCCTCTCCATACGACTAACCAAACCTAAACCTACCATTGACATCAAATAGATTGACATTGACTGACCTAAATGAAGTCATATGAGCCAAATTCAAAACTATACCAAATTGAATCAAACCAAAAAGCAAAACATTTCAAATGGTCATGAACTTGACAACCCTTGGTTTGACCCAATTTGACCAATTGGTCAACTTAACCCAAGTTGACCCATTTTGACCTAAATGGGTCAACATGAGTCAAACCTTATCAACAGAATTCTAAATCTCATGAAACTTGGCCAAACCTAGTTTCTCCACATACCCAACATATCCAAATGGAAAAATTAGCAAAATGACCATCTTAACCCTAGGCCATAGAACAAATTTTGGCCTAATTCATGGGTAATTTGGTCATGCCCTCTTCATATCAACTTGATGCCTTCTTAATAGATCAAGTGGACCTAATGAAGAGTGGTGCACCCAACCCAATGGGTTTGGGTCTGCCCAAATGGAGCCAAGGCCAAACATGACCCCCTAGCTCAAATTGGTGAGGTGAAAATTTTCTATATGAGGGAGTCTCCTTCAAGTTTGTGGGGAGAAATGAAAGAGGCAGGCATACAAAAATTCATCTTTTTAGGATGCCACATAGATTCGTAGATGTGCTTATTCAAGTGATTGAGTATGTCATCAAGGAAATAGTGTACTATATTGAGAGATAAAAATCACTACCCTTTAATGGACCTAATCACGTCAATAAGGACTCTTAAGCACGATGGGTCTACATATATACCAGAGATTCTTCCCCTACTCTACATGGAAAAGTAAAGTAGGGTTTATTTTAAACTAGATTTGTTATGTTCTCTACAGGGGCAAGCCCCCATAGTTAATTATATCCTAAGGGATGTGATCCCTTAGGAAAACTCATGATTAAGGTAAATGATCATTGTCCTCAAAGATTTCAATAGGAAAGGATTATCAATCGATTGGTTCATTTTTGAAGATCAAATGGGATTGATCAAAGAGAGGGACTTATTATCAAATCCAAAATGGAAGATAAGTAGGAGATGTCCACGATGCTAGTAAATCAAGCAAGCATCTCAAACTACCCTATAGATGGGCTTTATATTTTTAAATTGATTTAGTTTGTTTGAGTTATATTTTTCATTAGAAATTTAGGACTTATGATTCTTTAACACAATATTTTAGGAAATGCCTAAGAGGTGAGGAATTAAGCTTAGGGCCCACAAAAGGGCGAAGCAACCTCAGAACCTAAATCTAGAGAGTTTTGGCAAGGGCCGAAAGCATAACCTAAATCTATGATAAAAAATAGGTAAGTGGTTTGGCTCTATAAGAGAGGATAAATCACTCGATAGCTTGGACTTACAACTTCCTGGGGGAGGCTGCCAACTAACTCATCCTACGATTTTAAATACATGTAGGCAAGTCTTTATGCTTATGCAAGATATTGTTATTTATTTAGAAAATTTAGTCCTTAAACTCACTCCCTAAAGAGACTAGATCATGTAAAGGGCAATGACCTATCAAAGTGAAATAAGATTTGTTGCATGATATTGCAAAAGAAATACTCATCAAGGGTTGAATTATTTTATCTTGATTTTAAATAATTTAGGTAAGGTTATGAGTTATTTAATTTTATTTTGATGTTAAGTTGGGTAAAAGATTTATTTTTTTAAGAGCCTAATCCACATCGGTATGCATAAAGGGAAGAAACCGAAAAGCATGCCACTTAATGCAAAGCTAAAACAAATCATCAATCAATTTATAAAGCTAATCAAAAAAATAATAAAGGCCATTGTGGTCGACACCACCGTGAAACCAAAATCAAATGTGGGAAGCCGAGCTCTACCCTTATACAACTCAGATTACAAATGAATTAAATTATAATTAAGTAAGGAATTCATTGTTATGGGGATCTTCAATCTTCATTTCTTCTTTCTTCTTTTCTTCATTCTTATGCTTTTCTTCATTCTTCTTCTTTTCTTCTTTCTTCTTTGGTTCCTTCTTTTGGATGGTTGGGAGGTAGATGGTCCAAGGCTTCACATGGTGCATAAGATAGGATCTTATGACCAAATCTAATTCCCATAACAATCATTCCAAAATCCTAGTTGCACAAATTTACATGAAAGGAAAAAATTAAATCTAACTAACACATGCAAAATAAAGGTTAGCTATAACACATAAATCCAAGCATGTATGTTAGACTTATCACCTCACACATTTAAGTCCACGCCTATTATTAAGCTTAGGAATTATAAGCACCTAGAGAAAGCATTTATCTTTTTTTATTTATGATATTAAACAATCCCAAGCAGAAAAGAATAGTTAGACTAATATCCATCACCATTCATTCTATAAGCATACACCCAATGGTCTAAAACATATCTCACAAAATAAAACAAAATATCAAACCATGTTGACTAACTAAAGCTATAAGTGGTGGCTTAGGCTAATGTGTGTGTTTTGATGGTTTGTGTGGTATGCTTAGTTATGGCTTTAGGTTCAAATTTTCTAAGAATGAAAAATATGTTCAACTTAGAGGAGAGTTTCATTTAAGTTTTTTAATCATTTTGGGTTGATTTTATTTCATATTTGGATTAGGTTCAATTGAATCTTACAATTAATTACTAAGTTATGAAGAGAGGAAAAGAGAAGAGAACTTCTCTTTCCTTCCATAACTTCAATAATTTCTAAAGTATGTTCAAATTTTAATTTTGTTTAGTAAATGTTTTGATTAAATCTTTTAATTAATCCTAAGTTTAGATGAACTCTAAACAAACCTTTTCAAAAGAAAGGTATTTTAAGATTAAATAAAATGAATCAAAATTCAAATAACATACATTACTTCATTTCATTCTCAATATGTATAAATGCATATGGATGGACCCTAACATATCTATACATACAAATGAGAATATTTGACATACTTTATGATGCATTCTAAGTAATCCATTTAGTGAAATTTAGAAGTCTACTATGCATGATTTTTTTTAAGTAGAAAAGAGTTTCTTTATCCAAATTTTCACATACATACATAAGAGTAAGAATGGCATAAGTGAGTACAACATCATTAACCAGAGGTGTAAGGATTTAGTTAAGAACTTGTCTTCAACATGAGTCTAATATATACCACTTTAAATACAAATATATGTATAAAAGAAATGAAATGGAAAAGAAGAATGCAAAAGTTGAATTGATGAATTCATTTTGTTCATGCAATTTATATGTGCAAGTATAGGTAATCCTTCTTAGGTGATAGCATAGGGATGAATATGATATGGAATTAGATAAGTGTTAAGTTCTTTTTAAATGAACAATACATCTTATCAATTCCTATTCAAAACTGTACCAACATAAAAGAGAAAGGAAACCTATGTTAAGAATAGCTTTATATTCTTTCACATGCAAGCTTATAATTAGAATATAGGTAGCATACTTTCAGATTTGATATTTGATTTATATGTTTTATAATCAATTTAGTAGTGATAATAGCCATATTTCTACTTTAGCCAACACATGAAAATTTGACATAAAGTAAATAATTTCATTTTAAACTCGAATTTGAAAAATATGAATGCATGAAACCACATGACATACAAATTTAACATATTGGGGAAAGACTCGAATCAATAAAAGCATGTAAACAAATTCATTTTAATTAAATCCTAAAGACATTCTTATAGAATAAAAAAGTTTAAAATAAATCAAAGTGTATTCAATGTGATTTTTAATTAGTTTGAAGTTTGATTTAATTTTAAAAATTTGAGTTGAGTTTCTATTCCTAACCCATTCCCACATGTGTTTGATATTTTTGTTTAAATTTTAGATGATTAGATTCATTTTTATGTATTTATTAGGTTAAGGTATGCATTAAGTAACTTAATTAAACTTTACCTACACCACCTTAACATAGTTAACCAAATTATTATGAGCCAATCAAATGGCATAAAAGCTCACAATGAATTTAAATTTGCAATGCACCTAATAAGAAAAGGGCCTAATGCAATTTGGCTTATAATTTATGGTTAATTAAGCTAAAGGGTTTAGCTTAAGTAATTTCAAAACACCCTTTCATACGTATGAATTGGGTTTTGATTTCCTTAATGAACTTAGGCTATTAAACACCTAAGAATCTACCAAGTAGATTAATTAAGTTCAAAGTTTTTAGAATTTTTAGAAATTAATTATATTAATGAATTAACCCTTAATTAAGAGAAAATTAAGGAAAGAAAATGGTTTAGGGAATAGCTTAGGGAAAATGCCCCAAAATTATTTGTTAAATCTCTTATTTATTGGATCTAACCTTAATCAACTCTAATCATGGATTAAAACTAATCACACCTTAATTATCCATAATTAGGTTAAAATTAGAGAAACTCATATGCAATTCTCTAATTAAGCCTTCAATAAATTAAAATTAGGAGGCATCATCCCCTAAAATATACCCAAGAAGTTTGGGATTAATCCGAGGCTTAATTAAATGGTAATTAGCAAAATAAAATTTTCAATAAAACTCAAAATCGAGAAAAGCATAATTCAAAACCCATTGAAATTAATTTTAAAATATTCTAGGTTGAATTATCTTTCCATATAAATATATTTCATATATTTTTTAAATTTTATTGAGAGATATAATTTTTAGAAGATTCATAGATTAATTAATTATTAAATCCTAACTAATCCCTTGAGCGATGGCGGTGGCGGTCAGATTTACACTCATCGCATGGTGAGCATGCCATTTAAACATCACATCAAAGGCGCATGGCGTCATTTTGATCTCGCCATCTCAATCGAATTGATGCCCATGATTTTAAAAGGGATAAATCAAATTCTAAACTTAGGAATTATCTCAGCCATCCATCCAAAATAGATACAAGATCTCCCGGTTCTTTTTGATCACAAACTTCATGTTCTAAGATAAATGATTGAGCTCAAATTCAAACAAAACATGACCCACACCATCAAAAGCCAATAATAACATCCAAGTGGGATTTATGAATTAAAATTTCTTTTTTACAAAGGACCAACACCTCTATCTTTGGGTGTCAAAAATTCCATACCTCAGATTCGATGTAGCTTATCTAGTGGAGACGAAGCCCTATTGAAATTCTTAGGCCTTGGGGTTGAGTGACTTGCTTTATGGACCAACACCACTTGATGCTCCTTGCAGCTTTTATCCAATTTCTCCTCTCCTTGCTATGGGAACTCTAATGAAAGCTTGAGTGTGCTTGGATTGTTCTTTAGAAGAAGTGTGCAAGAAGAATTGGAGTGGTTTTCAGTGTGGAGGAAGTTCAAGATTGAATTGAGCTCCCTATTTTCAAAGGAGAAAATCATAAAATTCAATTCCCTTGAATGCTTTGGAAGGCTCTGATCTCTCTCACTCTCTAGAGCTTAGTCAAATTGAGAATGATGGTTGAGTTGAATTAGGGTATCTCCCCAGAAGGATCATGATTATGCTTATTTTGATCCAATTGATCTAGTTTGTTTGATCTTAGATGTTTCACATGGTTGGTTTGAGGCCTTGATGGATTGCCAACCTCCCATGTGCTTGAAATTAGTGGAAGAGGGATTTGAAATGAACTAATTTGACCCATGGGGTGCTTTCCATGGGCTACTCAAACCCATTGGGTTAGGTGCACCACTCTTCATTAGGTCCCCTTGAGCTATTAGAAAAGCATCCAGTGGATATGAAGAGGGTATGACCAAATTCCCATGGATTAGGCCAAAATTTGTTCTTTGGCCTAAGGGTAGAATGGTCATTTTTTTATTTTTTAATTTGGATATGTTAGGTATGTGGAGAAACTAGGTTTGGCCAAGTTTCATGAGATTTGGAATTCATTTGATAAGGTTTGGCTCATGTTGACCCATTTAGGTCAAAATGGGTCAACTTAGTCAAGTTGACCAATTGGTCAAATTGGGTTAAAAGGGTTGAAAGTTCATATGACCATTTAAATGTTTTGGTGGATTTGGTTTGATTCAATTTGGTATAGTTTTGAATTTGGCTCATTTGACTTCATTTAGGTCAAATGGGTTAAGTTGACCTATTTGACCCATTTGACCTATTTCTTCATGGTGGGTTTAGGTTAGGTTAGTCATATGGAATGGATTGGTATCTTTTGTTCCAATCAATTTTGGTTAAGTTCAAATTTAGCTCAATATGATTAGGCAAGTTAGGTCTAAATCAATTGGGCTGGGTTGTCTAGTTGGCCAATGAAGCTTTTTTCAAGTTCACAAGTGATTTGGAATGACTTGACCCATTGGTTTCAATCAATTTTGCTTAGATCAAGTTTTAACACATTTTGACTTTTAGGTCAAGTTGGGTCAACTTGGGTCAAGTAGCCAATTGGGCTAAGTTAGGCTCAAATGTTGGCTTGGTCAAGTTCAAACATAGGTCATGAGTGAACTTAGATCAATGGTTTCAATCAATTTGGCCTATGGTGGAATTTGGCTCATAAGCGTACTTTAGGTCACTTTGGGTCAAGTGAGCCTAAGTGGGTCAAATGCGTCAAGTTTGATTTGAGTTTGATTGATCTTGTATATGGACTTATGATTGAAATATAAATCCATTTACAAGTGGTTTGAAATCAAATGGGTTTTGGTCCACTTGAATTTCATATTCAAAGGAAGAATATGAAGGATTTTAGCATTGATTTTTTGACTTGGGTTTTGATTGAGTGATTGAAGTTTGTATTTATTTATCATGATTGTAGGTTTGATTGAATCATGAAAGAAAATCAATTTGCTTAATTTGAAAATGATTTGGCTAAGTTCAAGATTTTGACTTGAAAGGCTTAGGTTGGATTTTGAATTGATTTGAGTTTGGTTTGGGGTTTTGATTGTTTATATTTCATTTATATATGTGAATATAATTACTTAAATAGATCATGAAAATTTCAAGTTGAAGTGGTTTTCATGATTTATAGTCCATTAAGAAGGATTTAAAGGACTTAGGAAAGAGTTTGGAGTTTAAATTTTTGAATTGGTTTGATTGATTTATATTTATATATCATTTATATATGTGAATATATAAATGAGAATATAAATGAGTTGTGAGAAAATCTCATGACTTTGAATCGATTTGATCATGATTTAGGCTAAGTCCATTAAAGGAAAAATAAGGACTTAAGAAAGATTTTAGATTTGGAATTTAATTTGATGATTTGATTTGATTGTTTTATATTTATATTTCATTTATATATGTGAATATAAATGAGAATATAAATGAGTTATTTTGAGAAAATCCCATGAGTTTGAATTGGTATGATCATGATTTAGGCTAAGTCCATGAAGGAAATTCTAAAGACTTAGGAAAATTTCATGAATGATTTTGAATCTTGAGTTTAGTTTTGGGTTTGAAATTATATTTCATTTATATATGTGATATAAATGAAACTATAAATAAAGGAGAGGATTTCATGAGTTTGATTGGTTTTGATTAAGATCTTGGCCAAGTCCATTAAGAAGATTAAGGACTTAGAAAGATTTGGACTTAGAAATTTTGATGGATTTTGATCATGGGTTTCAATCATGGATTTCAATCATATAGAATTGATTTGAGTTTCTAAAAAATCAATAAGATTGATTTGAGTTTGACTTGAAAGAAGGAAAGTGGGGAATGGTTTAAGCAGGGTAGAAAATTTTTCTAACACACCAAGGCATGACTTTTGGCTAACTCTTAAGTCTAGTGAATTAACCTAATCACTAGATGTGTCTTAAGACTAAGGAACTCTTAAAGTCAGAGGGGTCCATGTCAGATGGAGGGTTAGCTCATTCTAAAAATGAGGTCAACAATTTGCCATTTCAAAATCCTCCCTCCACCCAATTTGATGCACATGGGAGGTAGCAATCCACTCAATACCTCAAACCGACCATGTGCCAACTCCAAATCGATAAAGCAACCTCTCCAATGTGGTCAATTGGATCAAAATGGCAAGGGAGGTGTTGGCCATCCGATTGGCATAGGGGGAGACATACTCCCCCTAATTCAATTTGAAATCATCATTCACATTCGATTGAAGCCTAAGAGTGTTAGGAAAGATGAGCCATCCAAGCTTCTAAGAGGAAAATAGCTCTTCTCGGTTTCTCCATTGTAAAATAGGAGCTCACTTGATCTTACCTCATACTCAAATCCATTCTAATTCCTCTTGCACGCCTCCAATCAGAGTGCACTCAAGCTCTCATTCGAGTTCCCAAAAGCAGCCACAAAGGAGGAGAAGTGGTGTTGGTCCATAAGAAGATCCACTCAACCCCAAGGCTTGAAACTTTCAATAGGGCTTCATCTCCACTATACGAAGCTACCTCATCGAGTTCGAGTGCTGGTGAGGTATGGAATTTTCTGACCACTTAGCTTAGGGGGTGTTGTTCTTATGTGAAAGTAATTTTGAAGTCATGAGAATTCCACCATTGGATAGACTTCTCTTTAGCTTTAGATAGTGTGGGAACAATCTCGTTCCAATCTAAGCTCAATCAAGCTTGGATCTTCTCTTAGATCATGGATGGCCTTTGTTGATCCTAAGGGAAGAACTGAAGAGATCTTGGCCATCCATCTGCACATTTTGGATGGACGGCCAAGATTATTCCCACATTTATAAAATGAATTATCCCTTTAGAAACTGTGGGATGATTCTTGGTCGTCCGATCTTTGAATGAATGGTAGGGATCAAAGCGCATCCCGCCACCGCACTGCCATTTGGATGTAACATTTAAGTGAGTAACTGCGATAGCGTGTAAAAAGCGTTCATCGCCATGTGTCACCGTGTGAGTTAGGATTAAGAATTTAATTGTTAAATAATCTCTAATCTTCAAAATTCATATCTCCTTCAATAAAATTCAAAAATATGAGGTAAATCTATGGAAAGATAATTCAACCTAGAATATTTTAAAAATAATTTCAATAGATTTTGATCATTTTCTCGATTTTGGGTTTTATTGAAATCATATTTTGTTAATTACTTAATTAATTCTTTGATTAATCCCAAGCTTCTTGGGTTTGTTTTGGGGATGACCTCCTCCCTAATTTTCTTGGGATTTATTTAAGGTTTAATTGGGGAATTGCAAATGTGTTTCCTAATTACCCTCCTTATGTAATAAGGATAATTGGTTTGATTAGTGTTTTGATCCATTATTAAGGTTGATTAAGGTTAGAACCAATGGAGATTTAGGAAATAATTTTGGACATTTTCCCTAAGCTATTCCCTAAACCCCTTTTCTTTCCTTAATCTCTCTTAATTAAGTTAATTCATTAATTATCCCTTAATTAATTTCTAAAATTCTAAAATCTTAGAACTTAATTAATCTACTTTGGTAGATGCTTGTGTTTAAGAGCCTAAGTTCATTAAGGAAATCAAAACCAAGTTCATGTGTGAAGGGGTGTTTTTAAATTACTTAAGTTAAACCCTTTAGCTTAATTAACCATTAATCATGTGCCAAATTGTATTAGGCCCTTTTCTTCCTAGGGTTAATTAACTTGCTTATTTCATACCTTAACCTAATTAATACATAAAAAATGAATCTAATCATCTAAATATTAAACAAAAATATCAAACACATGTGGAAATGGGTTAGGAACAACAAACTCAATTCACATTTTCAAAATTAAATCAAACTTAAAACTAAACAAAAATCACATTGAATACACTTTGATTTATTTTAAACCTTCTTATTCCATAAGAATGTCTTTAGGATTTAATTAAAGTGAATGTGTTTACATGCTTTCATTGTTTTGATTCTTTCCCAACATGTTAAATTTGTATGTCATGTGGTTTCATGCATTCATATTTTTTAAATTCAAATTTAAAATAAAATTGTTTACTTTATGTCAAATTTGCATGTGTTGGCTAAAGTAGAAATATGAGTGGCTATTATCACTACTAAATTCAAATTATTTTCAAGACATAAATTAATTATTAAATCTGAAAGTGTGCTACTTATATTTTAATTATAAGCTTGCATGTGAAAGAATATAAGGATGTGTGCTTAGCATATGTTTCCTTCTCTCTCTTTTATGTTATAGTTTTGAATAAGATGTATGGTTCATTTGAAAAGAACCTAACACTTACCTAATTCATATCCCATTCATTCTATGCTATCATTAAGAAGGGTTACCTATGCTTGTACACATAAATGCATAAACAAAATGAATCAATTAATACAACTTTTGCATTCTTTCTTTCCATTTATTTCTTTTGTACAAATGTTTGTATTTAAGGAAAGTGGTATATTAGTGACAACCCGAGGTTGTGAGGCTTTAAGTAGCCTAAGTAGGTCTTGTACCTTACACCTCAGTTAACAAGTGTACTCACTTATGCCTTTCTTACTTTCATGTGTGATGTGAAAATTGGATAAAGAAACCCTTTTCTACTTAAGAAAATCATGCATATTAAACTTCAATTTCTTAAATGAATTACTTAGCATGCATCATAAAGTATGTTAAATATTCTCATTTCTGTGTATAGATATGCTTAGGACTCATTCATGCATGTTATACATGTTGGAAAGAAATGAAGTGATGTGTGTTATGTAAATTTGGTTCATTTTATTTAATCTTAAAATGCCTTTCTTTTTTAATAGGTTTGTTTAAATTTCATCTAAACTTAGGATTAATTAAAGACTTAATCAAAACCTTCACTAAACAAGACTAAAAACATGAATCTATTTTAGAAATTACTTAGGTTAAGGAAGGAAAGAGAAGTTCTCTTCTCTTTCCCTCTCTTTATAACTTAGTAATTAATTGTAGGATTCATTTGAACCAAATCAAAATATGAAATAAAATCAACCCAAAATAATTAAACAACTTAAATGAACCCTCCTCTAAGTTACACATGTTTTTACACTTAGAAAATTTGAACCTAAAGCCATAGCTAAGCATACCACATAAACCTTCAAAGCACACACATTAGGCTAAGTCACCACTTCTAGCTTTAGGTTAAGGTGGTGCATGGTTTGATGTTTGTTTTATTTTATGATATATATTTTAGACTGGATGTTAGGATGTATGTCTTGTAGAATGAATGGTAGGACACTCTTAGTCTAATCATTATTTTTTGCAGGGGATTGTGCTTAAGGAGCGCTATCATAAATAAAAATATAAATGCTTTTGCTTGCATGTGCTTTATACCCCTAAGCATAATCCAATAGGCTAGGTGGACTTAGTTACCCATGTGTGGGGTGATAAGTCCAATATACATGCTTAGAATTTATGTGGTTTTTTTAGCTAATCTATATTTTGCAGATTAATTAGATTCCCACTCTTTTTCTTTTCATGTAAATTTGTACAATTAGGATTTTAGAATGATTATTATGTGGATTAGGATGAGCATTAGTCATAAGATTTCATTTTATATACCATGTGAAGCCTTGGAGCATCCACCTTCCAACCATCCAAAAGAAGGAACCAAAGAAGATAGAAGGAAAGAAGAAGAAAGAAGAAATGAAGCTTGAAGGCCCCCATAATAATGAATTCCTTGCTCAATTGTAATTTAATTCATTTGTAATCCGAGTTGTATAAGGGTAGAGCTCAGCTACCCATTTTACTATTTTTAGGTTTGTGCGGTGGTGCTCGACCACAATGGCCTCTTATTCTTTTTTTTATTAGCTTTATAAATTGATTGATGATTTATTTAGATTTTGCTTTAAGTGGCATCTTTTCCTCGTTTCTTTCTTGCTTTATGTATGGCTTGGATATGGATTAGGCTCTTTCGGGAAACATAAATCTTTTACCAAACTTAACAACTTAAAATTAAAAATAAAGAACTCATAACCTCACCTAAAGCTTAGGTTTAAAATCAAGATAAAAGAATTAACAACCCCTTAGATGGATGAGTATTTCTTTTATAATATCATGCACAACAACATCTTATTTCACTCTTGATTGGAGGGCTTCCACCTTTTCTAGAGAAACTTGGCTTGACCTTTGAGAGCCATGGTGGATACACACCTCCTCCCTCCTCGTTGATTTTGGCCAATAACTTTATTTCTCATGCATGAGGCATATCAATCCTATTAGTCTGAGTCAAAATAATTATCCAAAAATGAAAATAAAAATAAAATTTGAATTGCATTAGATTTAGGTCATTTGAAGCATGTTTCTACATGATCTAGTCTCTTTAGGGAGTGAGTTTAAGGACTTAGTATTTTCTAAATAAATAACAACCTAGTTATCTTGCATAAGCATAAAGACTTGCCTTCATGTATTTAAAATCATAGGAGGAGTTAGTTGGCGGCCACCCCTAGTTATAAGTCCAAGCTATCGAGTGGTTTGTCCTTTCCTATGGAGACAAACCAAATACCCATTTTCTCCTTAGAATTAGGTTGTGCTTTTAGGCCAAAGCTCCCTAGATTTAGGTTTTGAGTTTGCTTCTCCCCTTTGTGGGCTATAAGCATAAATCCTCACCTCTTAGGCATTTCCATAATCTTGTGCTATGGAATCATAAGCCCTAAATTTCTAATGAAAAATTCAACTCAAACAAATTAAATCAATTTCAAAATTGTAAAGTCCAATCATAGGATAGTTTGAGATGCTCGCTAGGTTTCTTAGCATCGTGGGCATCTCCTACTTATCTTCCATTTTTGCTTCGATAATAACTCCCTCCCTTTGATCAACCCCATTTCATCTTCAAAAAATGAACTAATCAATTGATAGTCCTTTCCTATTGAAATCTTTGAAGACAATGATCATTTACCTTAATTGAGAGTTTTCCTAAGGAATCCTCATTCCTTAAAATGTAATTAACAATGGGGGCTTGCCCCTGTAGGGAACTTAACGAACCCAGTTTAAAATAAATTCTGCTTTACTTTTTCATGTAAAGTAGGGGAAGAATCTCTACATATGCTCATCATCCTCGAGTCCTTATTGAGATAGGTCCATTAAAGGGTAGTGACTTCTATCTTTCGAGATAATACACTATTCCTTGATGACGTACTCGATCACTGACATTTTTTCTGATGAATTTTATAGACTTGCCTTTTAGTCAAATGTGCTAATTTCTGGATTAGATTGGTTTGATTGTGAGGCTTCGGAGGGTTTGAAATAGAGTATTGAAAGGTTGGAATACTTTTGTGAAAATCAATTGGATTGATTTCAATTGGATAAGCTTGAGTCATAAGATCATGGGATGATTGTAGAATTGATTTGGGTTAATGGTTAAGTTAATTTGGCTTGGAGCTTTAATAGAAAACAAATTCAATTTGATATTGTTCATGCTGGTTTGAGGTTTTTTTTTTATAAGTGGATAAGCATAGTTATAGTTTAAGCCATTGGATAGGTAGAACCTATTTGTCATAAGGCACATCCTAAGCTTAGAGTATACCTTCCTAAATCGTTAAGCTTGGGTTTAGTGTTCCCTTAATCACTAGGAGTGTCTTATGACCAATAAAATCCTAGTGCTTAGAAGATTCCTAAGTCTATGATGAGAATGATGAGTGCTCACTCCAAAAGTGAGGTCAATATTGCCTTAATCACTAGAAGTGTCCCAACTAAGGAAGTCTAAGTGTCTAAGGCTCCTATGTATAAAATGGGAGGGATCAATCCTCACTCCAAAAGTGAGGTCAATAGACATATCAACTAAATTGAGAGAGCTACAGAGGAGATAGTATCTATTTGAAAGAAGAGCTATGATCAAATAAGCTTTCACAATCATAGAAGGGGATTGCTCATAGGTAAACACTCAGGAGTCCAACTTGAATAGACCCTTTCTTCATTAGCTCGTGACCAGGAAGCTACCATTTAGTATCTCCACGAAGCTCAAGAAAGACAATCTACTATGACTTATAGAACTCATATAGCTTCGATCTACATTAGAGAAATTTAGGCTAATCATTCGTAACTGCAATCTCTCTTGTATCATTGTCATATATGATAAATGCAAATGACTAGAAATTTTTAAAGCTATGTTTCTCTCTTCCCATCATATGGCTACATAAAATCACTAAGAAAAGGCAATGAATGCATCATGTTCTATCGACATGACACATTCATTAGGGGAAATTTTGTTCACATCAAAAAATTAAGTAAAATAATTGTTTTCATAGCACCGTGGTGCTGTGATCTTGGAATCGAGGCACTACTACATTTCTTTTAGAAAGATAACTGCTAGTCTAGTCAACAAGTTGACAGTAATTCACCATGTCCCTACCATGATAGCAGAGGTGATGATAAACCGAGTGGGGGGAACAATTATGGGGTGGAAGCGCCCCACTAGTGAAAAAATTCTATAAAAGGGGGTATTATCTTCCCATGCTTCCTTTCTTCCTCCTACTCTTAATTCCACACTTCACTGTTACTAGAATTACAAAGAGACTTCCAATAGCGGATGGTCAGTGGTTGTTCAAGGATGCTTTCCTCCTACACAAGATCGAAGCCAAGTTCACCACTACAAACTCAAAGTAAAATTCTAGAAATGCAATTTTATACGATTTCTCTCTCAAAAATGATATTTTGCAAGATTTCCACAGTGACCTTAGATTCAGTAGCAAATTGTTAACCTCACTTTTGGAGTGAAGTTCAATCTCCTCCTTAGTCATAAGACACTTCTAGCAATTGGGTGAACACTTAACCTAAGCCTATAGACTTAGAAGGGTTAACCATAGGATTTGGTTATGCCTTAGGGATAAGGGAGATTCATATACCCAAATCCAATCCATGTTCACCTTCTCAAACTAAACATCAATTTCAAACCCAAATCCAAACCCAAGTGCAAACCAAATGATTGAAGTCCATGATCAAATCCAAACATGAAATCCTTCCAAAGTCCCTTGAATCAACTTCATGGACTTAGCCAAAATCCATCCAAATCAATCCAAGATCAATTGATTTTCTCATAATCAATTCATACCTTCAATCATCCTCCCAAATATGAATCAAATATACATTTAAATAATCAAAACTAAATCAAACCAAATGAAATTCAAATCTAAGGCTTATGATCCCATCACATGAGCTTAGCCAAAATCCATCAAATCAATTCAAACTCAATTGATTTTCTCATAAATCAATTGCCTTATCTTCACAAAAATAAATGAAATATACATTTAAATTAATCAAACTAAAACAAACTAAATTAAAATCCAAGCTTAAGCCCTTTGAATCCATGGACTTAGTCAAATTCCTTCATTCCAAAATCAAAATCAATTGATTTTCTCATGAATCAATCATACCATCAATCACCATCCCAAATATAAATCAAACGTAATAATCATGCCAAAACAAAATCAACCCAAGTCAAACCAAACTAACCCATTTGACTTGAAATTATCAAATGAACCAAACACATTCAAGCCCAAATCAATTGAAACTAAATTTATATATCAATCCCAAATCCATATATAAACCCAACTAAATCAAACCACTAAGCCCAATTGGTCCACTTAACCCAAAGCGACCAATTTAACATATTTGAGCCATATTCTACTCCTACCCAAATTGGATTGAACCAAGCCCATCAAAACCTCTCACAATGATTGATGAACACCTTAGGATGATCAATTGTCATAAATTGGGTCAAACCAAGTCAACTTAATCATTTGACTAAGCTAACACCATAACCCATATGAACCCAAACTAGCCAAAACTCATCCTAAACCAAATCAATTGGAACCATTAATTCACACAACTTATGATCAACGATTAAACATGACTTGACCATTGGGCCAACCCAACTTAATTGGCCCTTTGACCCAAGTTAACCCAAATTGACCTAAAAGACCAAAATAGGTCAAATCCTGATCCAACCCAAATGGATTGCAACCAATGGCTCAAGTTCATTCCAAATTGATTATTGAACTTAAGCAAAGCCATATTGAGCCTATTTTGACCAATAGACCCACTTGACCAACTTAGCCCAAATTGACCTAAAAGTCAAATTGGCCTAAATCCAAATAAAATCCAAATCAACTTAAACCAAAGCCTACAGTCATCTTCAATTAACCAATTGGACATGAATCTACACCTAACTCAAGCTAATTTGGCCAGTTTGGTCAAATTGGTTAACTTAACCCATTTGACCTACATGAATCTAAATGAGCCAAAATTGAACCTAACCCAAATTGATTGAAACCAATTGAACCAAACACTTCATTTGAACTTGACCCAAATTTTTATTTGACCCAATTTGACCAATTGGTCAACCTAACCAAACCTAGCCCAATTTGATCTATAAAGGTCAAACTAAGCCAAACCCCTTTGAACCAAGCATTGACCACTTGGAATCTCATCCAACCTAACCCAAACCCATCTTGGGTTAGCCCAAACCCAGATTGAGCTCAACCTAAGGCAAATGCCCCTTGGATTCTCCTCCCACATGGGCTTTTAGCCAAATATAGCAAAGTCCACTCTCCTTTTCCATGTGCCAGCCCTCACACACCCCAAATGGTGTCAAACCTAGCCACCTAACCTAACTCATGTGGGCTAGGTTGGCCTTGGACCAAAGGGAGGTGAGTTAACTCTCCTCCCTCATAAGCCAAAATCCATTGGATCCCAACTTCAGGGCTGCTACCTTGAGCCACCTCCCAAGTCTTCAACCAACCCAATCAAGCCACGTAGAGGCGATAGTGACCACTCTAGTGCTTTGGCGGCGGTCAAATTAGGGGAGATCTTCATCATGTGATCCAAGGGAGGGGGATATACCCCCCTCAATTCAATTAAATTCTCACGCATTCGATTCCTCAGAGCTCCCAAGTGGATTTTTGAACTCCCTAGTGAGCTCCCCGACTTCCCAAGGCCTCCCCTCACTGAAATTTCTTTTCCTAAGGGTTTCTAAAATAGGGCAAGGCTTTCTTGATTCCAACTTCTCTAATTTCTCAGCAAACCAAAATTCTCCTTTCCTACACCATCACCACATCCCGTTGAAGCTAATCAAAGCTTCTCCCTCAAGAACTAAGGTAGCACTTTGACCAAAGGGAGCCTCCAAGTCTGGAACTTGGTCTTTCAGTGAAGCATGGAATCAATCCAATTGCTGCTCAACAAGGCTTTGTTTCCACTAGACAAAGCTTCCTCAAGTGAGTTTGCCACCGGTCTTTAGCTTTAGTGAGGTATTGCCATTAAAATTGAGAGTTTGAAAAAATTTGTTGGAGCTTTTTGAAGGAAAGTTGAATGTTGTGTGATCCTAGCCATTGGAACCTTTCGTATCCTTCATACGAAGGTGTGGGATCCTTTTGGAGTTGATCCGAGCTTGGATCGTGTGAGAAATGGTGGACAGACTCCATCTCTCGCTGGTGATGAATCACGCCCTGTCCATTTCGCATGATTAAACATGGACATGATTAGATCTCATTAGATCTCGATTTATTCCTTAAGAGCGTAGGTTTAATCTTGGTCATCCGAACATAGATCGAATGACAGAGATTAAAATTGCATCCATTGTCACCACGTAGGCGCTGAGTTGGATGTGGGTTAATATCCAATCCTGTGGTGCCTCGTGGAAAGCATGCCGCATCAGCAAGCCACATGGCACCGATGGGATTAAGCTTTGATTAAGCCTAATTATCTATTTTTGAAACTTCAAATATTCATAATAAATCATAGAAAAATCATTAAAAGGAAAATAAATGCTCATTTTAAAGGTATTTTAGAGGAGAATCACTTAAAATTAATTTTGATTAATTTTGAACATTAATTAAGGCTTAATTTGAGTTTAATTCAAAATATAATTAGCATAATTACTCTCTAATTACTCAAGTAATTAATTCCAAACTTTTTGAGATTATTTAAATGGATGACCTCTACCTCCCATAATTTTCTTAGGATTTATTGTTTGGTAATTGGAGAAAATGCTCATTCTAGCCTTAATTACTCTCTTAATCAATTAAGTGATTAATTAACCTCTAATCAGCAAACAAATTAACTAATTGGGCATGTTAATCACTGCTAAATAGTGAATGGACTAATGGGATAGGGTTGGGACCTCTTTTCGTGCCCCTTTCCCTAAGTTTATTTCATTTCAAAAAAAAATATCAAATCCATTAAAGATTTAATTAATTAAGTAAATAATTTAATTAACTAAATTCAAATCATAAATACATCAAATATTAATTAATTAAATCATGGGTAGATCTTTGGGTGTTTAATAACCTAAAGGAGTTTAATGAAATTATGGTTAATCCATATGTGTGGGGAAACCATAAGAGTAAGTAATCAAGCCCCTTAATCTAATTAATTATAAATCATGAGCCAATTGCATTAAGCCATTTTATTTCTTAGGATCGTTGCAAGTTTAGTTTCCATGCATACCATGTTGGCTCATAATTATTTAGTTAATTACTTTAAGGTGGCATAGGTAAGGGTAATTAAATGATTTGATTAAGGATCTAACTTAATTAATTCATAAAATCTACCTAATTACCTTTTCTTAAACCAAATAATATTATCAAAATACCAAAAAACTAAATTAATAATAAAGCTTTGGTTTACATTAAAAAATTTTATTTGGTATGTTTTCCCTTAGGAATTAATTGGATTGAATGAATCACATGCTTGTATTTGATTGTTCCTCTCCAATCATGCTAAATATTGCATGTCATTTGATTTCATACATCCATCTCTTTCCAAAAAAAATCAATTAAATGAGATTTCTTTTATGTAAGCTTGCATGAATTGACTTAATATATTTGTGGCTATTATCACTATTAAATCCAAATTTATATTTTAAAAGTTTACAAATGAATAATAACAAGTGTAATGATGATGGTTATAAATACATAAGAAGTGTATGTGTTTATAGCTCAAGTGTGTGAATGTTGAGTTCTCTTTCCTCTATTCATGTGTTGATTTATATAAGATTGAATGGCAATGAGTATATAGTATGGACATCCTAGGAATATGAGGCTTTAGCTAGCCCCAAGGAGGTCATTTGATTACCTCACTTCCCGGTTTAACAACGTGCACACCCATTTGATTTCATTCTTATGCATTTCAACATTAGAATTTGGGTAGATTTTTAATTCATATATATAAATGATTCAATCAAATAAAATATAATATTTGCATGGTTTTCTTTCCTTCATTTATGTATACATTCATGTGTATTCAAGAAAAGAAAGTATATAGTCAAGACATCCAAGGAATATAAGGCTTTAGCTAGCCCCAACAAGGTTATTGGATTACCTCACTTCCCTGGTTTAACAATGACATGTACTAGTTTATGTCTTTATACATGTATATGTATATGTGATTAATAAATAAAATCCCCTTTTAAATTAAAATTGCATTCATTCATAATTGACTAAGTGGTTGAATTAATTAGCCATATGATTTGGAGTTTACTTCTATGTTCATGTATATGACTTTACATATGTTTGAATGCCAATGGGTATATAGTCTGGACATCTCAGGAATACGAGGCTTTAGCTATCCCCAAGAAGGTCATTTGATTACCTCACTTCTCTAGTTTAACAATGACATGTACCTATTTAATTTCATTCTTATGTCTTTTTGTATAAGAATTTAGATAAAGCTTTAAATTAATATGTTTAAATAATTCAATCAAATAAAATATAAATTTTAAACATACACATACATTCATCATTTAAATGTGTTAAATATATTGCATGTATAGATCCACTTAGGATTAAATCATATGCATGTTACATGTGATGGATAGAATGATTTAATATATGTCATGTGGTAGTAATTCAATTAATTTAATCTTAAGAAGCCTTTCATCTTGAATAGAATTATTTAAGGTGAACCTAAACTTAGGGTTAAATAAATTATTTAATAAGTCATCCACTAAAGCAAACTAAATCAAATTAATGTACTTTAGAAAGTGGTTAAGGTAGGGATGAAAGGGAATGATCCCCTTTCTTCTCTTTATAACACTTAGTTGCTAAGTGTAAGTCATATGAAATAAAAGAAAAACAAATTATAATTTTCAAATCAATTAAACAACTTAAAGTGAAACCAACCCTTTATGTTAAATTAAATCCTTCCAAACATAGAAAATCATAACTTTAATGCTTAGTAAAATATATCACATAAGCTGACACATTATAGAATTAAGACACCACTTCTAACACTATGTTAGGGCAGTGTATGTTGTGATGTATGTTTTGTTTTGTGATGTATTATTTTAGATTGGATGTTAGGGTGTATGCTTCGTAGAATGGATGTTAGGCTTCTCTTAGCCTAACCATATTTTTTGCAGGGGATTGTGCTTAAGGGAATGCTAAAAGAAAAATAAATATAAATGCTCTCTTCACATGTTTCTTAAACCCCTAAGTGTAATCCAAGTTAGGACAGGTGGGCTTGCTTACGCATGTGTAGGGTGCTAAGTCCAAATTATATAAATAACTACTTGAGATTGTATGTGTGTTTAACTAACACTTATTTTGTAGGTGTAATTAGATTTACCTTTCTATTTTAATGAACTCTTATTAGGAATTATTGGTTCTATGGGGGATTAGGATGAGCATTAGCTAGAAGGCTTGTCCTTAGGGTACCATGTGATGCCTTGGTACCAAATTAAGTAAAGAATTGAAGTATGAAGAATGAGGAAATGAAGACCCCCATAGCATTTATTTATTTATAAATTATAAGTATTCTTTTCATATTACGGGTTATATAAGGGTAGAGCTACCCATCTTTCTTTTGGTTGTGCAGTGATACTGCAGACCTCTTATTCTTTTACACTATAAAATTTTTGATGATTTGTTTAGTTTGTGCATTAGAAATGGGATGCTTTTCTTAGTTTCTTAAATGATTGATGCTTAATTTGTGGCCTAGATGTGATTAGGCTTTTAGGATGAAATAAATTTTCTACCCAAGTAATCACTCTTAACAAAAATTTTCTATAACTCATAGCCTCACCATAAAGCCTAGGATGTAAATCAAGATAATTAAAAGATTTAGCAACCCCTTAGTTGAATGTTATATGTTTCACATCATGCATGCATATTATTTCACTCTTGAAAATAGGAGATTTCCATCTTTGCATGATAGGGGAATGCATGACTTGTGAGGTCATCTCTTGTGTTGGAAAACACCCCTTTCTCATTGATTTAGCCAATAACTTTATTTCATCATGCATATAGGCATCAAAATCCTAAAGCTTTTATTGAAATGATGTGTCTAAAATGGAATAAAATTTGAAAAATTTTGCAGTTATAAATTAAGTCATAAGTTCATACCACTCATGCTCTAGTCTCTTAGGGAGTGAGTTTAGGACTTTAGTCTCTTTCTAATTAAATAACTACCCTAGCTATCTTGCAATTCATAAGATCGGACTACATAGTTTTAAAATCATAGGAGTTAGCTAGCAGCCACTCTACATGCTTATAAGTCCAAAAGTCAGATGGTTCATCCTTTCTTGTGGAGGTGAACATTTATGTCCACCTAACACTTAGATATATGTCACGTTTTAGCTTGTGCTAAAGTTTCCTAGATTTAGGATCGATATTGCTATTTACTTTTCAAGCATAAATCCTCACTCTTAGGCATTTCAACCTTATGTTGGTTAGATTATAACCTAATAATCTAATAAAGTTCAACTCAAACATATAATTCACTTCAATTTTAAATATATAAAGCCCAATTGTATGATAGGAATGCTCACTCACTAGGCTTCCTAATATCATGAGCATTTCTTACCTTCTCCCTTTAGATTCCAAAAGAAGTCTTCTCCTTGAACTTTCCCACTCAATTTTCCAAACATAGCTAATCCTTTGATAGTCTAACCTTGAAATCTTTGGAGATGATAATTATTTACTTTAATCGAGAGTATTCTTAAGGAATTCAATTCCCAAATATGTAATTAACTATGAAGCCTTACCTCCATAAGGAACTTTAGAACCCGATTTAATATAAACTCTACTTTATTCATCCATGTAAAGCAAGGGAAAAATCTCGGTATATTGAAGACCCATCATAGAGTCCTTATTTATCCGGTCCATTGAAGGGTGATGCCTCTATCTTTCAAGATAGTACATCATACCTCAATGTAGTATCACTTCACTTAAGTACCCCCCTACTTATGTGGTGTCCCCCATACATCCAAAATAAACACCACATAAATCAAAGCAGTATCTCCATCGATATTTGATTTGGTGTAAAAAGAATGCTTCCATACCCCAAAATCCTAGAATTAAAAGATCCTATATCATTGAACTTAGTTCCAAGCATGAGAAGAAAAAAACCTCCCTCTTTGATCTTAGATCTAGAACAAGGGAGAATCATACTAAAATATGAGAACTTAGCATTGCTAAAGTGTTATTTTGCTAAAATTTTAATAAAAATTATAAGTGTGCTCAAGAATTCTCGATTTGATATGTGCATTTTCATCTTGTGGTGCCAAGCCCTAGTGCTAAGACACTATGCTCTCAAGTTTTATCTATTTAACACAATGCCATTATGCCATTACCATGGTGCCGTAGTGCTATGCCTGGAAGTCTATTTTACCGTTGAACTTAGTTCTAATGCGAAATGAAACCCTCCCTCCGTAGATCAAAGATCTGAAACAAGGGTGAAGAGTGCTAATGCATTAAACAATGTTATAAAGATCAAATTATAAGTGTTATGCCATCAATTTTCTAAATTTTTTTAGAAAAAGTTAATGAAATATCATTGCGATACTAATATTATAACGAGATTCAAATAAGGGAGAAGAGTGCTAATGCACTAAAAAAAGTAATAAACATCAAATTATAAGGTGTTTTGATATCAAATTTTTTTTAATTTTCCATAGAAAAGGCTATTAATGAAATAGCATCGTGATGCTAATATTCCGGTGCCAAGGCACTGCGTCCTTTAGAAAATGAAACTTAGGAAGTTGTCTCATAGCACCGTAGCATTAATACCATTGTGTCGAGGCAATGTATTCTTGAAATAGATATTTAATGGACAATATTAAGGCATTCATTTTCTATTTTAAAGTGAACCCAAGCACAACTGCCCTTACTGACACCACACAATACCAAGCCCTCGAGTCTTAAGCTTCTATTTTGTATTTTGGAAGCATATAAGCACAGAATTTTCAATGTTGAGGTGTTACTAAGTAATGTCATTTTTATTTTAAATCTCAGAGCTTTCCAAATGATGAACAAAAAGACATATACATAGAAATGCACAATAATATGAAATAAAAATACCTTCATTTTTATTTTAAATCCAAGAGCTTTCCAAATGTTGAACAAAAATACATATACAATGCACAATAATGTAAAATAAAAATACCTTTAAAATATTACATAAATTATAAAAAAGGAAAAAATATATAAAAATAAAATAAAATAAGAAAGGACACTAGTAGTCATAACCATCCTCATCTTCCTCTTCTTCTGGCTCCGATGAAGTAACTAAATAAGGAGGATATTGAGGGCACAGGAAAAGAAACCTAACTTAAATCTCAAGGCCATAATTTTCAAACAAATGGACCAATATCATATTAAATTGGGCCATATAAGAAAACTATTTTGGTTATTGATCCATGTGATAATCAAACTTCTTTTCTAAAGCCTTGCTACTTACTCCCACTTCTCTCTTTAAATCCAAGACTTGCTTGTTTAAGGGTTTAGGAGCTTGGGGTCAAGGTCGTAGGGCACGTGAACTCTCCTCCACTTCATACCTCGAACCAAACCCCTCAATAAATCTCTTTGTTAGAGAAGCCTTTTGAATGATGACTTTTTAATCAAGCTCCCCTAATGCACTCGCCATAATGCGCAAGTCATAAATGAGGGAGGGATGACCATAACCTACTATAGTACCACCCCTGAGTATATTACAAATGAAATTAAAAAATATATTTCCATATATCACCATAAAGCTCTTTTGAATTGTAAAATTCAAAAAGGCTCGATCCTTGGTCGCTCAGATTTTATCACTGGGCATGAGCTTGGCAGAAATAAAACAGTGATAACTCTTAGACTCAGTAGTGATGCTGGTGATAGTAAAGTTGATGATCTTTTCCACCCATCATTTTCACTAGATGTTGGCATTGTTGTCGATGAGAAAATCAAGGATTTCATCAAATTTGAGGTTTTCATTGATATAGAAAAGATACTAGTCATATTCCATATTTAGCAATTTGTAATATGTATTGATGACAGTGCTATTGAAACTTATCAATTTTATCTCAATAAAAGCTTTCTTGTCATGGTGATCCTTTCTGTTGGTGAAAAATTCTTGCATCATAGGGACAGAGCTACTCTCATAGACCAGCCTTTGCCCTACACTCATTGATCACCTCCACTCTCCCACCTAAGTTATAAAGCTCATTTTGAAATGAGATGCTTGTGGGTGAGGAGTGCTGATATCATTCCATCACTACAAAGCTAACAAATTTATTAGCTTCTCTTGAGGTGGCTCTTCTCTTATGAGTCTCTTAAGTAGCATGATTACCTTCCTAGTTAGGGAGAAAGCTAAGAGAGTGTGCGAGAGAGAGACAGAGAAAGAGAGAGAGAGAGAGAGAGAGAGAGAGAGAAATCTCTAATAAAGGAAGGATTGCATAATGAAAATTTTCACAGCCCAAGGAGTCTATTTATAAACCAGGCCTAGCACTGTGATAATGCAATAGTAGGGCCAAGGTGCCAACCCCTCTAGTTCTGAATAGTAACTAGTTTCACAATTATAACTTGTAGTGGCTAGGTGTTGGTTAGTTGGTCAAGTCAGTTACTATGCTAGTAAAAAATATCCATTACTATTAATTTTGTAATTGAAATGACATGTCACATTGATAAACATGAATGCCTTGACAGCAGAGGTGCCGGTCAAAAGTCAGTCTCACACACTTAAAGTGCTTGTATGTTTGTTAGTTATGTTGAACCAATTTTTCCCCGATGCTATGGTGCTAAACCATCAGCACCTAGGCGCTATTCAAATAGTCAACATGACTAATAATTGTAAAGCCACATTGTTAATCATCGGTGCCAAGTGCGATATAGTGCCCATGTGCCATATTTTCAAAGAGGGTTACTAACATAAAAACTAGTAGGGGCACGACACAATAATAATTACCTAAGTTAATTGCCCGAGGATGCTTCATGGGTTAATAAAAAAGATTCTAAATCACTCGTATGTGCTCCGACATATGAATAAATATCCAAATTAAATGTCTAAGGATGTTTCCCAAGTTAAAAATTCTGGTTGGCTCTCATGACTTGGTCCAAGTTACCAAAACTTAATCTTCTTCTCGATGATGATTGTGTTGCTTAAATATTCAATCAGAGGGGATTTTTTTAAAATTGAATGAAGTCTATCATTCAGAATAACCTAAAGCAAATAATCATCCACCCATCCATCATTATTTGTCAAGGATAATAAGCTAAGATAACCTTTGCTCATAAAAGAGCTAATGTCAAATTAAATATATCACTATGTTCATACTCAAATAATCTTATGCCATTAAGGGCTTGGCATGTGCCCTCTGTTTGGTTGGTTTTGCTGCCAAATGGCACCACATGAAATGCGAATGTGACCAGAACCCTTTGATTGGGTGGCTTGGCTTCAATATGGCTTAACTATATTTCAGTAATGGCAATAGCCTGTATGTTCCTAATGCTTTGTTACTTGAGCCATAAATTATGAAATATATTTAATAGAAAAAAAGTCTTTTTGTTAGCTAAGGTTGACTTAAATTTGTCACCTTAGACAAATGTCACCCAACTCTACAATAACACTTTGGATGATGCAACTCATGCTTGCTTACAAGGATTCTTTGAGTAGGATCTATTTCATTTGGATTAGTAGACCAGGGACAATGACAGTCTGGGATGACAAAACCATAGGATATTGATCATGTGCATCTTCATTCCCCCCAACATATGCTTTAAGTTAAAAAAAAGAAAGGTAACTCCATTTAATTTGGCAATCAGAGAGGTGTAATCCCAATCCATTTATTCTCCATGTGAATTCTACCTAGACAGTCATCTCCACCATACTACACCAGTAGACATCATTATATATCTAAAAAATATGTTTTTATATATCAAAAGATATGTTTGTTTCTAACCTTAATTGTGAGCTCTCTCTTACAGAAGAGGGTAATTAACTATGGAGGCTTGCATGCAAAGTAGATCCTAGATCTAAATAAACCCTAATGTAAATGTTAGAGAAAATATAGTTGAATATATACCAATCTTCCTCATAAAAAAACATACTCCTACCCATCCCAAAGAAGGATGGTGGAGAGGTTCCAAGAGGTGTATTTTTTCTGAGCAATCACCACCATAAGAAGTCATCATCGACCACCACCACCAGTCATTACCAAGTACCACTAGTGGTTATTATAATTCATCTACCACCATATGGTTATTGTTACCTAACTTTTACACAACTTATAAAATTGTAGCTTGCCTTCTCGAAATAGATATAAAAGTGAAATTTTAAAACTTCATCTTCATCATGGTGGATTATTTGATTTAGCATATAACAAAATTTTTAAATAACATTTCAAGGTTTTAAATTTCTATTAAGCTCAAATGCATAATGATATTGTCAATACAAAAGCAACAAAAGAATTTGGCAACAAATGGAAAAATTTTCTCATTTCATTATAATGAAAATTTGGATCAGAATTATAATGTACAATCCATTTAGTAACAATGAACTCATTGTATTTAAAAACAAACTTAAAATATCATGTATAATAGGTAAATTACCTTGTTAAACAGATTGATTTTTAAAAGTCAAAGTAGGTTACCCTTTATTTCATTCTTCCCATATGGTAGTATTATGCCATCCCTTATTATTATAAATGCATTAGTCAAGCTAATATTTTTGCTTAATATTAGTGATCCTCTTTAGTGAAAATTATCTTTTGTATTTCTCATCCTTCTAACCATGGCCTTGACAAGAGCATGAAGATATAAATACCTTTTTTTTTTAGAATGGGAATTTGGATAAATATTAAAAACATATTACTCATAATTAAAAGTGGATGCAATAATTACTATCATGAGAATAAGTTAATATGTGTGAAATTAATAGAAAATAAAATTGAAAAGAAATTTCTCACAAAATTTTGACAAATTAGCCCAGGTGTCTATTAGAAATATATTGATTGAGATCACCACTAAATTTATGAAATATGTATCAATATGTAAATTTTTTTGTTAGATGGTATGTTAAAATTTTGAATAAATTGACTAAATTGACGTTGAGTTTTATTCTTGGGATCTCCTTCACTTGCCTTTCTCTTATACCCAATGGCATGCTATTGATCTCATTTTTATAATGAAGTTGACTTGGCTTCATCCTGATATACTTGACCTAACTTATCTTTGTTTATCTTTTCTCTTAACAATTCTAAGTCTATTTATGCCCTATTATGTAGGCACCCCTATTTAGTTAGCCTAGTCCTCCTCTAGTCTTCTCTAACTCACTTTTAGTCTTAGTGGACTAATTCCCTATCACATTAAAAAATTTTGTCAGCTTAATATAGCCATTATGTGTGCACAAACCCTTCTATACATAGACTTTGAATTCATAGACCTCATGTTTGTCGCCAAAGTTTGACATAAAATCACTAGTCAATCTTTAAGGACAAAGGACATTAGCAATGAAATCAAAATAATCAACGACTAAGGCCAAGATTTCAACAAGAAAGGTTGAGATATTGGACACTAAGGTTGAAATATTTTTGTCATAGTAAAAAAGGATAAGAAAAAGATGGAAGTTGTTGGGTTGTGCAGGATCGAAGGAAAGCTATGCTAAGGCTTATAAGGTTGTGATAATCATGGGTTCCATCCACGATATATCTAGAGTTGGTGTCCCACTTGGAGACTAAGTTTGGAAAAATAGAAGATTTGATGGAAATGTTAAGCCAATATTTCACTAAAAAGTATAAAGAGTATCTTGGGGGTTAGCGATTATGTAAAGCTAGGGCTACTACACGAGTCAAACTTAGATGGAGCCAACTTTCCCCAAGTAAATGGGACAAATTTTGTATATCTCTTAAGGTGGTTCTTGAAAAGGTCAACCTCATATAGCTTGAAGATTAAACTTAATCATATTGGGCTAGCTCTAAGAGTCAAATTAAGCTAAAGTTGGGTCAAAATATAATTAGATTTGGACTATGAATGACTAAAACCTTTAAAAGGAGGACTTAAGATAACCACTTTAAAGGTTAAAAGGAAGACTTAAGATAAATCCTTTAAAGGCTAACTAATGGATTAATAGGTCAAATTTAGGACAAATGGAATAACTAATTGATTAATAGGTCAAGTTCAAGTCATGTATGAGCTAGCTAGTTTAGCTACCTAAGATTATTTTATTGGTCTAGAGAACTTGTGGTAGCGATAACAAGAGTTAGAATTAGTACGTGATATGAAGAGTTGTGTGGCTAACTACCATTAAATAGATTATGACTATTCAAGTTTAAGATTTTCCTATCTATTTTATTAAATGAAAATATATTTATGATAGTACCGCTATAAATGAATAGTATATTTTTTCTTTAATAGTAGTTGTAATAAATTTCCCTATTTATACTATGAATTATGTTCTTGTTGCATTTCTCTTGAAATATTTCCCTCACATAAATTTTGAAAACTTCAAGACAAGACCTATTGAATCTTTAAAATTAATAAAAAAAAATTGGAAAAATGACAATTTTATAAATGTTTCAAAAGATATGCATATTAATTATATTTTTAGCATAGAAGATTTATTATCTTATAATAGATTCTTGAAGAAATGAAGTTTTGAGGACTCACTTTTATTGAGGAGAATTCTCTCAAAGATCAAGTGCATTCTTTTCCCTATCTAATTCAAGATGGATCATGTCATTTTAGATAAAGCCTATATAATTTCTGGAGATCATCATAGTCCTTATTATATGAAAAGATCAACTTTATTTTGAAGAAACCTAGTTTACTACTAAGAAGTTAGAGAAGATTCCATTTGATCGCTTGGAGAATTATCTAAACCTCAACTTTTTAGAAAAGATTTATTTAGTATCCATGGGAGTCGATGCAACATCATCACATATATGACATATGTTGGTCATAAGAGTTATGATAATGAAATTTAATGCTTATTTTATATTTTCAAGCCAATTTTAAAAAATTTATTTTGACATATTTATATTATTATTTACCTTTCATTTTTTTGTGATTTATTAAAATTTGTAATTGAAAAAAAAAGATTAATTGCATACATGCTTTACCATCTTGCTTGAAATAGGTATTACTAGTCATGCATTCTTACATGGGTTGGCCACCTTGAGAGAAAATTAGAATTTAAAGACAACTATAAAGGAGGAGAGTTACATAGGTGCATAAATTATGCAATTAATAATTCCATAAGTTCTTATAAGTGGATCATAATAAATGTTGGCCATCAAAGTCGAGAGAAAGTCGATGCTTAAGCTTTTATGAATGGTCTCTCTCAACTACCTTCATATGTTGATGAATGATAAAAAGCTAATACTTCATATTCCATTTTTTTAATTGGTGACCATTCATGCAAATTTCACACTCAATGCTTATGTGACACCATTTTATCTAATATGTCATGGATGAATAATTAATCAATACTCTCGTGCTTTCTCTTTGAGAATTTGATATAACTTTTATTTTTTTTAAGACTTCATATGCAAAAATTTATAAAAAATTATATATTGATGATTAGAAGCTTAAATTGACATCATGGATCGATCATATTCTAAAGTGCAACAAAAATAAAATAAATTGTAAAAAAATTATTGTTGTTCATATACCTAAGTAAGGTTTTAAACCAACAAACATGACACAGAGTGCCACAATGTCATTTTTCAAGCAAATTATTTTTTTTTAAGCCAAAGGTGTCTTGACACTAATTTTTGTCATCACAATGCCATTTTTAGCCAATCTCTAGGCACAATGGTACAATTCTAAATACCATAAAGAAAGCAGTAAATGTTTTTTAGAGATCAGATATAGACAAATATTGAATATTAAATTTATTTTAATTTTATTTTCAACATCATATATTCAAACAATCATTATGCATGTTTTAATCCATTTTATTTTTCTTATAACTACTTGGACACTAATTATTAGATCTTGAGATTTATTTGAATTTGAGGGATGAAAGATGAATTTGTAATGGTTAAAATACCATAATTAATCATAGAATAGAGATATATGTATTGTGATTGTATAATCTTTTAGATCCTTACTTTATGTATTTTACTACATTGAACTTATCTCAAAAAATATGACATGTTGTGTTTGGTAAATTAATTATTTAAAAAAGTTTTGATATAATAATGGAGAATATTATAAGAATTCTATTATTATAAATTAATTAAGTTAAAATTTTATCCATTTAGAAATATTCGTATGGAACCAAACACCCAAGTTTATTTCTAATACTCGCCATAAATAACTTTAGTTTTTAGAAATTCTCATGGCCCGTAATTTAGTTTCTTCTTATACAAAAGTATATCAATTTTTATCTATCAACGTACTTTCTATACTTCATAATAATCAATCTTTATGCGACAAAATTTTGTATATGTTAATTTTCAAACATAATAGTCTCTCTAAATTCCCCTTTAGGTTTATGTTAATAAAACATAATAAGTAACTATTGAAATGAGAATGTAAACATCATATTTTAAATAAAATGTAAAGTTCTCTACATTTCAATTTTTGTTCGATGGCTAGTTTGCTTAATAGTTCCTTTATCTTTCTACTTAAAACAAAGGGATTTAGCATCGCAGTATCAGTTCTTTTCAATGCTATATATTTTTTTAGGCTTCTTCTAGCATCTTTTAGCACTATGATGCTACTCTAGTAGCATCATGGCATTGGGTTTACTACCTTGAACTCCAATTCCTTGGCAATTATAGTTCCCCGATCTGGTAATCTAGTGCCATGACACTAGATTCTCTATCTCAATAACCAATTCCTTGAGTTGTTATTGGCATTGCATTGCATAACATCTAAGGGCTAATACTTAGAACTTTTGAAGTTTTTTTTGTTAACTAAGAAGTTCCTACTAAAAATGTTTAAGATTATGAAACAATCATAAGTTAGCATTAATTAAACATTAAAATAAATATAAAATTTAATAAAATTTAATAAAATATGTGCTTATTAATAAAAAATAAAAGAATGAGCACCTTAGATCTTCTTATCTAAGATGAAATGGAAAATGTGAAAATCACCTAGTTTGGAGGATAGAGTGATTACTAATGGTGAATGGAGGAGAATTCTTAAAGGCACTTAAAATGGTGCCCACTCAAAAGATATTGAGTAGATATGATAAACTTAATCACGATAATGGTACTTTTATATAAAATTGTATGCTTTGATTCATAATTTTGAAATGTCAAAAGGATAATCCATATTAAAAGTGGTCCTGATAAGGAAATTCAATGTAATGATGAAGCAAATGGTTTCTTTTATAAACAGAAAAGTGGAAGTCTATGATTTTTAATAAGAAAAAAAAGGTAATTCTTGACTACAATATTGTATGACTAGTCATAAGTTCTTTATTAAACATGAGCAGTTAAATATTACATTGATTGTGCTATTTAGTTGGAAAATTCAAATACTATTATGGAATTTCACAATAATTATTGATTGTGACCTATACGATCATAAAATAGATTAGGTTTCTAGAAAGTACTATGAGCAAGAAAAATATGTTAATTTGAAGGATTTCAAGAGTTACAAAGGTACCCTAAGAAAATTGTAATAAGTCTTTTTGAGGACTATTGAATGGAATTCAAATGAATTTGTAAGAATGGATCCAAAAGGGACATCTTAAGTAGTCCTTTAATTAATTTTTAAAAGCAACACTTGAGATAACCTCTAAAGCCATGTTAATCAAGAAACAATCTCAATGGAAAGATGGTTTCATTCTAATTCTTTATCTTATTCCATTAATTCTATTATGAACAAGAGATTAGTAAAAATGACATTAAATAATTGACAAATATTTTCAATGTACACCTACAAATAATCAATATTCAAACCATCTTCTAGGTTGCCTAGTCCCCTATCTTATTTGGAAAGTGATCAAGTTGAATGCTTACTAAAAGTCTTTTTAAACTCTTTGTCAACCTTCACATGATGCATACAAATGACTAGTTGTTGATGTCAATCATGTAACAACCATCTTAGTGATTATATAATTTATTTTTTTATCAATAGATTCACTATGTTAATTTTGCAACATCAACTATAAATAATTTTAATAACTTAAGGATCTTACCAATACATGAAATACATTACATGGTTTATGCTAATTATAATGGATCAACTCATTTTAAGTTAAAAAAGACATACATTTTTAATCTTTGGCTTTTAATAATGGCATTATGTTAAATAAGTTTTGCCTTTAACTAATCTTCTATGCATTTTTTAGATTAAAAATATTTTATGTCATTTATGTTTCTCATAACTTATTTATGTAATAAGTGTTTTATGCAATTCAATCTAAAATAATAAACTATACATTAACTGAAATGTTTTAGCACGTAATAGGTGCATCACCTATAACATAAGTTAAGAGTTAATAGTAATCTAGCAAGCTATCTCAAAATTATATTTGCATAAATGTTTTAGCTATGACCACAATCGTAGCTCCTTTTCTTTACCATTCATCAATGAATTATGAAGGCTTGACTTCATCCAAAATAATGTAATAAAGGTTAAGGTGATTACTCTTTATAATGTTAATGTAGGCTTGAGAATTCATTTAGATTATATAAAATCTTTAAGGGATGTCCAAATAAATTTTTTAGTGGTTGTTATAAGAAAAAGATCTTAAAACATTTATCAACGATCTAAGAATTTATAGGGTTGAAATTTTACAAGAAACTTTCAATAAAATCTACTTTATATTTAAAATCTTTTTTATCACTCTATAATCTAAGGAACTTTTAGGGAAAATAATTTGAAAGCCATAAACCACTTTTTATGTTGTATAAGGTCTTTATTGAATAGTTCCTTTTAGAGCTTCATAATATGTGGACCTTAAGAAGATGATAAGTGATAAATAAAATTTTTGTTTATCTAAAAGGCTCTTGAGCCTTATTAATATGGAAGCAATAAAGAGCCTTTATTGATGTATATGATACTTAGTTCCCGAGGCCTATAATATACAAACTCTAAAAGAAATGTTGTAAAAGTCATATCAATTTGAAAGCTCTAAATGGCACCTTAGGTTGGATATGACTCTCATTGGAAATTCCTTCAATAATTATCTACCATTTAAGAAAAACTTCCTTTTATTAAGTTTCAAATTATACCTCCCTAACTTTTGTTTGATGTAACTTTCCCAATAAAGGTGTCAATGACACATCTCTAAAGAACTTTATCCATTATATAGAGGAATTATAGGTTGAATTCTATTATTGTATCCTTCCTTCTTTTGCCATTGACTAAAAATTGGTACACCACTAGAGTACATCTAAGCATCTATCTTCTCTAACTAAGCTTAGGTTTTTCCTCCATTGATAAAAAAATCTCTAATAGGATTCATAATGGAATAGACCCCATGAGGCATAATAATAGACCAACATCTCTTTAATCAAAAGAGCCTTAGAATGGCCCATGTAAAAATTAAACTTAAAAGTATATAAATATAGTTAGGTTCCCAATTTTTCTAAATTATTGTAAGAGGTATACTAATTTTATAGCCATAGAGTTTTTTATTACCCAAGTTTCTTAGTAGAGATTCTATTAATGAGCTTATAATCATATGATCCATAGGCGGGAATAATGCATCAAAGAAAAGTATAAAAAATACCTTTAGTAATTGATGATCATATCCATTATGTTTCATATGGTCAATATACTCTCACTATCTCCATAAGGATCGAACAATGACAACCTAAACTTATATAAATTTAACAAAACAAAGAGCTTTTATAATATTTTAAAAGCTATAACATGACCTAATGTCTATTAAAGGGAAGCCCTCAAAAAACCATAGTCACAATTGTTGACCTCATTTTTGGATGAGGTTAACATCATTTAGTAATTAGGACACATAATCTTAAATTAGGAGCCTCTTAATTAACACTTATAATGCTACACCTAGTGACCTAGTGCATCCTCATTGGGTTTGATCTAACTTAATATGTTTAGGTAGACTTAACCTAAATCTTAAACATAAAAAATCAAACACATTTTCACTTGAAACTTGAATGCATTTGAGCTTAAAGGAAGATGATTAAGGTGATTAACCTTTTATCCTATTTAAGCTCAAAACAATTAAATCCAAAAGAAATTCAAATAAAATTTGAACAAATTCAGATAAACCAAAACAAGTTCAAGTCAAATCAAATGAATAATATAAATCAAATAAATGAAAATAATCTAATCAAATGAATTAATAAAATCAAATTATAAAACTCAAACTATAACAACAAATGAATTAAATTTAAAGGAAATTCAATTCAAATTAAATTATAATAACATAATTAAAACCTTAATTAAATTTAATTAAATAAATAAAATCAATATAAGATATGATTAATCAAACAAGAAAGAATAAATGAATGAAAATAAGAATTTGATATAATAATTAAGACATTTTTATTGAATTAAACTTAAATTAGATCAAATCATCTAAACAAATTCAAAGAAAGGATTAATTAAGATACTTAGAATCTTAGTTACACCTTTGGAATGAACTTTTATCTTAAGGTGACCACCCAAAATGGAACTTATTGTATTCTTCATTCTTAAAAACTTAATTTCACCTAAACATAAAAATGCATCTAAAATAAAAATAAAATTGGAAATCATTAAATAAATTAAATTGAAATCACTCATGGTAAATTAAACTAATTTAAAAATTAAAAGAAGTTAAAAGAATATAAATAAATAAAAACTTTCATAATTAGAAACATATGATATATAATTCCGGACTGAAACTAGTTTGAAGGAGGTCTTGATACCTCATCTACGGTATATCAATGACGCATTATCTATGTGAAATTCTAAAATTAAAATTGGAAACCTAAACTAAGACTTAAATCTAAAAAAGCCCAACTAAGTCTTGCCACACAAACCCAATTCCTTCACACACTAGATTATTAGGTCACGAACCCTAAGGTTAGGTCAATCTGTGATATTATATGAAATTCTATGATGTGATGTGATATATTTTTCTTATCTTATGTTGTACTATTTTAGACTTGATGTCTAAGATTGTTTGGTCATTAGACTAGATGGTAGCACGTTCTTTTTAGAACTAATATTATCTTCTGTATGAGGCTTTGCTAAAAGGGATTATCGTCATTAATAAATATATAAATGCTATCTCTTTGTAGGTATGCTTAAGTCTATAAGCATAGCCCAATAGAACAGGTGAGTTTTACAAGCAACTAATGCTAAGTCCGTATGTTTGTAAATATAATTATTTGGTGTGTTGTTTGCATTTTCTAGCATTTATTTTGGAGGGCATAGAATTTATTTTTTTTAATTTAAAATGTAATTTAAGTTTAGAGTTAGATTAAGATCTATGGAATCTAGGAATAGCAGGAGTTGACCCTACCAGTAAATAGGTACAAATGTCCCTTGCAAAGCTTGATGGAGGTCCCTGAAGAAGGAGGTGATCCTAGAAAGAAGACCCCCATAGATCTAAACTTATTATTTTAGGCTAGGTTATATAAGGCAAGAGCTCAGCTGCTCATTTTCTCTTTCTTCTGTGGTGTACATTGATACCCAGTTGTTTGGCCTGGTCTTTAATTGAAATTTGCTTGATTTATTTTGGGTGTGCAATAGAATCAACCTACTTTTCTAGGTTTCTTTTTGTGTTGTGCTTTCTATGATGAATGCCTAGATGTTAGTCTCTTAAAAAACTAAATTATCTACTTAACTTAAATTTAAATAGCTTAAATAAAAAAAACTTGAAACTTCACATTAATTAAAGCCCTAGGAATAACTTAAAATCAACTAGAAACAACTAGCTTTTGTGAACCAAGCAAACATATTGTTCTAACTCTGTGAAAAGGGCACTTCACCCATTGCACATAAGGGGCACCTAACCTTTGAGGATGACCTCCTTCATGGGGAAGTCTGCCTTTTTCTTCTTGATTTGGCCCATGTCTACTTCTAACTTCATGTAATTTAGGCATAAAATGCATACCCAAAGACCTTAAATGAATCATGAGTCAAAACATCTAAAAGCTAAAAAATGTGCATTAATTAAGTGCATATCATACTTTTTATGATCCTAGGGATTAGAGAGTGAGTCTAGGTTCTTAGATTTTTTGCATAAAATATAACAGTTAAACCATCTTGCATACATGAGATTTGGCATCATGAATATAAAATTTGCTTGTGGTATTAACTAACAACCTTTCTAAGCAGGTTATAAGTCTAGAAGAGTCAGATATAGGTTTCCTTTCTCATGTAAGAGAAAAAGTCAATAATTTCCAAAAGTGAAACTAGGTCTACCATTTGATTTGTGTCACAAGCACTTATAAACTTAGTTTCTAAATCATCATATTGAAGTAAGTATTCAACCCTAGGTATTTCTATAGTCTTGTGCTACTAAAATATAAGTCCTAGAGGTCTAATAAAATGTCAACTTGAAATTCTATTTAAATTCTAAAATTTAAAGCATAATGGTAGAATAGTTGAAATGTCCACTAGGCATCCCAGTATCAACAGGCATTTCCTACTTCATCCTGATTAGCTTCCAAAAATAAGTCTTTCCACTTTGCAGCATTCCCAATTAAAATTTCATATTATCATTTTCTTTGGAAACCAACTTAGAAATCCATAAAAATAATAACTTATTTTTTTTAATAGAGATTATTCTTAAGAAGTTACCCTTTTTTCCTAAGATGTAATTAATTATATGGGCTTGCCCTTATAGGAAACCATGAACCCAGTTTGAAATAAACTATGTTCTACTTCTCATGTAGTTTAGGGAAAAAACTCTCTAGTACACTAAAAACCCATTAGCCTTAAGAGCCTTTTATTAAATGAATGAATCCATTATAGGATATCATGTTTATCTCTCAAGATAACATGTTTACTCCTTAATCATGCATTTGATCATCCAAATAAGAAATTTCTAAATTCTATATGGTGTTACAATTTTTTCCCATAAAACTTTTAGAATGGCTACGGATCATTAATTATATCACTCTCAATGGCATTATTAAATAAATGATCTATAGAATCTTTGTAATGAAGTTTGAAATGCATTTTGTAAGGCTAACAAGCATGATATCTCTATTTTAATTTTTTAAAATTTTTGATGAAAATGCTTAACTTTAGAGAGGATATATTTTTTTGGCCCTCACTATGTCAACTTTCTACAATAAAATGTTCCTAAAATAATTCTTCAAATGTATTCTTTGTAGTTATGCTAATACATATTTTTACTATAATATAATATTCATGAAAATTAGAGCTTTCATATTAATCAAGAATAAATTTTAAAAAATTTTAACTATGAGATGATGTTCATTAAGTTATACTTTTACACATACTTGAACTTATTAGTTGAATATTGACATGATAATTATAGGAACCATTGCATACTTTAAATTAATTTACATGATCAAGACTACATTTGCATTAATATTGTGGTGTTTATTTTAGGATGTATGGGGGAGGGGGCACCATGCAAATCATAGAGGGTACTTATTGAAGTGATCGGGTATGAAATTGAGGTATGATATACTATCTTAGAAGATAGAGGAATCACCCTTTAATCGACTAATCACCTAATAAGGACTCCTATGGCATGACGGGTCTTTGAATATACCAGAGATTATCCCTTGCTTTATATGGATGAATAAAGCAGGGTTTATATTAAACTGGGTTCTAAAGTTCCCTATCAAGGCAAGCCTCCATAGTTAATTACATCCTCAGGATTAAAATTCCCAAGAATACTCGATTAAAGTAGATAATTATCAACTCCAAAGATTTCAATGTTAGACTATCAAATTATTGGTTATGTTTAGAATTCAATTAGGAAAGTTCTAGGAAGAGTTATTTTTTGGAATCTAGGGAGGAAGTAGGAATTGTCGTGATAGTAAGAAGCCTAGTGAGCATTCCAATCTATCGTATGATTGGGCTTTATATATTACAAAGTGAAGAGATTTATTTATTTGAGTTAAATTTTATTAGATTGCTAGGGCTTATAATCCATCAACACAAGGTTGGGGAAATGCCTAAGATATAAAGATTTATGCTTAGCTCAAGAAAATAGCTACCTCGATCTTAATCTAGGAACTTTAGTAGAGCTAAAGCATTACTAAATCTAATAGGTGGACATAATGGTTTCTCCATAAGAGAGAATAAATTGTCCGACTGGATAACCAGAATGACCAGCTAACTTCTATGATATTAAAACCATGTGGTCCATATGAAATTGCAAGATAGTTATTACTAATTTTGAAAGAGCTTAAAGTCCTAAACTCACTCCCTTAGAGACTAGAGCATGAGGGGTATGAGTATATGACTTAATCTATAAATGCAAAATTATTTTCAAATTTTATTTCATCTTTGACACATCATTTAGACAAAGGATTTAGGATTTCTTATGCCTAAATGCATGATGAAAATAGGTTATGGGCCAAATCAGCTAGATGAAGGTGTTCTCCACCATAAGGGATGCCCTCACAGGTCAAGCATTCCCCATTGTGCAAAAGATGGAGATCCTTCATGTTCAAGAGAGAAAGAATATGCATGCATCATGTGAAACATTTAACCATCATAAGGGGTTTCTAAATCTTTTAATTATTCTATTTAAGACCCAAGCTTTATGGTGAGGGAGTTGTAGAAAATTTTAGTTGAGTGATTAGTTGGGTAGAATCCTAAGAGCCTAACACATTACATTAAAGCATCAATCATAAAGAAAGTATGAAAAGCATGTCATCCTAATGCACAGTTTATACATAACATCAATCAGTTTTATAAACTATCAAGAAATAAGAGGTGTGATATACAACTTGAAAAAAAGAAAGATGGGTTACAGAGCTCTACCCTTATACAACCGGGTATATGAAAGAATAATTACAATTTTATTAAATACTATGGTCTTCATTCATCATTATTCCATTTTATTTGGATGTGCTTGCTTCAAAGGAATTACACTAGGACAAAGCCTTCTAGCCAATGATCATCCTAATCCCTCATAGCTAATCCTAATTTCTATTGTAAAATTACATTTATATAGGAAAATTAAATCTACACACCAAAATAGATGTTAACTAAACACACATCTAATCCCAAGCAATTATATATATGATTTGGACCCTGCACAGGTAACCAAGCTCACCTGTCCTAACTTGGATTATGCTTAGGGGTTTAAGCAACCTACAAAAAGAGCATTTATATTTATTTTTAAGCAACCCCTTAAGCACAATCTCCTATAGAAAATAATATTTGGCTAACAACTGCCTAACATCCAATGAAGAATACACCGTAACATCCAAACTAAAATATTACATCACAAAATAATATATATATCACATCATACACCACCCTAACATAGAGTTAGAAGTGGTGACTTAATTCTAATGTGTGTGTTAAAGCTTGTATGGTGTATCTTACTAAGCATTAGAGTTATGATTTTCTAAGTTTGGAAACTATTCAAGTTAACATGATGGTGGGTTTCATTTGAAGTTATTTAATTGATTTGTAAGTTTTAATTTGTATTTTTCTTAGTTTCATTTGATTTACAACTAGCAACTAAATGATATGAAGAGAAGGGAGAGGGTTACCTTCTTTCATCCCTACCTTAAGCCACTTTCTAAAGCATATTAGTTCGATTTAGTTCTCTTTAGTGAATGGTTTATTATACATTTTAAATTAATCTTATGTTTAGGTTCACTTTAAATAACTTTATTCAATGTGAAAGGCATCTTAAGATTAATTTGATTGAATTACTATCACATGATATATATCAAATTTCCTTTCCATCACATATAACACATATGATTCAATCCTAAGTGTATCTATACATGCAACATGTTTTAGCACACTTAAATGATGAATGTATATGTGTATATTTAAAGTTTATATTCTTTCATTTGATTGAATTATTTAATCATATTAATTTAAAGCTCTATCCAAATTGTTATACAAAAATACATAGGGATGAAGTTAAACATGTATGTGCCATTGCTAACTAGAAAAGTGAGGTAATCAAATGACCTCCTTGGGGCTAGCTAAAGCCTCGTATTCCAAAGATGTCCATACTATATATCCATTTGCATTCAAACATATGTAAGTTTGTACATATGAGAATAAGAAAGAAAATTCTAAGTCATAATCATTGGTAATTATATATATATATAGTCAATTATGAATATATATATATATATATATATATATATATATATATAGGTAGATTTTCATCCTTTAGCCATACATACATACACATGTAAAGAAAAATGAGAAAGTATGTGCCTTTGTTAACCAAGAAAGTGAGGTAATCAAATGACCTCCTTGGGGCTAGTTAAAGCCTCGTATTCCTGGGATGTATAGACTATATACTTTGCTATCTCACTACACATGAATGTATATGTAAATAAGAGGAATAAAATCATGCAAAAAATTATATTTTTATTTGATTAAAATATTTATGTATGTGAAACAAAGTTCCATCCAAATTATAATGCAGAAACACATATGAACGAAATCAAATAAGTACATATCATTGTTAACTAGGGAAGTGAGGTAATCAAATGACCTCCTTAGGGCAAGCTAAAGCCTCGTATTCCAGGGATGTCTAGACTATATACTTATTAACATTCAAATACATATAAAATAGCATATGAATTAAGGAAAAGAAAGCTTTACTTCACATACCTAAGCTATAAGAACATCCAAAGCCTATATGTATTCATAACTATTATCACTCTAATGAATGTTATTGATTTACAAACTTTAAAAAACAATTTGAATTTATTAGTGTTAATAGGCACACATATTATAAATTGGTCCAACACATGCAAGCTTACATAAAAGAAAATCAATGGATTTAATTAATTTTGAAAAGGTAAATGTATGATTTCAAATGACATACAACATCTAACATGATTGGAAAGGAATAAATAAACATAAACACATGATTTCATTCAATCAACTTAATTCCTAAGGACAATCATATTAAATAAAGCCATTTAAAGTAAACCAAAGCTTTCTTAATATCAATTTTAATTTTATGTTTTGATTTGATTTGAGGATGTGAGAAAAGGTTTGCTGATCCTAACCCATCCCCATGTTTGTTAATTAATTTGGTTTAATGAAATATAATTAAGTTGATTTTTTGAGTTAATTAAGTTGAACTCTTAATTAGATCAATTAATTACCCTTACATATGTCACCTTAGAGTAATTAACTAAATAATTATGAGGTGACATGATATGCACAAAAATAAGCTTGTAATGATCTTAGGAAATAAAAGGGGCCTAATACAATTGGCTCATGATTAATAGTTAATTAGGTTAAGGGACTTAATTAATTACTCATATGGTTTTCCCACACATGCAGACTAACCATAATTTTTTAAACACTTTTATGTGATTAAACACCTAAATATCTACCCATTGATTTAAATAATTAAGGTCTGATGTGATTGTGATTTCAATTTAATTAATTAAGTTATTTAATTAATTAGTTAAATCTTAATTAATTTTGATTTTAAAAAAATGAAATGAACATAGGGAAAGAGGTTAGGAAAGAGGTCCCAACCCTATTCCTTAGTTCATTTACTATTGACCAATGATTAATTAACTTAATTAACCAATTATTACTGTTCATGGGATTAATTAATCATTAATTAACTTGAAAGAGTAATTAGAGTTCAATTACTCAATTTTCCTAATTAACTGAACAATAAATCTCAAAAAAATTATGGGAGGTAGAGGTCATCCCATTAAACTAACCCACAAAATTTGAAATTAATTGTTCAAGTAATTAAGGAGTAATTAAGCTAATTAATTTGTAATTAAACATTAATTAAGCCTTAATTATGATTCAAAATTAATTAAAATTCATTTTTAGTTAAATCTCCTCGAAAATACCATTAAGATGAGTATTAATTTGTATTTTTTTGATTTTTTATGATTTGTTATGAATTTTAGAAGTTTCAACCATTAAAATTAATTAGCCCTACTAAAGCCTAATCCATCGCCATGTGGGTGACATGGCACATTTAATCGGATTGGCTATTTAAAACTTATCGACTTAGAGCTACGTGGTGATGCACTTTCTTGTTTATATGTCGATCTTAGACGCATAAACTGATTAATCTCACGACTTAATAGCATTAAATCAAATCGATCTCATAGATCTAATCATGATCATATGTTTCGATGACACATAACGGATGGTGCATGATCTATCGTCATGCGAGCGATGAGAGATAAAGTCTATTCATCATTGCTCGCTTAATCTGAGCTTACCTAAGCTCGGATCAACTCCAAAAGGATCTCACACCTTCACGACGTCAATCGAAGGGCATCCAACGGTCAAGATCACATAAGATGAACATTTCCTTTAAAAAGCTCCAACCCATTTTTTTTCTAAGGATTAGTTTTGGAAGCATACCTCACCAGAGGTCAAGACTAGATGCTCGAATGATTGAAAATGCATCATCTAGTGGAGACGAAGCCCTGTTGAGTAGCAATTGGATCAATTTCTCATCATTCTCTTAGAAGGCCATGAACTGATGGTTTGGAGTTTGGCTTTGATCGAAGTTCCACCTCTAGTGCTCGAAAGCTTGGGAGATGATTCTTTCTTGCTCAACGAGGCCTAAGGAAGGTGCATGCAAAGTTAATTTGAGTTTGGTGGAGAAATGGGGAAGTTAGGTCGAAAATAAGAGTGTCTTATTTTGGCATGGATGGGAAAGGCATTTTTCGATCAAGGAATGAACTTGGGAGCTTGTGGAATGACTCTGTCTTTGGGTAGCTAGGCTCGAGGAATGATTGTGGGTTTGGGAAATGAGAGGGTGTATATGATGAGGACCTTTTTATGATATGATATTTATTACACATAATTCTTAAATCCTCAAAAGAGTAATGATAAATGCACACTACTATTGAGCACATTCACATTATGAATTTAGTGATGTTGAAAAGATCTTAGTTAAATGTCAACCACACTAGAGAGAATCTTATAAGTGCAAAGAAATAAGCGAAAAGTTATGAATGATCTAACATGATTTATAAAAAATAAGCGGGATAAGTTGAAGTCGACCTCTACAAACATTCCATTGTGGAGATCGTGCTTCCTTAGAAGTCCTTCTAAGGGTTGTGAACTCACTCAAGTAGTCCATCACTCAGAGGAAAGCACAAAAGAATAGTAAAGAAATTTAAGAAGATAACTTTCATTCCAAATTCAAGTACCAAGCATTACAAGAGTCTCCCTATTTATAGGATTGAAAGAGAGAGTTAAGAATACTCAAACCTAACTCCAAACTCAAACCTAACACATCAACTACACCTACCACCACCTACTACCAAACCTACCACCATTTTCAAACCTACCACTCATTCCATACCTACCCAAAGTGTCATACCTACTACAATGACTTATGGGCCATGACATAAGAATAGCCCAATACATATAAGCTCAAGACATACAAAATATAAAATCCCAATAATACATAACTTAAATTATAACAAAAGGCCCAATCATGGATTTAGGCTTTATGATGATGACGTTGATGACAGTGATGATGATGCCCTGCATCAGCACTCCCCGGCTTTAAAGGATTCTCCTCTGGAGAATAAAAATCCAAGTACTATTGTAATAATTGTGAGTCTAGTTGATGTAACTCATCAAATGTAAGCCATGAATCTTCAAGTGGAGAAAGACCTTTCCAACGAGAGAAACCTTTGAGTGCCTCCATCGATGTGTAATGATAATGGTTCTAAAATTTTATCTGGATGATGTGATCTTAAGTGGCAGATAAGAGAGTGATGAAGTATGAACCGCATGTCGCATTTATTTGCAGGGAATAGTGTCATATGGCTTGCCATGGTACAACGTTAAATCGATACATTAAATATTGGAGAAATTTAGCATTCATTGGAAGATCTATTTTATAAGCATTATTTATCTTCCTTACAACTTTATAAGGACATCACTTGAGAGTTAATTTTTTTAAGAGTTCCAGTTGGAAATCTCTCAAATTTAACAAGAACCAAATCTCCCTCATTAAATTTTATATGTCGCCTATGTGCATCAACATTAGCTTTATATTTATCATAACTCAGTAAGTTTTTTGAATTTCATGATGTAAATCATGCATGCTTTGTGCAAATGAAGATGCAAATGCACTAGACCTATATGTTACGCAATTCAACAAGATCAATTGGTTTTCTTGGATCATAACAGTTACAATATGAAAAGGACTCATAATTGACCTATTGATTGAGTATAAGCAAACTCAGAAGAACCAGGTCCCAACTAGTAGTATGATCATCACTGACACCTAAATAATTTTCTAAGCTTCTATTAACTACTTGTTTGTCCATCCGTTTGAGGGTGGTAAGTCAGAGAAAATAAGAGTTTTGTGCCAAGCTTTTTCCATAAAGTTTTCCAAAATAGATATAAATCTTACATCAATGATCGACATAACTATCTTAGATAGTCCATGTAAGCGAACTATCTCACGAAAGAAAATTATCGCTATATGTGAGGCATCTGATGTCTTATAACATGGAATGAAGTGTGCCATTTTAGAGAATCGGTCAACAACTACTAGGATAGAGTCAAAACGTTGTACAGTGCGAGGTAATCCTAAGATGAAGTCCATACTAAGATCTTCTCAAGGTTTGTGAGGGATTGGGAGTGGTGTGTATAGACCATAATTTTGTTTTCCACTTCTTGCTACTTGGCAAGTACGACATTGGGCAATGATACGAGCAACATCTTTCTTAAGACTAGGCCAAAAGAACCTATCCTCCATCATAGCTATTGTCTTATCATGACCAAAATGACCAGATACACCTCCTGAATGAATTTTCTCAACAAGAAAATTTTGAAGTGATGAATCGAGGATACATAGTTGTGTGCTACAAAAGAGATAGTCATCTCGTATTTGATAATCAAGACTATTAATTGAAACACCACATTTTAAAGATTCAAAAATTTGTTGAAAATTTTACAATTAGGATAATCATCTTTAACCTTTTGAATCCAAGAACCTTCACACTCATGGTATTTAATAATATACATATTCTACTTAAGAGCACTTTGTTCTCGACATTTATGTTTAAGAACAAACATATATTCTTGAAGAAATTGAACCCATTTCATGACGACAAACTAAGTTTCTTTTGGGTGTTTAGATATTTAAGATGATCGAATAAAGTATAAATTCTCGTGAAAGAAGATAATGTCGCCAATAAAGTTTGGATGATAGCATACAACTCACGATCATATGTGAAATATCATTGACGCAGCTTCATTTAATTTTTCACTAAAGAAAGCAATAGGATGACCTTCTTGTTTAAGAACACCTCCAATACCAACTCCAGAAGCATCACATGATACCTCAAATACTTTGTCAAAATTTGGCAATTGTAATATCGATGGACTTGTTAAAAGTTCTTTAATTTTAGAGAATGCATTAGCAGCTGCCTTTGTCCAAACAAAGTCTCCTTTTTTAAGACATTGAGTTATCCATAATAGCTAAATCCATGAATAAACCTTTGATAAAATGTGGCTAACCCATGAAAACTACGTACATCATGAATTGGGGTAGGCCACTCTTGAATTCCCTAATTTTTTTCGGATTAGGAGATGTCATCACAAGAAACAATCCTAAGAAGATTATCAAGATGTCATAAATGAGCATTTTTTTAAGTGAACATATAGTCTTTCTTCAATGAAGCACTTCAAAGATTTATCGTAAATGTTTCTCATGATCGCTTAGTTTGACTAAAAATTAAAATATCATCAAAGTACACAACTAAAATTTTCCAATGAATGGCCATAAGATATGAGTCATCACCGCATAAATGTACTTGGAGCATTAGTCAATCCAAAAGGCATTACTAGCCATTCATACAAACCATCTTTTGTCTTGAATGCCATTTTCCATTCACAATTCTCTCATATGAATTTGATGATATCCATTTCTAAGATCAATTTTAGAGAAAACTATTGATCCAACCATCATATCTAACATGTCATCAAGTCTAGGTATGAAACCTATCACTGATTTTATTTATAGCATGACTATCTACACACATACCAACTACCATCTTTCTTTGGGGTAAGAATGCATGGAGATAAACTTTCGATAAACCCTTTTGATAATAAATCATCAACTTGTTGTTTTAGTGCATGTTCATTTGGGTTCATACGATAATGTGGCAAATTTGGGAGTGATGATCCGTGAATTTCTATGGCATGTTGGATACTTCTTAATGGGAAGCTAGGAAGTTCTTGGACAAATATCTTGATATTCCAAAAAAGTTCAATGCATGGATGAGAATGATTTAACACAAGGTTGATTTTGAGGTTAGGACAACTAATGCAAAAATGATATTCCCATTAATCTCTTGTTGAAATTGATTATTAATAATATGTAGATTTCTTTTATGGGAGGAGAAGAATTTTGGGGTTGAAGTGGAGTGACCTCTTTGAAATTGGTTTAAGACAATTCTCTTATCTTGAATATTAAATGCATATGTATTAGACGCCATAATTTATGACATCCATATCAAAAGCCAAGGTCTACCTAAAGTATATGAGAAACATCCATCGGAACATCACACCAAATTTTATCACTATATTCTTCTAATTGAATGGGTACAAGACAACGTTGAGATATAGAGATAGAGGTCTTATCTACCCAAGCAACCTTATAAGGCTGTGGGTGGGTCTCTAGGGTGAGCTTCATCCTAGTTAAAATAGAGGTAGCAATAACATTCATGCAACTGCCACTATCAATGATTAACTTACACGTCTTTTCACCACTCTTAAAATAAGTGTGGAAAATTGATGTGCCGCCAATCATTATTAGTGGGTTGCTAACACACACAATGCATAACTATATGAGACTCATCTAATGCTTTTTCCATCACTAGCTTCTTCATAAGGGTCAACGCAATTTGATTATCATTATTTTCATTTTGTTGATCCTCATTTTCATAATCTAAGTGTATGTTTTGACTAGGACAAGTACTTGCATAGTGACCAATTTTACCACATGTAAAACAAGTAATGCTAGAAGTCTTAGAGCTAGATGTCCCCACTAAAGCTTTTCCTTTTGTTTCACTGGGTCCTTTAGGACTACTAAAGTAGGAGGGTTAACACGCAATTGAGAGTTGTTTGTAGATGAAGTTGTGAATCGCTTATAAGGTTGTGATCTAAGATATTGTTCAATTTGAGTCGCCACTCGAAATGCATCCTCAAGAGAATAAATTTCGAGTTATCATTTCATTATGAATATCGTCAGAACCTGATCTAAATCTAGAGATTATTGCGGTGATCCTCTCTAACATCACAATCATCAATTCATCAAGCGTGTCATATACTCAATAACAATTAAAGATCCTTGTTTAAGCGTAGTCATTTCATCCATAAGTTGATCGAAAAATTTAATGGTACATATTTTTGCTTTAAAATTTCTTTCATCTCATCCCAAGAAGCAATAGGTGGTTGTCCTAATCGTTGATATTTTCATGTGAGATTAACCCAATAAGTATTAGCATGGCTAGTTTGTTTCATGCAGGCAAAATGAACTTGTCTTTCTTCCGACATGGGAATCCAATTAAAATATTGGTCCATATCTACTAACCAATCTAAGAAAATTTTAGGATTAAGTCAACCATCAAAAGTAGGTGGATCAATTTTAACCCTACGAATAACATCATCATCAGGTTCTCTAAGTGTACGTTGCAGGCAACAAAATTAGATAATGGCTCTTCGTAATGTCGAGGATAATGCTCATAAGGAGTTCAATGAGCATAACCTTCATCTCGTCTTAATTGTCTTCCTATTCGATGAGGTGGGTGAGGAAGTACCTCATCAAACTCAGGATATTCATTAAAGTTGTTCCTAGGGCGATAACAGGGTCTAATAAGAGAATGTGGATGGGGTGGGAGAGGAAGAGAAACGGGATCAACATGATGACCTTCTCTCTCTTCAAGTTGGTGTTCTAGGATTGGGTTAGTTTCTGGTGAATGTGTTGTAAGCCTACCAACTTTTTGTTCTAAGGCTTCAAATCTTTTTTGGAATTCATTAAATATTTATTGGTGCATAAGGGTAAGCTTTTCTATTTTTTCTAGTAAAAATTCATAGGAATCATGTTTTTCATCTAAGGATTGATCTTGATATCTAAGACCACTATGAGTTGACATGATGATATTCTTTTAAAATATTAATATAAGCAAATACTTAATTAATAATTTTTTTTAAAAAAATGCAATGTAATGAAATCAAAGACACGATTAAAAGTAAGTAAATGCTCTAATTAGATAAAAATTTTGTATGATTTTTTTTAATAATGAATTGCAAGATTACTCTAATGCAAAAATAAAACTCAATACTAAATAAGATGTTCCCAAAGAAACATACTTGCTCTGATACCAAATATGATGTAAGACAAGGGTGCTTTTTATGATATTATGTTTATTACACCGATAATTCTTAAATTCTCACAAAGAGTAATGATAAATGCACACTACTATTGAGCACATTCACAATATTATGAATTTAGTGAAGTTGAAAAGATCTTAGTTAAAGTTATGTCAACCACACTAGAGACCTGAATCTTATAAGTGCAAAGAAATAAGCGAAAAGTTATGAATGATCTAACTCAGAAGATTTAAAATAACTAACAAAGGAAGGATAAGTTGAAGTCGACCTACAAATAGTCCATCATTGTGGAGATCTCCTTCCTTAGAGTCCTTCTAAGGGTTGTGAACTCACACACTCAAGTAGTCCGTCACTCAAGAGGAAAGCACACAAAAGAATAGTAAAAGAAATTTAAGAAGATAACTTTCATTCCAAATTCAAGTACCAAGCATTACAAGAGTCTCCTTATTTATAGGATTGAAAGAGAGAGTTAAGAATACTCAAACCTAACTCCAAACTCAAACCTAACACCATCATAACTACACCTACCACCACCTACTACCAAACCTACCACCATTATCAAACCTACCACTCATTCCATACCTACCCAAAGTGTCATACCTACTACAATGACTCATGGGCCATGACATAAGAATAGCCCAATACATATAAGCTCAAGAAATACAAAATATAAAAGCCCAATAATACATAACTTAAATTATAACAAAAGGCCCAATCATGGATTTAAGCTTTATGATGATGATGTCGGTGATGATGATGCCTACATAAGTATACCCCTACCTCTTGATTGAATGGTGGGATTGAATTTGGCTTCTAGTGGCCATCCGGTCATCTTAGGGAGTCGTGGGTGGTAGGTAGGAGATGAGTTGGCTTAGCTTGATTAGTTGAAGGTGTGGAGGTGGCTGCCAAGAAGGAATCATGGGTGTCCTATGGGCTTCAAATACTCTAATGAGTAGGGTGAGGTGATTTCACCTCCCATGGGTCATGGTGACCTAACCACCCCATCGTGGGGCGTGTCCTAGGTGCCTAAGTGGACTAATGAAGAGTGTCAAGTGGCTAAGGAATGAAAAGGACCACTTAAATGGGTGATTTGTCTCATGTGATGCCCTTGACCCAAGGGTAATGGTCATTTGACATTAGATTTGATTTAGGTAGATTTGAAATGAGTCAAAAGTACATCAACCCAAATTTCAAGTGATTTTGAGTTCATTTGGTTAGGTTTGGCTTAATATGGCTCAAATGGGTTAAATTAGGTCAATTCGGGTTAAGTTAACCAATTGGTCAAATTGGGTCAAACTAAATTTGGGACAAGTTCATATAATAATTTGGGATGTATTGGTGTCATTGGTTTGGTTTGGTTTGGTTTGGCTTAAATTTGATTTTAACTCATTTGAGTTCAAATGGGTCAAATGAGTTAAGTTGACTAATTTGACCAAATTGGCTTGGATTAGATGTTGGTTTAGGTTGATTTAGTTGAGTTTATATATGGACTTAGGATTGATATGTAAATTCAATTGCAATTGATTTGGTTTTAGATGAGTTTTGGTTCATTTGAATATTTCAAGTCATGGGTTAGGTTAAGTTTGACTGATTTAGTTTGGCTAGATGATTGTAGATTTTATTTATATTTGAGATGATAATTGAAGGAATAATTGGTTCATGAGAAAATCAATTGAATTTGATTTTGGAATGAAGGGATTTGGCTAAGTCCATGGAGTTCATATAGCTTGGTTTGGATTTTGATTTAGTTTGATTTAGTTTTGATGATTTAAATGTATATTTTATTTATAGAAGATGATTGAATATATGAATTGATGAGAAAATCAATTGAGTTGATTGATTAAGAATTTGGCTAAGTTCATGAAATTGATTCAAAGGGCTTAGGAAAGATTCTAAGTTTGATTTGATCATGGGCTTCAATCATTTGGCTTTGGAATTTGGTTTTGAATTTGGATTTGAATTTGATGTTTGAATTGACCTTGAGCTTTGGTTTGAGAAGGTGAGCATGGATTGGATTTGGGTTGTAGGGTAGGTGGATTATCCTAATCCCTGAGGCATAACCTAATCATATGGTTAACCCTTCTAAGTCTTTAGGTTTACGTTAAGTGTTTACCTAATTATTAGAAGTGTCTTATGACTAGGGAAGTCTTAATGTCTAGAAGACTCCTAAGTCTAAGATGGAAAGATTGAATCATTACTCCAAAAGTGAGGTCAACAAATATTTGTTATTTCAATGATATAGGTGCATTAATGAGCTTGAGTTCAAATTATTATTTTAGAATATAATTATAGTGCAAAACAACAAAGAACAAAGCCTAATAATTGATTAGACATAGAAACATATTTGGAGTAGAAAGCATAATTTTAAGGGCTGTAATCTCATAGTTTTTCTTAAATACTAAGTTTTCACAAACCAACAAAAGTTATAATGCCATCTTGGATGCAACAATGCTATTCTAGGTTATTTTGGGTGCCTCTACACCATTATGGGTTCACTAGCTCTATTTTGAGGTGCTAGATGTAACACAAGAACTAGTGGACTATATGCTACTATAATAAGTTTTACAAAATAGCTTAAAATACTTATTTTAGAACTAATTTTGATAGGTATTAATGAAATTTTAAAATAAAATTTTATTGAAACATATACAAATAAAATTCTAGGATTTTAGAAGACTTTTGGAGGACTGCTAATGATTAGGAGGAAGAAAGGAAATTGTTTGAAGAAATTAAAGAGCAAGGAGATTTATCTTTTATTTTCTTCTTCCTACTTTTATTTTCTTAATGTTTAAACCTTTACAATGAGTTTGTTTCCTTTCAACATTTTTTAAATCCCCCTTTTAGGCAAGAGATGTAATTAATTTTTTTTATGTTAAGTTTTTATTAAATTAATATTTTAATTTTGTGCTTTTAAAATTAATGTTTATTTTTAATTTGTCCCTAATATTCTTATGATTTTCCTACCATGAATTATAAAATTAAGAGACTTGTTTGAAACTAAGATGTAAAATATAATTATTATGATTGAAATATCTTAAATAGTCATAGAATATAGAGATATCCATTTTGTAATTATTTAATATTATAGATCTTGATTGAGTTTTTGGATATTTTGGATATACCCATGGAAATATGCCAAGATTGAGTTTTGTGATTGTTTGTATCGATGTGTCTTTGTGACTATTTGTATCGATCCTAGCAACAAAAAAATTTTAAATTCAACAAAAACTTTGATCATATCTATTGGTAATTTTTTGATTTATTATTTCAATTATGTTGAACCTAGAGATTTGAAATTCAATAACTTCAAATCCAGAGGTCATTTGAATTTGAACTTTTCATGGAAAGTGGGATTCCATGTGAGTTTAAATTTTCTAAAGTTTCATCTCAATCAAATGTATAATTCAAGACAAATAAGGAATTTCTTTATTTCAATAAAACAAATTAAGCCTAAATTAAAATAATTAGGGGTTTTATTTTTTTTTTCTCCTCTTGAAGATGCATCCATAGAGGAGTTTATTTGGATTTTTTTGAAATTTTTGCTAATTCATTATGATTTTTTTTTGAAATTTAGACTCATTAATTAAATTAATTAATTCAATTCTAAAATTATGATATTTTAAGGTTTATTATATTCTAGGGAGTTCTAATGATGTATCTAGGTTCATTATAGTTTATTATGATGATTTAATTAAATTTTATAATTTTCCTTAATTTTTTTGATTTAATATTAATTTATTTTATTAATTTAAGACCTATGGCTTAAAATTTTTGTATTTTAAGATTTATTTATCAATAAATCATAAAAAAATTATCTAATGTGTGTTTTAACCTTAATTTCAAATCCACAAAGTTTTGAATTAATTAGATTAATGGTTTGTTTTTAGTTTGAGTTTGATTATTTTAATTTAAACTAAAATTAACACAAAAAAACCCATTAAAATTTGAGAATTTTGGGTTTAATGGATTATCATAGTTGAGATGAATCCATAGAGCCCTTATTTGCATTTTTTTTGTTGAATATTATTATTATTATTTAATTTTTGAAGTTCTGTGCATTTTTTGTAATTTCTTAAATCCAGAAAACCCAAATTTTCTTACTTATCTACATTGGCACCTTGTGGCATAGACACAGCGCCGCTTTACATGTAGGGGCGCATGATTTGTCCACACGGGATCCACATGGATTTTGTATTATTTTGGCGACTGGATGCGGTTTGATCCCATCGATCGATGAAATGATTAGTCCCAAGATTTCCTAAAGGACTTAAATCAAAGATCTTGGCCTTTTGTTCCTGAAGGAATGGCAATTTAGATTACGTCTTTCCTATAAACGGCTAGAATCGAGCACCGTCCGTTGAATCAAAGTGATTCCTGGCAATATAGCATATGAAATCACTCAATTTTATTTATAAATCCATCAAGAATACATTTAAAATAAATCTATAAGGATTGAGATCAATTTCATTTCTAAAAGGACCAAAACTGAATGCTTAAAGAGTCTGTTTGATTCCATACCTCGTCGGGATCTCAGTAGATGATTCAAAGCGTGGGGACTATAAGCTCTAGGAAGGAAGAATTGGATTGCCTCATAGTGAATCAGCCTATGAACCATGTTTTGCTCATTTTCTAGTATTTTTGGTCAAACTCTAGATTGCTGGAGGTGATGGGAATGGTGGAAGGGTGCGCTCTTCTTCGATTTGCTTGAAGAAGGTGATAGAAAGCTCAATTTGGCTTGAGATTAAATCTCTCATTTTTCCATGGTTGGGCAAGAGCTTTAAAAGAAAGGAAGTCAACCATGGCCAACCTAGGTGATTGCCACCCTTGGAGGCGATCTCCAAGTGAATTGATTGAGGTCACCAAGGCACAAGATGAGGAATGGGTGAGCATGTAGATGGGAAAGAGGTTTTTCTCCATGGAATAGTCCCTTGGATGGAGTTAGACCAAATTCTCTTAATTTTAGTTGCTTATTCCAAACACATCTTAGGATGAGTTTGGATTCATTTCTATATGATTAGTGGGTTTGAGTTCAAATGCCCTTTTTTGATTTGATTAAATAAAAATCAATGCTTAGTATCCATTGGTTTAAATTGATTATTAATTATTCAAATCATATTTAAGATGATTTATGAGTTCAATAAACTCATTTCAATTGAGTTTAGGGACAAATACTTTTAGGTTAGTTCACTTAAGCATTTGTTCTCCTTGGGTTTAACTTGATTTGTTCTATTTGATAGATTGGATTTAAATTTGGGTTTTGATTATGTTTATTCAAGTATTTAAGATGATTTAGATTAATAAATTTCATTCCATTTGAAGTGAATTTTGAATTTAAACTCATTTTTCACTCATGTTGGATTTAATGCGTTAACATGGGTTTGATTTGGTCAAATGATCAAATTGATCAAATTAAATCTTATAATTTGTAACATTGTGTTTCAAGATGATTTTTAAATAATTTTGGATAATTAATTTGAATTAATTTCAATTAAATTTGAGTTTAACTCCAATAAAGTTCATTTAGGCCTATTTAGTTCAAATGATCTAATTAGCCTATACATGACCATATTAGTTTTATATTCATTAAATTCATGTTAAAACATATTCATTTAATGATTTTAAGCCTTTGGAATTATTCAATTTGGTCAAATTATGATGGGTTGATTTTTGACTTGGTGGGACCATAGTCAACCCTATATTCAATGGTTGACTTTCATTTGTATTTAATTCCATTTATATTCATGTAATTATTTTATGCTTTTTATTTGATTTGAGTTTGTTTTAATTTCATTTCTTTGGATTTGTGATTTTGAGCTAGGGGTAGAGCCATCCAAATTCCCAATTGGATTTAGATTTTCAATTTGAATGTATTCAAGTATTTGGTTAGATTTGGTTTTAGATCCACTTAATCCCATTTGTTAGTTCAAATCTAGAAGATGCAAAATCAATAGGCATCGAGTGCTTTAAATGAGGCTTCTAATCTTGGATTAGATGTCAATTATTAGGTTTAGAAAAGATGTTAACCTCATCAAAAATGAGGTAAACAACCATATTAGCTTGTAATCACCAAATAATTTTTTTATAAAATGACACACACACACACACACACACACACACACACACACACACACATATATTATATATATATATATATATATATATATATATATATATATATATATATATATATATATATATATATATATATATATATATATATATATATATATATATATATATCCATATAAACATCTTAGTTTGACATTAAGTTTTTCAAAATTGAACCACATCTAACCTAAAATTATAAAAAAATTTACAACTTCAAATTCAGATTTCTTAATAATGAATGAATGAAATCACAAATAAAAAGTTACACAATTAAGAGATCAAAGTTTTCCTTCAATTCTATGGAGAAATTGAATGAAAAACACGTGTTTTGGGCGAGATTTGGAGTGGCCTAGGGTGGAACCTCTCGCTAGCTGTGTGAGAGGGAGGGAGGGAGAGAGAGAGAGAGAGAGAGAGAGAGAGAGAGAGAGAGAGAGAGAGAGAGAGAATGGAGAAGAGGCAAGGGGAGCAAGGGTGATTCATCACCTCTTTATTAACAATTTCTAGTAGATTTTTGGGCTGAATTTTCATTGGAAAATCTGTCAAGTTTAAGTGGTATGATCACAACATTCTCTCTAGTTGGGACTTCAATCGGAAAAATTTTTCATTGAAATCCATCGATAGTTGACGGTTATTTTTTAAGTTTCATCCATAAATCTATAATTTTTCTATAGTTGACTCAAATTTAATTCTAAATATTATTTTATGTTTGAGATTAATTAGATACAAATTTAAATGACATAAGAAGTACCTTAAGTCAAGTTGTTAGTTCTCTAGCAACCTCTTTTGAGAGCTAAAGCCTATCCTTAGACACCAACAAGAAGTATCTCACCTGAGCCAATATTACATCACTTGAGATTTGTACATTTACTTTTAGGGAGACTATTTTATTATAATAGTTTTATTTATAAATGATATTCCTTTTTTGTAATGATTCAAATCGTCCCTTTTCTCTCATAGACCAAGGCATATTTTAATTTAGGAAGATTTACATCTATGGAACACAATTCTTCTTTACATATATTTTTACATATATTTTGATATTTACAAATATAATACTTCTCATATGCATGAAAATGTGCATTTTACTTTAAAAATTAATGATTATATTTTTTCATATATTATTAAAGATTTGAGTGTTATTAATGTAAATATTAAAATTTATATGTTAGATATTTGAATATATAAGAATTGCTTGCAAGTATGTTAATATCCTTTTATTTAATCTTATATATATCATGACATTAGAAAGTTAGTCATTTTTTTATTATTTTATATACTCATTATATTCATTTACAATATGCCTTTTTTTTATAAAAGAAATAGATGTATTTTCTTACTGTTATGATGATGATCCCATTAAAAATGAGCAATCATAATTGGTTGTGTTTATTCTGCTATTTAACCCTCCTTTTAAACATTGGTGATCAATCAATGTCTCTTTCACAAATGTAACAACTTTATGTACAAAAAAAAAAGAAATATTCATCAATTTTTAAATTTTTATTTTGTCATTAATAGCTAAATTAAGTTTTATGCATCTTTGGGAAGGATATATCCTTCTAATTCAACTGGAAAATGATATTTTAATTAAAAAGCAAATGACATTTCACCTACTAATTCATGGCTTTGAGCACTAAGGAAAAACATGTAAATACAAAAAATTATTTCTAACGATAGGCATTATTCTATACCTTACAAACTCTAAACATGCAATCTTGTCCTTTTATAGAGAATGCTGAAAATTAGTAAATATATTGAAAGCAATGCAAAGGCATAAACATGGTCCTTAATAGACAATTAGTAGGCTATAAAGAGTTAACATTGTCCTTAAAGAAAGGACTCTCCTATTTATAAATTAAAATTGGGATGAAAAACTCAAAACCATGAGTATATTGTTTTAATATGTTTTATTCGTGTAGCTGAAGAAAAATATGTAGCCTTATTCATCTTTGAGATCCCAAGCCATTATAATCATGCCTTAAGAATGCTCTAGGAATTAATAGAGGATGAATCAATCAAAATTTTAAATAAATTTTTTTCTTATAATAGATTAATCTTAAGATTAAAAGCATCTATATTAGAATCACAATGGATGGAAGTGTAAGAACTGAAGATAAAGTAATCATTCACCTCATCATTCAATCAAATTTAATTTATTGAATTAATTCATTTTCCTAAGCTTAATTTAAATTAAATTTTATTTTCAATCAACCAAAAAATCATTCCAACGATTAATTAGTTGATGTGATGGCTATTTTTACGCATGTGTCCAAGAGCCATTCATGTAATGATAAAGGCGCATCAATGAAATATTTTCAATATGATTATTTAGGTAAAGATATATCATAAAAAGCACAATTTTCTTTCTTTTTTTTTTCTTTTTAAGTGTTTTAAAAATTTCTAATTAGAATATATTTATAAGAGAAAGATAAACATAGATAAAAAATTTACAATTGAAGATGTTCACTCAACATATTTTGAAAGTGTTGAATAATTACATCATTGTCAATTCCAACTAATATATATTTCGCAATATAAACAACCAAATGATCATTCCTACTAATTTTTAATTCTAACTCATTATCAATTTCTCATAATATTCATAACAAGAGAATACTATTCCAATACTTGTGTAGTAAGTGTAGAGTCAATGATAATTTTAATAATAATAATAATAATATAGATTATTCCTCTCTTTTGATCATTTTTAAGAAAATATTCTAATATCTTCTAAGAATTAAAATTATTCATTAGATTGAATATCTAAAATATAAGTTTTTAATTGATTATCTATAATAATTAAATCTACTAATATAAAATTAATTGGATACAATCATTATATTTATAATGTAAAAAATCGGGTTTATATTGTCCTCATTTTATTAATAATATATATCTAATATCCTATTAATTATTATTATTTATTATATAAAGAAACTAAACCTAAAATTTTGGAAAATAAATAAAAAACTTTTATTTTTATTTGTTTGTTATGAATAAAAAAATTAAATGACAAATAAGCTTGCACTTAATATATCCAATAAAATAAAAAGTTTGAATATGAATGGCACATTCATATGAATGATGTTTACTCATGAGCACCTATTCGGTCAACGTTGAGTACAAAAGTTCCACATCAGCATTAGTAATCATTAATTAAGTTAATGTAATTGCCCAAAATATCACTCTTTCTAGATGAAAATTATCTCAAAATATTATATCTATATACTCAATATCATTAAGACTATTCAAAACATCTTAATCCAATTTAGGATTTGATTTTGGATGATAAAATTAGAGAAACTAATACAGTGATAGGGGTGTAAACGAGTTGAGCTTGAGTGAGCTAAAGCTCTGCTCATATTTAGCCCATTTATATTAGCTTGTGTTCAGAATTGGCTAATGTTTGAATTAGGCTCATAAAAGGTTTGTTTGTGTTCGACTCGATATTGTTTGATTTGTTCGACTTAGCTCGTGTTCGACTAGATTCGAACATGTGTCATTTCAAAATCTTATATATATATATATATTCTTATATATATATATATATATATATATATATATATATATATATATATATATATTTGTGTGTGTGTGTATCTCACAATTATGAATGAGATGCTTCAACAAGTAATCAAGTTCTACATTAGAATTTTTTTAAGTTGTCCATATCAATTAGACTCTAATTAACTTGAAGTTGATATAATAAAGGACATTCAGCCATGAAACTTGATTATTAAACTCGTTAAGTTGTCTAAAGCTATTCACCACAAATAAGAATTTTATCGGAGAACTCACTATTAATGTCGTTAATGAATTTGGCCAAAATTTTATCAAAAGCAATTACTTCTCAAAGTCCTTGTGTTCACTTTAGAGCTAGTCAAAGGTTTCCCTATTAGATAAACAACTATCAACCATTAAGACAGTGACAAAAATTTAATTAAGACAAATTAAAAAATTTTGAATTTATTTTAATATGAATGATCAATTAATTTGTTTTCTATATCAATCTCAAATTAATTTAAGAATTTTAAAATTTGTTATCAATAAATTTTGATGAAATACTTAATTTCATCCTATTTTTTCTCGAAATATCACTCTGTCTTGTAATCTAGAAAGTTAGATATAATCTTCTTTTAGCCAATAGTTTGTATTGTATTGATGTGAAATTATGGAAACATGAATGAAATAAAATGTTTTAGCGGATGGAGGAAGAACATATATAAAGAAAGTGATAATGATATTTTTACTTGGGTTGTGCTTTGCGAAGCCCTCCGCTAAATTTGATTGAAATACATATGAAGATATGGAGAAAAAAAACTTGCATGAAAGAGTTAAAATGCCATACTAAATTTTGAATATATCAGAGAAGAACATCTTGTTTTGATACCATTTGATGAATCTGATTTGAAGACTATTTTTGCACATAGGTTAGTACTAAAAAATAGTGAGGTTCTATTTATATAGGTGTTTAGGATGCATAAGTATTACAAATATAATATAAGTTAAATATGATATATTTTGATTTCTCAAGATTTTTCGGCACATTATAGAATAAATTCATGAAAGAGAGGTTGTTCTATTCATTATAGAATAGCATTGTGAAATATACTTTTTGGTTGATTTGGTACATAAATCTATTCTTGGGTGTGTAAGAGATACAAGATAGTTCTTGTGGTGTGGCATGAGAACTTGTTGGCTTATCAATATTATGCTGATCATGATGATGTGCACTAACGTTTATTTATTGATCATTCATGCACATTAATAATTTGAAGTTCAAATTGACATCTTGGATAATGAATCATATTTTAAAGTGCAAAACAACAAAGAGCAAAGATTGACAGTTGATCGTATATATAGAAGAGCATTTATACTAACAAGCATGATATTGAGTGCTATAATGTCATTAGGTGTTACAATGTTATCTTTTAAAATTATTAGATTTCATGTGGTGAGGTCCATAATGCTATTTTAAAATTTTCATTGCCATTTTGGGCCATGCCATGATACCATTTTGAATACCACTGAAAAAGCGGCTAGCACCATAGGTCACCTCTTGTGTCACAGTGATAACTCTAGCATCAAATTGGGTGTTATAATAATTTTGTGAATTAGCACAAAAAATGTATATTCTAGAGGTAACTTTATAGGAAATTAATGGAATTTTAAATTAAAACTATATGCATGTGTTTGGATGAAATTTAAGGGTTTTGATACTTTTTGGAGAACTTTTCTTGAATTTGGATGGGAGAAAAGAGGCTAGCTTGGAGAATTTAAGAAGAGAAGAGATTTATCTAAAAGTTCTACTTCATCTATTTTCCTTCATGTTTAAAGCTTTTCAATACATTGTATATTGATTTTATTTTTATTTTATATATTTACTTATTTTATTTTTATTTATATTTACTTATTTTATTTAAATTTTATGATGCATATTTTGATACATCTTTATTGTTCTTATAATTGTTTAGCTGACAATTATAAGACCTAGAGATTTGTTTAAAACCAAGAGATGATATACAAATTTATAATGGTTAAAATAGCTTAATTAATCATAGAATCGAGATATGCCTTTTATGATTGTGTGATCCATTACAAACTTACTTTTACTATAATTTATAGCATTAAGTTTATCTAGAAAATAAGAAAAATTGAGTTTGATAAATTGATTTTTGTAAACTTTTGAGAGAATAGTAGAGAATATTTTTCAATCTCACTATAATAAATTTGTATCTTAAATTAATTAATTAAAATATTAACCAATTAAAAATATCCAGGTGAAACCTAACTTCTAGTTATATTTCTCTTTTAAAAAACTCTTCATAGTTGACTTTTGTCATAAGAATTTTTATATCTCATAATTTAGTTTATTTTCATTCAAAAACTTTTAGATTTTCATCTTTCAAGCAAAACTTTTGTTAATGTACTTTTCACTTAGTAGAAATTAATCCATATGAGATAACATATGTTCTTGTCACTTTTTTACTTCTGTAGTCATGTGCACTTGTATGTACTAGCTTTCACACTTCCCCTTTAGGCTTTTTTTGTAAAAGTTAAGTACCTATTGAAATGATGATGTAAATGTCATATTATAAATGAAATTGAGAATCCTCTACTTTTGAAATTTAATTTAGCGGCTAGGTAGCTTAACTCTTTCTTTGACGAAGAGTGATACCCTTGTTATGGTGAGGAAGATGTGGTCATCCATTACACCCATTAAGAAATGTATAACCTTTATATGAGAGAAAGACAAAAAGAATGCACCACTTAGATCTTCATATTTGAGATGAAGTGGAAAATATTATATTGTATATTAAAGAGGTTCTTAAGAAATTCAATAAGCTTGGAGGATAGAGTGACTGCTTATGGTGAATCAATGAGAAGAATCCTCAATGGGCACCTAACTTTTGTAATCACTTGAAGTTTAATTTAGAGACTATTTTAAGTAGATGGGCTAAACTTAATTACTTTTGAAAGATGGGATGATGGTGCTTTATATTAAAATTTAGTGCTTTGATTTGTAGTTATGTAACGATGAAAGGCTCATGGTCTGATTTAATTAATAATGATTTAGTAATGTCATTGCAATGATGAATCAAATAGTCCTTTTAATAAAAGAAAATGTGAAAGTGGAATATCTATGATTTTGGATAATAAAAAATGATAATTCATATTACAATATTGAATGATTAATCATATGTTAATTTGTTAATATTAGTAGTATGCTATTGAATATGCTTTACAGTTTGATAATTCACTTGATGTTATGAGATATCATAATGTTGACATACCTCTTTAGTTGTAAGGATTTTGTTTAGGCACTAGGACTTCCTCACCTAGAGCTCTAAGGCATTTCTAATGACTAAAAGGACACTAAATCTAAGCCCAAGACCAATAAAGATTCAACCCTAAGATTAGTTCCACTGGACTAGTGGCTCCACCTGGACTAAACTAGCCTAGACTCCATTAAGTCAAACTTAATCAAATTAACCCTAACCTTAAACCCAATCAGATCATATAGGTTCAAATATAAATCAAACCTACCAAGGCTCAAATTCAAATTTAATCAAAATTTAAGATTGGCCAAAAGTAAACCCACAAATATAAATTGAACTTTAAGATAACCCAAATAAAATTAAAAAAAATTCAAATAACTTAAAATCAAATCAACGACTCAAAAAATATTTTAACAAAGCTTTGAAATTGCCTAAGGATTAACATACATAAATCACCAATATAATCAAATGAACCACTAGGCTAAACCAATTACAATTGAAACTAGAATTTAACTAAATGATCAACCCTTCATTGAGATCCCTTTCTAGTAAACTTAAGATCCAACATCAACTAGAAACCAATTAACCTAGGACAAATTCAACATAATATCAACCTTACTACTCCCAAATCAAGTCAACTTTAACTACACTCAACCAAGGCCAAATTTAATTTGAACAAAATTGGTAATTAGACAAAATTTAATTTTTATAAACCAAGCCTATGCAAAATCTAACTTATCCAAACAAAAGAATTGACTTGACTTCAAACCAAATTAACTAATTTGAGTGAAAATCAAGTGAGCTTAAATGACTTAAGGTAGATTCATTTGAGCTTTGATTTAGTCAATAACATGCAAACTAAAGTCAAATTATTAATATGACTAAGTGATGGCATCAAGCATAAAGGATGAAAGAGGAAAGATGCATACATGCTTACACACATAAACTCATTCCATCAACATGCTAACATAAATGATATAGCCAAATCATGACCCAAAAGACCTCATTGGTTATGGTTTAATACCTTAATCCCTTCCTTAAGCTAATAAGGCAATGGAGCAAATCATAAAATGGTAATGAGTACTTCAAGAAAGGGATTATGGCTTTTTTAACTTTTGACAAATCTATGACTCACATGATTTGAAAGAAAACATCCTAACAAACCTCTAACTTCACTACCCCAAGACCTACCATCGAATGCTCCATGCCTAGGAATCACCTTGCTTGAAATTAAGCTTCTCTATGGATTTTGATCAACTATGGCCTTGTTGACCTCATTTTTGGATTGAAGTTAAGGAGCTATATGAGTTATAACTCTAATAAATTATTCAAGTTTGAATCTAATCAAATTTAAATTAATTTGTTGATTGAATCTAATAACTTATGTTAAATTATAATTTCTCCTCTTATGTCATTAATATATAATATTAAGTTTAATAATTTAAAATTCATTAAAGTTTCAAGAAATACTTTTTAAGGTATCTCTCTAACCTAAGGGTCTACTTCATGAGATATTTAAGTCATTTGGATTTGGTCTAAACTTTGAGCTTAGTTAAAATTTGTTATTAACTATTTCAATTAAAATTAACAAAACTCATTTTGTTTAGGCTTATTAGGAGTGAATGCCACGTAGAGTTTAGGAATTTCTTATTTAGATGATCAAATGTACCATTAAGGTATAAAATATTATCTCGAAAGATAAACATGCTATCTTATAATGGATTCGATCATTTAATAAAAGATTCCTAAGGCTTCCCTGAACTACATGGAAGGTAAAACAAGATTTAATTTAAATTAGATTTATAGTTCCTTATAGAGGCAAGTCTTTATAGTTAATTACATAAGAAGGCTCTCTTTCTAAGAATACTCTCAATTAAAGAAATAAGCCATCATTTCTAAAGATTTCTAAGTTGGTTTTCAAAGGATTGAGTTTTGGAATTTCAATTGGGATTAATCCAAAGTGAGGAGAGTTATTTTTAGAAGCCAAATAAGATGAAGTAGGAAATGCTTATTGATATTGGGATTCCCAATGGGCATTTCAAGTATCCAATCATTGGGCTTTGAATTTTGGTATTTTATTTAGATTTTGAGTTGATATTT